>VUYV01000139.1:1705090-2040874 GCA_008711295.1 Anarhynchus alexandrinus | reverse complement strand
GACCGTCCAGCCAGTTCTTTATCCATCGAGTGGTCCATTTGTCAAATCCATGTCTCTCCAATTTAGAGACCAGGATATCATGTGGGACAGTGTCAAATGCCTTGCACAAGAGAAAAGAGATTACTAGAGAAACTAAGACAGATTGGCAGTAAATCACATCCAGATTCTTATGTTACGTGTAAATGATTTAATATGGCTTACTCCAAATTGGAGTGCTTTCACCTGTGTGGCATATTGCAAGCAAGGATGAACTCTGTCTTTGGATAGACTGTGAGCTCTATGATAAAGGTCGAGCACCACTAGCATTGGTAAATATTCTGCATCTCAACCAAGTTTTACATTTGAGCAGGATGTTAACATGGTTGCAGAGCTTCATGCTTAACTTGGTGTGGGAAGTAAACTTGTGTTAACCCACAGCATACTGTATATACTAAAAACTCTGATCAAGAGCTCAGTACATCACTGGTAAGTCACAATGATAGATTTTATTGAAGTCTGATTTTTATTTTTATTTAATCATAATGAAGGAGAAAAGATGAAACTACCTGGAGTCAGGAAAATTTTACTGTATTTTTAAGTTTGGTTAGCCTCAAATTTAATTTTTAAACATCAAGTTTGATAAGATGACTAATCAAAAGTGAGTCATATTTCTTGCTCAATTTGGCTTAAATCCATGGATATTAGTGGAAGTTAAGGCTACTTCTGTTATTTGAATTGTTCCCCAGGTGTCCTCCTGAGTAGTCCTGTGTTTAAACAGATTTTACTTTACCTGTGTAGGAAAGCTTTCTAGCTGTCTTACTGTAGAACTTCCTAACTATCCTTCCTACCTATTAAGCATTTCTTTAAAAAAAAAAAAAAGGGAAGGTTTGAAGCTTTCTAAAAGCTCATTTTCTTTATGCTATCTGTGTGTCTGGGATTGCTGAACAGAAGTGCAGGAGCTTTAGGTCTTGGCTTCCTTTAGGTAGTATGAATGGTTGGCAGTTATCAGTTACAGCTGAGAGCTTACTGCTTTTGTACTTTTCTCAGGATGCAGTGTTTCAAAGTTTTGTTCCATCTACTTTTGAAGGATTTTTTTTTTCCTTCTGATTTTATGAAGTCTGTCTTACATAGTTCTGTATGCGGGACAAATGCCTGCCATCCATCACTTCAAGGTCATATACCTTGTGCTTGCATTTACTGTGAGTGGCATGCGATCTGCAATCATGGCTTGTTTAGCATGATCTTAGAAATGTGTTTTGAATGATTAGGTAGGGTTTTGTTCTTGGGTTTTGGGCTGGTTTTATATAAAACAAATGGGGCTTGGTTTTGGGTGGTGTCTTTTTTTTTTTCCCTATTGGCATCAGCTGAAGTCAGTATTGCCAGTCATAAACATCCTTGTCTCAAATACAAGTAACTAGCATGCAACTGGAGTCAGTGTGGGAAACAAAAGATTTTGTTTGAAATACAGAGGGGTTTTTTTAAGCTGAATGCAATATTGGAAGTGTATTTATCAAAATTATTTCTTCACTAAATTCTCCCTTACTGCAGTCCCTATCATTTTTATGCTGCTTCATATAGGAACAAAAATGATAAGCGAGAAAGTCAAACAGGCTGCAGAGTTCTGGTTGGTGTACTACTTTGTTTTTGTTTTCCTTGGAATTAGCCAGCTGTAGCTCGTCTGGGGCAGGCATCCAGCAGCCCAGCAACACTTAGTCATCATGCCTGTCTGTCATTGGAAAATACGTGGCTTTCGGCTTTTTGTTACTTGCTTATTTTTTCTTCAGGACCTCGGTAATTTTTATTCCTCGTCTGCTGGAAAGATATGGGTGACTTACCTTGTTGGTCAGCTGTGAAGGTGACATGGCCTTCCCTCATCAGTTGGGTTCAGTAAGAAGTAGGGTAAAGCATAATTAAGTAGAAGAGGGAGGCAGAAGAAAGAAACTTGCCTAAACAAATGTGACACAGGGGTAGAAATTCTTTCAAAGCAGCAGGATCTCAAAACAGTGCCAGCAGTAGGTCCCAAGACTTGCTAGGTGCTAAAAGGTGACAGTATTTGTTGTATGCGTTCTTAAACTTAGTTTAATAATCTGTTCATGCTTTCTACTTCTCTCACACATCAGTCAAAAGACCTCTTGAACTGTGGATTTTCTCTAAGAGATTAATTGTATTCCAGAAGCCATTTTCAGCTCAAATCTGAGTCCTTCACATATGTCTGTGGAATAGGAGAAGTCTTTCAATAGTGAATATGCCACAGGGTTTGTCAAGGTTGGCTCTATCTAACCTTGTTTCATTTGCATATTGTATCATGTACGAAAATTTCAGTTGTTCCTGAATATTGGTCATACTGCCTCGCGGCGAATTTTTTTGCTAGAGGAAAATTTCACTTAGTGAGTATAACTTACTGTCTCTTTCATTTTAGCTCCATGTGCTGTTAGGAATCTCCAGGACCTTGCTCGAATATATATCAGACGCACCCTTAGAAACTTCATAAATGAGGAGATGAAAGCCAAGGGTATTGCTCAGAAGGCTCCTCCGAAGCGAAAACGGAGGAGATGTCGTAGACGCAGGATTAACACCTATGTGTTTGTCGGTAATCAGCTCATTCCTCAGCCTCTAGATAGTGAAGAAGATGAAAAAATGGAAGATGATAATAAAGAGGAGGAGGATAAAGATCACAGTGAGGCCTTGAAGCCAGAAGAGCCGCCTCGAAATCTGTTGAGAGAGAAAATTATGAGTCTACCGTTACCTGAATCTTTAAAAGCATACTTGACCTATTACAGAGAGAAATAACTTGTTTTAAGTAGAAATAATGCCTACTGATAGTTCCTTTATTCTTGAAAATGTAGCATTTATTAAGAAGTAGGTGGACAGATTATTATTAGTCTTTCATCAAGACTGAAGTACAGCGATAAATCGTAACTTGTCTCTATCTTGTCTTTGCTACAAGGAAGACTTGCATTCAACCGTAGAATCCCTTTTTAAAAATTTATTTTTCTTTAAATTTTGAAAATGCTGTTTTAACTCTGATAGAAATATATATTCCATTATGCAGCACTAATCAATATTTTGCATGGTAAGTCTTTTTTGATCCCTAACAGATTTGTATTGATAAAAGAATGAGTGAAATTTTATATATGCTAAATAATTGTTAAACATGTGCATCTGACTTGATGAGCAATTTGTCCGTATTTATTATTATTAGGGGAACATTTTAAACGTGCAGACACTTAACCTCTAATGTCAGAATCAGACCCTTTTAAAGTTTATTTTACTATGGCTTTGTTGCAATCATTATTACTCTGTTGGTATAGATGTATTCCAACAACTCAAGTGCAATAAATGTATACAGACACTGAATGAGCTGGCTTTAATGAAATATGAAAATACAAGTTCTGAAATGTCAGATGACCCTGCTTCTTCTGCATTTATATCTTTTGCCAAAAGATCTTGAGAAAAGTAACAGCTTCTCTCAGAGCCTTAATGAAACATCATATTGAATAAGAAGCAAAGCAATGCTTACTTCAGCTCTGCTTTTATTTAACTCCATTCTACGCTTCAGTATTTCTAACTAGAGGCACTTCCTCATTTGTGGGAAGTTTTAGGACAGTTCATTTTGTTTATTTCTACAGCTCACAGCATTGAGTCAAAATGTTTGGTAATACAAGATTGTAATTTAGGTATCAGTCATCTATATTTACTGCTTTTAAGTAGAGGTAGAATTTCAACAAAGTTTAGTTTGTATTGCTTATTGGGATAGCTATAATAGTAGAAGTTAGAATTTGTTCAGCAAATGCACTTTAGTAAGTGAATTTTATACTTAACATGCATCTCCAAGAAGGTAGACTTGTGCTAGCCTATATTTTGTTTCTGAGCATGGCTCTTAGCACAAAAAATATTTATAAAATCATATGCATCTTTTGGAAACCTAAGAGTAGCATTGCAACTGTGGGGACCCACAATAGTGCTCATTTAAATTCTTCTATGATTTTTCTTCTTCTAGTTGTGAAGTTACTTGCAGTTCTCATTTTTAACGTTGTTTGCTTTTACCATCTTAATTTCTTCATTCTCTGTTGTAACATAACCATGAGGGAAAACACTGTTTCTTTAGAACTTGGCATGATATGCATTAAAAGCCACAATCATTGGAAACATCTGCCTGTTGGACCCAGTGAAAAACATTCCTCTTGAAATACATTGTGCGATGCATTTTTATATCATCAGTAACATTTTTTGTGTAATAACAATAAAACAAAATAATCACAGCTTTCTAAAACAGTAAATGTTCCTAGTATTTATAACCAGTAATTATAACGAGCCAATATTCATGTGGTCTAACAGTCCAAGATTGACTTCAAAATTTATAAGTATTTTGTTGCATCTGAGAAGGAAAATAATATGTAATCCCATGACACTGACTCTTTATGGTGCATTTCATGCTGTAGTCCCAGTTTTTTAAGGTACATCGTAGTAATGTTTAAGTGGAACTTCATGAAGGCCTGTTGTACCAGCATGTGGAGTTACTTTCCGCAGTATATTTACAGTGTAAGTAAACAAGACTATTTGAAATAAGTATTCTGACTTTATTTTAAAAGCAGGAAAAACTAATAAGAAATAGTTTTCCAAAATAATGATACTAATAAAGTAATTGTGATGCTTCAGCTATAAGAATTGAACATAATCTTGTTTGAAATGGATTATTTTAGATGGAGTTTAAATAATCTGAAGTTTGAGATGTTTCTTGTCTCTCACTTTCTTGGAATCTACATCCATAAGCTCAAGAGTATGAGATTACTAAATACTAAATACTTTAAGGACTTCATACAGGATGCTTTTGGAGAATAAATTTCTGCATTCTTTCACGCCTGTATACTTGGAAGAATGGACAGCGGATGACTTGTCATGATTCTTCAGTATGTAAGTTTTTTTGGAGTCACTGAAAGAGAATGTTTCTTCTGTGTTTTATATGTGGATTTATTTTACACTCTTGAATTTATATTTACATAAATAAAAAGGTAGAAATGCAAAATGAATTTAAACTTAATTTTTGCCATCTCAGTTGATGATGGGGACATTGTTGCAATAAAATGGTTTTTCTGGTGGTTTCTGCTTGTTTGAATTTCTGTGTTTCTGTGCAAGTATTTTCAGTTATCTGGAAATTCGGATACCAGTTTGTTCATAGTTAGATCAGTAACTTTTTAATAAAGGCTATTCTTGAATTTCAGAAATAGAGTAATACACCTTCTAGCTAAATTTTGAACTTTTGCAAAGGTTGGAAGATGTTACTCATGACACAGAAAAGCTCTTTTGGGGCCCAGCACTACTTTTGAAGTACTCGTGGAAAGTTTGTTTCTTCTGAAGAGCCCAGAAGCTATACTTGAGCTATATACTCAAGAACAGTTTTGTGGTTTTTCTTCTAAATATTGAGATTGTCTTCACCCTCAACAAAACAACTACCTAGATCAAAATAAATAAGGAAAACTTTGAGGTAAGAATAGCAAGAGTGGTGAGCAACTAGCACATCACACGTCCTGTTGGAACTCCCTCTTGATGCAGCCTTATTTTGTTAGCGGTTAGAGGAAAAATACAAGGTGGGTAGGCTAAGCTGACTAGCAATACTGTAATTGTGGTCACTGTAAGGAAGGATGTGATGAATTAGAACTTCCAGGACTTTTTAATCTTCTTTGGTCTGGAGGAGGACTCAAGACCAGTGCAGTCTTCTCGGAAGACCTGGAGTTTTTAATCCGATCTTGTTTAGGACAAAATGAACAGCTGCCTCCCAAAAACTTGGGAAACAGTTTTCATTGTAAGGAACCTGAATAGCTCGGTTCAGCTGAGCACTCTTTCTTGCTTGTTTACCTGCTGGCAACTTAGTCTATTTTTTTTTTTAATCCTGTAATTTTTTCTCTAAACTACTTCTTTAAATGCATTTTTAACTGTCAGTTTGAAAACAAATAGGGATTGTAATCAAATGGGCTATGTTCTGATTAAAGCCAGTTTAACTTACTAAATCTGTGTCTCCTTCCATCATTCATTTAATTGAGTAAAACTGAAGGCTTCTCTACCTTTGTGCGATTCACTAATTGATTATAAAAGACAAAGGACTTGTGTGCTGTGCTCTTAGAGCTGTATACAGAACTCCACCTTTATGAGCTGCTAATTAGTTTGACAACAAATGATTCATGTATGAGGTCCTTTCCATAACCTGTTTTGATAAGGTCATTGGGTTGTAACGAACAGTAAGCCTTTAAAGTTGTGTGTTTCTTGATATCCTTTAGTAAAACTAACCAGTAAAATTTAGATGGCTGGCTGGATAAATGCTTGTCTGCTTGGCTTCTGTAGCTTCACAGTCACCTGTCAACTTGTTGAAATACTCCTGTTCTAGTAAAGCTGGCTTGTTTAGCCACAGGCTCGCACCATGTTTATGGTCAGTATGGAACCAGGAATCTAACACTGATTTATTAGTGCTTTTTAACATGATGGTAACATTTTCTTTCTAGAGTCTTTGATTATCATCCTTTGTATTCTGTGGTGCTCTAAAGAGATTTGTCAGGGGAGCTAAGGGGACTTACACCTCCCTGTTAAAGCTCTATCCTCTGCTGCTGCGAGCTAGGAATCTGTAATACTCTGCCAGGTTATTTTGCAAAATACTTCAGTGCTGGAGAGAAGTGAAGAAAGCACTGACTTGTTTTCTCTCCCTCTTCCTTCATGCATTCACAAGCAGCCATGGTGATCATAGGCTGAAAGGAGCAGAGGGCAAAAGTGTATCAGTATGTGATACGTGCTCTTTTCTCTTTCTATGAGCATTTCCTTGCCATTTTGCTAGCCTCTTCCTCCTGACTGAAAAATAATTCATTATGGTTTTCTACTGCTTACTTGACTGCCCTACTTGAAACATCTTTAGTACATGCAGGTGATCTCCACAGACTGAGGAATGTTCCTTGTAGGCACACAGACCTCTAGAGGTTTTTGTTGGTGGGTGCTTTGGTGGTAGTCTTTTGAGTTCTTGCACCATTTCTATCTGTTTGATCAGGTTTCTGTATACTGTATACACTTCTGAAATTTGTTGGTAAATTACAGATCTTTATTACATATCAACCTGTATGTCCAAGATAGAGACTGTTTCTGTCCTCTGATATGAACCATCCTGTGACAGAAGTGGTCATTTTTACTGAAGCTTTCATTCACTTGATTCCTGGTGAAGATCCGGAGGTTCACTGATCTCTACTTCCTAGAAGGCGGTAGGTAGTTTTCCTTTGGAAGGCATTACACTCAAAATCATTGTTTTAGGCATAGGGTTCTGTCTATAAACACGCACACACCCTCTTATAGAGATCTTAACAGTCTAATTTAAAGAGTCATGGTTAGTCTAGATTGAAATATTTTAGAAAAGAATAATGCAGTTAAAATACTTTCATATAGAGCAAAGAAAATCACAATAATAACTGCACTTAATACAATTAAAATTGTATCATCTGTACTTTTTAATTTCTGTTCTTCTGTTGGAGTTATGCTTAACCTCCCATTGTTTTCCCAGGTGTTAAATCCACAGCTTGCAGCTGCTGGAGAGGGTGACACAGAGTTCTGCACCCCTGCAGTCATTCGTGGGAGGAATATTTTTTTTTTTTTATGTTGCTGGTTCCTTCTTACTCTCCCTGGATCAGCTTGGGAGTCATTTGTATGTTGGATAATGTGCTTTGTCATCTCCTTTTTTCATATGTGATGATCTCTGTATGTTAGATACTGTGTTTTGTTACCCCTGAAACCAGTTTTGTCAAGCTTAGAGTCAGTGTGTTTTTTTTCAAGTGGCCATTATAGAGCTGTGCACAGCTGGGGCATCTCCAGTACCAAGTGTGGGCCCCACCTCTTGCCATCCCATGCCAGCATTCACCTATGCTGCCTCCTGTGTCCCCCACTTCTTGGGGCTTCTGCTGTCACACCAGGACTGCATTTCTTTGCACTATGGCATTGTGTGAGAATAAATACCTCATTCTGTCAACAACAATAGCTTTTAACAGTTACCTATATAAAACCAGGCTTGTATAGGCACCAGGTCAGCTGGAGAGATTGCTGTCACAGTTAAACTGAGTAAAAGCTATGGGGAGGTGAAGGAAAGCTCAGATGTAGCCAGTCCAGAAGCCTTGCAAACTCAGTACAAAGTGCATAGCCTGCTGTTGGCAGTGTCAGTACGATATTACAGCATTACACAAGGGTGAAAACAAGCTTTCATATCTCTCTACTTGACTAAGTGATCAAAAAGCAGTTTGTTTTTTTGTTTTTGGTTTTTGGTTTGTTTGGTTTTTTTTTAGGGTTGGGACAGGAGCAGGGATAAAGCAGGAGTGAGAGGTGGGAAATTTGTATAGGAGGAAGTGAGTGGTAAATAAACAGTAGCAACAGCTCAGTTTATATGAAAAGAAATTTTGAGTCCCATTTAAAAATCTTTAATTTCTGCCAGTTCCCAGGCCCGTAGATCAGTAGTCTTTGTATAGGTTAGCTCGAAAGGAGATTTTTGCGTGGTGTTTTAACCACTTTAGATACGTGTTTTTAATCCTCCTGACTTCAGTTTTCATCCTGGCCTTCAGTTTGTCTCTCTACTAAATGGTACAGTGTGTATTTGTGCTGTAATCAGTAAGAGCAAACATGTAATGCACTATTTTTGTACTGTGTTTGCTCCACTTCTAACAAATTCTGTAACGTTGGCTTTCAGCAATCCGTTAACAGTAGTGGCCTTTTTACATCAACATCCTACAAAACTAAGTCTGTTATTTGTTTTGGCTTGTTTTTTCAAAACTCAATGGGTCGGTTTCATTATAAGAAGGTAGTACATCCCTAAAAAATGCTTTCTAATGTTGCTGATGTTAGAAAGGCTCAAAAACATTATGTGTGATAAATTACACCAAAAGAGGGCAGTATTGCCTTATGGGAGACTTAAAGGTTGTCTGCTGACAGCTGGTAGAGAAGACAAATAAAATCTTACGTACACTGATGTTTTTATAATGACATATTTCTTTAGGTAACTTGCTTAGCTGTATATCTGAAAGATGTACAATCATTCTCTAAGTATTATTCTGATTTTTCCAAATAATTTTCTGAAATTTCTGGTTTAGGGGTGTAGTATAATAGTTTTGGGTTTTTTTTCTGGGGCGTGCTTTAATATAATCTGAGACCTTTCCAGAGTTGCTGATGTGGTTATAGCCTTCCATTCATAGAAACTTAAGGTACGACACTGTAGAAGGGTCTGTAAGGGCTTGACTGGCCGGGTAATTGGGCATTAGATGTCTTCATCTGCCAGAGATGCTTTGAGTTTTATTCTAACGCTTACTGGAGACCGTCTGTGAGGACTGGACATTTGGGCATGTGAGGAAAGCATGGGTGTGTAGAAAGCTGCCATGCATGATATCATCCATACCCATGCATGACTCTGACTCTTACAGACCTATATAATGCAGCAGCCAGCTGCTGCTGGTCCTGCTGTACCTGGCTGCTGCACAGCATGACTGCTTGTCTCCCAAGTAGTCATGAAGCAAATACGCGTTAAATGTTACGAAGCATGTGACACTAAAGCTTGGCACCAGTGAGACAACATTTCCCAGGGAAAGAAATGTGACCTGAAGGGGGAGCACCTTGGAGCACTGTTGGTGGTCTGCTGCCGGGGGCCCCAACGAGAGTTTTGTCCATCCTGGGGGTCCTATAGCTCTGCCACAAACAGATCCCAGTCCTGCCTTCAGTGTTTGTGGCAACAACCAAGCCAGGTGTCCGAGCCTCTGGATTATGTAAACTGTTTTGCAGTCCTGAGAGTTTATAGTCTCTGGCAGTTGCTGCTTTACTTCTGAAAATTGGGAAAAATATGAAATGGTGGCCAAAAAAGCAAGTGGCGTATTTAAAGCATGCGACAAACAGAGCTGTCATACTGTTTCCACAGCGTGATCTCAGCTTCGCTAACGATGCCAGTGTGGAGATGAGCATTGGCAACAATCTTATTCAGATGCAGTTTCAACTCCTCCTGAAAAACAAAACACACTTCTAAACTATTGTGATAGCAGAGAGGATGTGAATGCTGAATGTGTAAAGGCCAGAGGGAGGTTTTGCGTGGATGCAAATGTTGGCAGGCTTGTTAGCGCAAGTAGCACAAGGTACACAAAGTGCGACCAAGCAGCCTTCAGACCAGAGCTTGTACGTGCTGAGATGTGGGGAAGGGGTAACGTCCCCTTATGAAAACTTCTAGTGCTTCGTTCCACAGCTCCTCTTTTTTACTCTCAGACACTCTCTAAAATAATTATTGTGTGAATATGTTGTAGAAAGGTGATACAGGATCATCATCTTAAGTACCTGCACTCAGTGACTTTCCCGTATCCAGAAACTGGCATTGTAGGTTTTCTTTAACCCTTACTAAATCTTTTTAATAATGACACGCATCTTCATGACCTTATCTCACTTCAAGAAATTGGGTTTAAAAATTTAATCAGACTATTTCAAAAAACATATCTCAGTAATTTTTTTGTGGAGAAGGGGAGATAACTGACATTTTAGGGGGTGATACAGTGATAGAGGGGTGATAGAGATGTAATAATAACTTGAAATTAGTAACAAATTCTGATGTAACTTTTCCTGTAAACATAATATCTCTCTTTACTGCCATTAAAATCATCACACTGATGTCCTTTTCTCTGCAGTTGTGGTGGGAATCGTGGCAAGACAGACTTAGTTCTGTCACAGTGACCTTACTTTTTTTTTTTATCCACTATTTATCTCTTGCCTTGTGTCTAATCTATGGACTCCAGCACTAATTGCAAGCCACTGCCTGTATAAGATGCTGGGAGGAGAACAGCATCTCTAGGAACTGATCACAGATGAAACATTGAATGCCAACAGATAATGGAGTTATGAGATCCTTTTAAGGCAAATATAAAATAAAAAAAAATAAAAAATCCAAGGACTTGCAAATTATACAGGCAAAGGTCCACAGAAGAGTTCAAGTGCCCAGCCGCCACTTGAGCCACCTATGATAAAAGTTTGTATGTCCATAGATTCTCAACTCAACTGCTACCTCCAGTTCTCACCTGCCTGCCATGGGGTTTAATGTAACTCAGCTGTCACCTAAATCCCAACAAGGATCACAGATCAAGTATTCCCCAGTTTGTTTTGTCCTGAAAGCTCAAACCCTCCTGCTGAATGAGGCCTCAGACCTCAGAGAAGGTGAATGAAGGTATTGCAGAGAGCAAGGGTACTGATGCAAGCGCTCTCTCAAAACCAGGAAGACAAAGGTTTTCAATGAAAGTTCCCCTGTGACAGGTAAGAGAAATAACTTCCATGTTGGGAGAATTTATGGAAGTGAGTAACAACCATCTCTTCCTCTCTTTAGGCTTCCATATTTGCGGCTGGCTCAGTTAGTTCCCGTATCATCATGCTGACAGCTGTGGATCCCATGCTGTTCCCCAAAAGTTTTCTCCCATGTGTAGCTTCTGCAAAATAGCAGGAGACTAGGTCTCATTCACCTATTTAACTCGGGGAGGGGGGGGAAGCCCCGCTGTGGTCTTAGCACCACAGAGCAAAATGTGTATTTGCTTGCACATACTTTATGTTAGGTTCAAATATTTTTTTTTCTTTTTTTTTCCCCAGGGATGATAGCTTTTGGAAGTCAGTTGCCTTTAATGATGCAGCCTTCCTTTACTGCTAAGTTGTTTGGAGATTTCAGAATCGATATTAAAAAAAAAAAAGGGAGACTGAAAAGGCTATTGAAAGGGTTTGGTCACAAACAAGAATGGCAAAAGCGCCAGCTATGTTTCTTTGACAATTTTTAAAGCTCTGTGACAAAGCACTTTCCTAATTAGTGCCTGGGGATGTGGCTAAGAACAGACAATAAAATCATTAACGAAAATAGCTGAACAATAAGCTGCTTGTTTTATTGTTCTCTGACATACTAGAAATAAATATTCTAGAAACTTTACCTCTTTAAACAGAATATAAATTTCTGACTTGGATTTTACCTATGACATCAGTGTGCTAGCAGTTGCAAATATAATGTATTTTGATAAAGAGCAGCAGCTACTCGGGAGTAACGGTGAAAATGTTGAAATCCTGATTCCATTCAAGCCAATAGGAGTTTTGCTGTCACCTCCAATAAATACTGGATTTCACCACTCCAAAAAAAAATTCCTGTTTCTGAAGAGTTTATAGTGTAAGACGAAGAAATGAAGTGTGTAGGAAAGGAGCATGGTACGCAAGTAGTGTGTAATCAGTTTCATGTCACACTAGTTTTTACATTTTATTTTTTCATAAAAGAATTGGTTCAAATTTAAAGCAAGGCCTTTTCTGCTTTGAAGTGTGTGAAATGGAGCCTTCAAAGCAGCATGAAGGTTTCGCGAGGATATGAACTGAGCAGAGGAAGCAGAAAGTGAGAAGGAGGAAAGTTGTTGGAAGGTGAGAGGGAACTGTGAATAACAAGTGAAAAGGATGGGCCTGGTTTGCTCTGGGATTCTACTTGTAGGAGAGAGAGAGTGGGACTAATGAACAGTGATGAAAGAGAAAAGATGCAAGGTGGCGTTGACAGTATTGTAGCTTGGAAGAAAAAAAAATAAATCAGCAAGCTGATGATTTTCACTGGATCAAGAGCAGCCCTGAGGAGAAGGACCGGGGGTTGCTGATTGTGCATTGCTGGCTCATGTTGATCTGCTTGTCAATCGCAGCCCAGAAGGCCAACCGTACCCTGGGCTGCATCAGAAGTGTGGCCAGCAGGGTGAGGGAGGTGATTCTGCCCCTCTACTCCACTCTCGTGAGACCCCACCTGGAGTACTGCATCCAGCTCTGGAGTCCCCAACATAAGAAGGACATGGACCTGCTGGAGTGTGTCCAGAGGAGGGCCACGAGGATGATCCGAGGGCTGGAGCACCTCTCCTATGAGGAGAGGCTGAAAGAGTTGGGGCTGTTCAGCCTGGAGAAGTGAAGGCTCTGGGGAGACCTTATTGCGGCCTTCCAGTACCTAAAGGGGGCCTACAGGAGAGCTGGGGAAGGACTTTTTCCTAGGGCATGTAGTGATAGGACGAGGGGGAATGGCTTTAAACTGAAAGAGGGCAGGTTTAGATTAAATGTTAGGAAGACATTTTTCACCCTGAGGGTGGTAAGGCACTGACACAGGTTGCCCAGGGAAGTTGTGGATGCCCCATCCCTGGAGGTGCTCAAGGCCAGGCTGGATGGGGCTTTGAGCAACCTGGTCTAGTGGGAGGTGTCCCTGCCTGTGGCAGGGGGTGGGAACTCGATGATCTTCAAGGTGCCTTCCAACTTAAACCATTCAATGATACACCATATGGGAAAATCCTGAGGCTTTTCAAGCTTCCAAAGCCCCAGTGGGACATGTTGCCTCTGGTAGGTGGTGGTGGGGCTTCTGACCTAGTCTGACTAAAAGGGATACCAATTCATTTTGTCAGATCTCTCCAAAAAACTCAGAGGATGGCAAGAAAACTTACTCAGATGCTTATAACATTTCACTGACACAAGTCCTTATGTGTAGAGTAGGTCGGTCTTGTTCATGTTGAAATCTCTTGGTTCTGCAAATTTCTGTTCTCCAGCTCTCTTATGTTTTACATTAGACCACGAAAGCATGTAAGGCCTCCAAGAAAAAAGCACTAACCAATAGCCCACTGAATGTATGTGAGATGCACTTGCACTTCTGTGCTAGATCAGAGTGTTTGAAAATCCCCTTTCTCTTTTGAATGTGCCAACTTTTGAGCTGTAGATTATTCTGTGTGGAAGATGAAACAAAATGTGATTTTTCTGAGTCCCTTCAACTGAAATTATTTTCATTTTAATGGAATAATTCAGTAAGCATTGGGTCAGCAACAACTGAAAAAAATGGTTTTAGTGGATAGGGTTTTCACTGGGGAGATAAGGGACTTGAATTTCAACCTGCAAGCCAATATGTGTTTCAATATTTTATTTTAAGCACCCTCATGAGGAACAAACTAAGTCCAGAAAAAGGCAGGTAGGTTTTCTATCCAAAAAGGGGCGAATGAGTGATGGAGAGACAACGGTTTGGTTGAGACATCTCTCAACGCAGTTCCCAGGGGGGAGGACGGGAAATGGGAATGGGAGAGGAGGGGAAAGTGATGGGAACTGAGCAGGGCAGCTTCAGGGCCATGAAAACTGAGACCCTTCTGCCTGGAAACAGGTAAAAGTTAGCAGATAGGCAGAGATCGGGGGAAAAAAAGAACAAAAACCAAACCAAACTATGGGCTGTGGCTGCTCCCAAAGATGGAGTTGGGTGAACTCATTGGCAGCCACAAAGTGCTGACTCGGGCACCAGCTCCTGCTCCCTGCCGGGTCTGGCCAGCCCGTCGCCAGCCAGGGCTTACCACGACCACCCCATCTCCCACCAGCACAGCATGTTTCCTTCAAGGGAACAGAGAAAATATTAGAAAACAACTCCTGTAGTAATTCAACTACTAAGGAAAGAAAGAGCTGACGTTGGCACTTTTTTTTTTTTCACGAGAAAGGAGCAGCGCAGGCATCTATCAGGTGAGTGCTCAGCCCTTTCAGTCTGCATGAAGATAAATGGTAGGACTCAGTGAAATAACCTGTTCGTAAAACTGTAACACTTCAGACTCGCCTTCCAGTCCCACCTTTACTTCAGCATTTCCTTTTAGCTGAATACTCTGCCTGGCCTTTGCGGTTACCCTGGTGCCCGGTCCCAGCCTTGGTTTTGGGGCCTCACAGACACGGAGGGAGGGCGGGCGGGTGCTTCATGCAGGGTACCCCGCAGACCTTTAAATCTGCAGTTAAACAAGGGGCTGACTGGAGGAAGGGAGAGGGCAGCTGTGGAATATCTCCTTGGTGCGGAGCCCAAGAGGAGGCTGTGGATAAATGTAGATGCTCTACACTGTGGTCCAAGGGAACAATATTAATTTCCTCTGAAGATGTCTATTGCCATCAAAATGCAAAGCTGAAAACAAAGAGTCTGTCTCCAAAATTTTCTTCTTAAAATTTTAAGGTACTAACTGGCAGTAGGAGCACTTATAATCTGTAGGCAACGTGTCCAGAAGTTAGGGAATACTACGCAATGCTACCATTAAAACTGTGGGATCTAAGCTGTCTAGCCACAAATTCCTAATTCTGCCAGCGGACCTGAGGAAACAGCCTTTTTTAGTAATAGACATGCAAGAAATCTGGGGGTAATTGAAGGTTTCTTTGGTGGTCTGCTGGTGACTCTACTTGTCAGAATTCCCTGCTTCAGTTTACTGCGGAGGAAAACACGCTTTGTGTCACTGAACCCCTTTGGCAAATGTTTTTTACGAGAACTGCTTCACTGTAAGAAGCTCTTTATTATTTAAATAAGACTTCATGCACCTGGGCCTAGATCCTGGTGTAGGACAAGCCATGTCCTTGAGCTGCTTACCTCCTAGTTTCTTCTTGTTGGGGAAGGACAGCAGCGAAGGACAGAAGAAGCAAGAGCAAAAGAGAGGGGCTTTGCCTGCCCAGGCTGCAGAGAATGTGATGTAGCTTTTATGCTCTGCATCTAGGTAGCTTCTTACCAGTCACCGTCTGAGATTGATATTATCTCTGAGGACTTTCGGAAGCGGGCTGCATTTGCAGCTCTCCTCTTGCAAGACAGGTTTGCCCCCTTTGCCTGTAGGCACACATGCGGCCGAGTTGTCCAGCCTGGCTTTCATTACTTTCCAGGTGAGGAGAAGCAGCTCTTCCTCTGCCTCATCTTTCCCTTTGCAAAGTCTCTGCACCTGCTGGTTTGCAGCTGCTTTCCTCAGATGTTACCTTCGGCCTCAGGGTCATGTCCTTGCTCTGCCGGGGTTCAGGAGGGCTCTGGGGAAGGGTCAGACCCCAGGTGATTGCCTGGGCTGGAAGAGCGTGAGTGGCAAGGGGAGATGGGGTTGGGGGCAGTGGGAAGGGGGAAAATGTCCCAATGCATGAGCAGAACCTAAAAATATTTGAATTTCTAGAAATATTGGAGGTGAAAGCTCAGCAGCTCCAAAGAGCCAAGTGCTGGCAGGACCTCCGAGCAGAATAAAAGGCAGCAGCAGGAGGACAGAAAATTGTCTGCTTCAATGAGAAGTGCTCATTTCCCACACCCTGTGGCTACATCACATGGTGCTGAGGCGTCCCACCTGAATAAAAAAACCTGCTGGGATACTGTGGTAACATCAATAGTAGGAAACGTCTTCATACACGTGGAAGCTGAAGCATATTGTATGGCAGGCTTGAGGCCATACAATGCATTAGCTGGTGGAGGAGGCTGATGTGCATTTGAAGGTTTGGGCTTTGCTGGTTCTCCTTGCTGCTCAGCCAGGATACTTTTTTTCTCTGCTCAGGAGATAAACCTCCCACGCCGTAGTTTTTAGAGTGAACCTCACTGCGCAGCCACTCAGCAGATGTTTTTCAGCTTGATTACTTCTACTGTCATTTAGTTAAGGTTCCCACGTGTAATTTTTGCTCTCCTTATGTTTGTACATCAGAAGGGGATGCTTGGAAATGCTTGTTTTGTGGGAGCGTAATATGAACAGGGAACACTGGATAATGATTACAGCAGCATGGGATTAGCAAATGACTGTTATTTCAGAGCGTGCGCCTCTAAGTGATTAAGTTTTTGAGCCTGCCACCTTTTTGTGAGCTGTTTAAAATCAAAAGTAGTTTGATTGTAACTGATTGAAACTGCTGTGGACAAACGCACTCTGTTTGCCCGTCCGGTTCTGTGTGTGTGGATGGGATGATCTGAGTCAGGATTTGTGCTAGTTTGCCTTCAGGAAAGAGTTACGACAATGTTGAGAACTTTGTAATCACTGGTTTTGTCTTTATAGCCTCGATAGCAATCTGCCTGATGCTTTTTTGGAGCCTGGAAAGCAAGTGGCAGTTAATTAAATGGGTGAACAACGGATGGCTGGAAATTACAGGGGAATGAAAGAACTTGGGTTGTATTTGATCACAATTGAATTTATCTTCTCAAATACAGTGTGTTACCTGAAGCTGCTAAGCAGTAAGTTTAATAGCATAAACACTGTGTGTTGCTCCTTCAAATTCTTTTTCCTGAAGCTCAGATCAATGAAAACTTCACCCTAGCTCACCCACTGATTTCTCCTAAAGAAAAAGAGAGCAATTTACAGTCACAGCACCTACCTACAGCTGAATGCTGGAGCCCTTAGTTAAGAAGTCAAGTCACCTGTGGATTGTATCAGAATTAATTGATAAATTACAAGAAGACTATCAAAAGCATTGCTATTGTTGTTTGTGCTCTTCAAGTCACTAGTCATTCATGAAGGGCCCACATGTCAAGCTCGTTGCGCGGTCCACATACCAGTTTACATTCTAAGGTGGGATCCTGCCTATCACTCCTCCGCACGGGACCCTCTCCTCTGGAAGGTAGGGAGGTCCTACGTAAATGCTGCCAGGTTCTTGAGCACCATGGCTTGCCCAGTAAGAGCCAGGGACCTGATGAGATGCTGCCCACAGCTGAAAGAAATGTGGAAACCTGTAGTAGAGGAGGCGGAATAGCACTGGGAAGACATTCTACACACAGTATAGAAGAGAGCGGCTGAAAGGTCTGTAGAGAAAATCAGTGCAACCTCCCTTTTCCTCAATGGATGCATTTTGCAATTCTGGTTTATCTGGAGAAGATGTTACTTGCCAAAATGTTGTTTAGGATCATCAGTGTCCAAATGCATTTTCTTTTGTGTCATGGGTAATACTAAAAAAACCTATGAGTTGGGTTTTTTTTTTTTGTCAAAAGGTATCTCATTTGGGAGGGCACCAGTTCCCTTCAGGCTGCTGCGTGTGGGGAGTCTACCATCGATCATCATAATCATCACTGTTGCACACCTTCCGCAAAACAGACCATGGTTTTATCTTGGCAGTTTTCTTTATCGTTGATGCTGTATAATTAATCAGTGTTTCTCACAGCACTAATACGGGATCTTAAAAGAGAACTAAGACTGTGTCCTCCATAGAAGGTGGAATATACGTAGAAAATTAAAACCTCTGGGGGCTGAGAGATTTATTTTAAAATATTTAAATTAATTTAATGGTAACAAGGGCTTGCAGTGAATCATAAGCAATGCCTTGAACTCCCACAGTGTAGCATTTTTCAGGTGTGTGACTTGAAAAAAGATTCAAATGATAAAAGCTGTGCTCTGGAACAGATCTGCTTGCTTACCATAAGAAAAAAAAAAATTGCCCAGCACTGCAAATGTACTCAAGAGCATGCTAGGGAAAGGTATGGATGCATTTAATTGACCCTGTTTACTTTATTTATTAATTTAAGCCACAACCTTATTCTGTCAAAGTGTACAAAACCAGGGCTGTTTAAGCCAAATAAACTTAAGATAAATGCAGAACTACATCTGCTTGAATTCTTACCCTGTATCTTCAATGTTAACCTGGTTATATAAGCATGTAACGTACCACTGAAGTCCTTCAAAGAGTGTGAATTCCCTTATCAACCTAAAGGGTGGAAAATACAAAATTTCCCGCTTTTTGAAACAGATCAGAACATGGGGAGATTTAAAAAATCCTGATAATGAATATAGTTTTTTTAGATGCAAACTGACTGCTTGCTAACAAAGAGTCCAACACTGTCTCAACTGTTTCAGGTGAGTGCTGTGCATCTTTGCAATATATCATGCAATTCTCTGGTGAATTGTATGGGTATGTGTATAAAATACATACAACAACTAAAGAAAAAGTTGAATAAATAAGTGCAATACTTGGTTGCATTTGAATACAGGCAGTGCTTTCTCAGACATAAGTTTTAAATACCTTTTTAAAAGTTGTTTTTTTCTATTTTAGGATTCCTTTCGTATATTGCAGGATGCATTCCTCTCACTTGGCTTGTGTCAAATTTATATTTGATCTATTTATGGCATTTTTTGCTTGGTGTAGACGTGAGGAGTTTACATATTCCTGTGGAGAAATGAAACAAACCATATAAAGAATAAGGTTAGTCAAAAAGATACCTTTCCATCTTGAAGAAATCATTTCTGCTTTGCCAAGGACAAAATAGGATTTTGCTTTAGATTTAGCAGTTCTCATTCCAGCTGTTAACCTGTGCGTTTTACTGGATCAGAAGTTGTTCATTTTTCCTTAGTGGCAACGGTGATCAAATACAGCTTTGTTTTTCACATCTTGGATGATATGCCTAAAGCTGTAATTGGGAGGGTGGGGGCTTGTTTCTTTCATTTTGTTTTGTTTTTCTTTGATAAGAAATATCCTGTCCTTTTTAGCATAAGGATAACTGATCCTCAGAGTGGTTCTACACAAACAAGACCTAAGAGAGTCCTGCTGTAATCTTTCTCAATTTATGCCTGCTAAATATTGGGGTGCATGCAAGACTTTAGTCTACTGGTTCAATTTCCCTTCATGAAAATCTAGTCATACAGCAAACCATTAGAGGAAATTGAGCTACTGGTAATGCAATGAACCCACTGTGTACATTAATAACCAGATTTATAGAAAAGCTGCCTGAATTAGTAATTGCAAGTAAAATTTAAAGTGTGTATGAATACATTTAAGGAAATTTCAAGCATAATTCCTGCAAGCAAAGTGTCTTTATGTACCCTTTCCAGATATTGGATGATCCTGAGCCCGTTAGATTTTCCTAAAAACCTCCACAAATGAAACAAAGCATCAAGGAAAAATAGAGGATTGTTCCAGAACAATTTCCAGCAAACAATTTCCCACTCTCCACTTTGCCCTGTTGAGAAAAGTTTCTTGCCAAGGTCTCCATGTCTCTTAGAAATCTATTTTTCATTCTTCTTCTCCTTGGCTGACAACTTGTTTTCTAAAAAAGAAAAAAAAAACCCAAAGTTTGTGGCTGTAGGAATCATCTTTTCCTCAGTCAGTGAAAGTGGGCTGCTTATCGCTGCCTTTGAAGAGCCCTGTAAGACGGTCATCTGATTTGCTGCAGTTGTAGCACTAATGAACTGCGCACAGCTGATGCCTGGGACGCGCAGCCTGTCATTCATGAAGAGCACAGAAAATACTTCCAACGCGCTCAGCAATGTCACTTTGAAAAGAATTTAATGACACATTTCCTTTTGCAATATGCAGCCAGAAATGTCTCACGTAAAATATGCAAGGAGAGATGGATAGCAGAGGAATCTCAGGACTTTACAAGAGAATGCTTTCAGTGGAGAAAGGAAAATATTTTAGCAAAACGCTCGGATTTAACTATGCTTGTAGGACAATATATTGCATTTTTACACTCCCTTTCTTTTATGTATATTTGTGTTCCACAAAATTAAACTGAGAACAGATTTTATTGTATAGAGTAGGGAGAAGTGCAGTTTATTTTCATTTTTATGTAGTTCACTGGATATTACTTAAAGAATGTTATTTCAGAGCATCATTCAAAAATTGTCAGTTACCATGCTAGCTGCTAATGATCTATAAAACTACAAATTTCATAGTTTCTGGGTATCAGTGTTGTGTTGTTATGAAGTCACTATTTAATGAATTCCTTTATCAGTACTTTTCTTGATACTAACTGTTACTGGGTAGAGGTGAAGACAGGTTCATGGAGTATATAAATGACAAACGCTCTTGGAATAATTTGTATAGCATTTTTGAGGTGGGTGGGCTGCTTTTTGGTAAAAGAAGGGGGAGAAAATGCTTTTATTCAGTTTCTAAATATTGATAGGTGGCTTATCCCATCTGTCTATTATTAGATTTCTGCTTCTTTTTTTTTTTTTTATAATAGCAGTCCAGTTGTAGACAAATCCTAAACTGATTGCACTTTTGGTCTGATCCTACAGGACTTCCCATTACATGTTTCTCAGCTACCTTCTAATCTTAGCTGATGCCATCACCCACTACAGCCAATGGTGAATGACTGCATATGAACACTTCTTCTGCAAAATTGAAATAAAGTGGTTTAGTTTAAAGTTTTTTATTGAAATTCATTGAACAGAAGGCACCATGGAGGGTGCTGGTTCTGTCTTGGTGGCTACAAACACATTGGAAGGTCAGGGTCAGTGGTGCTGCAGACGGGTTCCTGGGTGGCTGAAGGCATAGGTTCTGATGGGGACATTCACCAGGGAAGTCACTGGTGGGTCCATGGGACGAACCTTCCTCTGAGGCTCAACAAAAGACTAAAGAAAGTTTTCTTTCAAAAAATACTGCCTTATTACATTTGAAGTGGGGAATCTTTTCTTAGTGACTCCACTGTGCTTCTGTTGCTTTTCAGCAAGGCCAAAAGCAACATGCCTTTGTGCTTCTTTCTATTTTGTTTCTCCTTGTGACCTGTGTGATGATATTTTTAGAGTCCAATGCAGATTTTGGGACAGTAAATATGATGTCAGACTCCTAATATCTGCATACCAAAGAAGAAATTGCTGCTTTGCGCACACGTGCAATGTGGAGGGCCACATCTCTCCATCCGCAGCGAAAGTTACTCCATCAGTCTTTGCAGGTTCATGTTCTTAAAACAGACTCAGCCACCAGTTATGCACAGGAGGAGTGTGGAAGCAAAATAAGATAGACACTGTGGTTTACTGTGGATAATGTTACTTGAAGATCTCTTGGACTGTAATTTCAGTAGCCACGAGTGTAGATTGTAATTTGTGTGTTTAGACTAACAATGGGAAATATCTAATGATAGGAGCGTATAAAAACTGAAGGTTCAGTTTTTTTGAATGTCCCTTCACAGGAAAATTGTGTCTTAATAAGCAAGACTAAAATAATTTATTTTATTATGACTAGAAACACTAAGTTTCAGAAAGAAATGGTTGGATAGATAAAAAAAGAGAAAGAGAGGAAAATTTAGCAGTCATTTGGACTGAAGAGAAAAAAGTCAAAGGCTACAAGTCTGTGTGAAAGTAGCAGTGCCGCAATAAATTCCTTTATTGTTAATAGCAGTCCATCAGGGAGAAGGTGAATTATTGGACTGAATGGTTGAATATGGACAAGGAATTAAAAAGCAGATTTGCAAGGCTTCAGCATGGACAGATTATTTAGGAAGACCTTGTACATAACACACCTTTAGCAACAAATATCTCCCTTGTACTTTTGACAAGAGATACATTTCAGAGCTATGACAAAACATTTGGCTTCTATGATAGAGCAAATTGTCTTCTTTCATGTCCATTTTTTAAAAATGTTTTAATGTAGTGGAGGGGAAAGAATTGCTTTTCCTTTCAACTGGATTTTTTTTAAAAAATTGATAGGACTCTGACTTAGCAGCTAGTTAGGTAAACCAGTTTTCTTGCATAACCCTATGCAAGAGATACAGTCTCCCAATGGTGCTTATGCTCTCAAAATGAAAAAGTAAAAGGGAAAAAGAAAAGCGCCACTTACAGGATGCAGGCCTCTTTTGTTGAGTCAAACAGAAACTTTGTCAGGGACTAGCAGAAGTCATACTCCATCCCAAATAAAAATGTATGATAACTTTTACCTGTTCTACATAAAATATAGTCCCATTAGTAAAAATGATATTTAAAAATAAAATATTAATAATCTCTGAGGAACTCTTATATCTTCCTCTTTTTATTTAATCTGTTGACAGCAGCCATGATTAACGTGTCACATTCTACTAAAATGTAACGTCCAGAAGAGAAAAGCGCTGTGCGTGCCACCACAGCAGACACTGTCTCCAGAGATTTGGCCAGCAAAGATCCAGGTCCCTCACAGACAACACCTGATTGACTGAGCTACAGCAGCTGGAACTGACCGAAGTGGACATCTCTATACCTCAGGCTCACCTGCTGATGGGCCAGCAAAAGCCCCTTTTTGACTAAACATCAAAAATTTTTTGACTAAATGCCAGCCCTAAATGTCAACCTAGGAATTGGGGGAGCGGAGGTGTAGCTGGTCATCTCTAGCAGAAGCCAGATGTCTGCCGGGTATCTGGAGAAGATAAAATCTTAAATCACCAGAATAAGAGTCATCAGAGGAACTTCTGGAGCCTGAGTACGTCTGAGCAAAAGCTTTATGTCAACAAGTTACACTACGCTGGAATTAAGTGTTCCACTTTCTGGTTCCTGCATGGTATTTGAATGTTAGCTGCTGGTACCAGCATAATTCCTACTGAACTACATCTGTCCAACTTTTCTGATAATTAGTTGGAGGCAGCATGCTATCAAATTAACTAGTAGAAAGAACAATTGGATTACTTCAGCAAAATTTGCTTTGCATGTAGCCAGTGATATGGAAACAGACTCCATTATTCTTTTTTATTTTAAATTATCTGAGTGATTTGGAACAGCATTGCAATTTAAACTGCAAAAGAGCAAGGTATGCTGCATTTATCTAATTTAAACACAATTTTTCCTTCTCTCTAGACATACTTTAATATACTTTGTGGCATGTACTTTGTGCAATTTTCAATTGCATTTCCTTTCTTAGGAGTATTTCTACTACTTTTAAAAAGGTTGCTAATGGTAATTCTTGTTCCTTTTTATTCATGAAATTCAACATCACACAGAAAAGCACAGCTTATCCCCTGGCTTACTTAAATTGCCTCATTACTTTTGTGGTCTCAAGTAGGATTAGCAGCATTAGTCCATATGGTAGTTCTTTGCAATATTGCAGAGACCTAAAAATGCATATTATGCAGATTACCTGACTGATAAGACTTTGATTTTTCAAATTCTTTTTTCTTTTTGCTCATTAGGGTGCTAAATGGGAAACCTCGCTCAACATCCATACAAAAACCCATTTTCATAGAGAATTCTAACATTTGCTAAGCTTTTTCTTTTTCTGTCTCTGCTTAGATGTTACTGTCAGTGTGAGAAGTGTAGTGGTTTTTTATATCACTCAAAAGGCTTACACTCGTATAACATGCCAATCACGGAATTTTCAGAGTTGGAAGGGACCTCTAGAGATCATCTAGTCCAACTCCCCTGCCAAAGCAGGATTGCCTAGAGCACATTACTCAGGGCTGCATCGGGGCAGGTCTTGAAAATCTCCAGAGAAGGGGACTCCACAACCTCCCTGGGCAGCCTGTGCCAGTGCTCTGTCACCCTCACCATAAAGAAATTTTTTCTTGTGTTTGTATGGAACTTCCTATGTTCCAACTTATGCCCATTGCTCCTCGTCCTGTCATTGGGAACCACTGAAAAGAGTCTGGCTCCATCCTCCTTCAACCCACCCTTTAGATACTTGTAAGCAATTATAAGGTCTCCCCTCAGCCTTCTTTTCTCAAGGCTAAAGAGTCCCAGCTCTCTCAGCCTTTCCTCATAAGGGAGATGCTCTCTTAATCAATCAAAAGATGGGAAAAAAAAAGTAGAAATAACAGTCTAGAAACAATACCTAAATAAAATAAATAAATCTTCTATCAGGTGTTATTATGTGAGAATATGAAAATATAGCTTTCATTTATATATTTTGAAATATGAAGTGACTAGATTTGCCTTACACTGTTAAAAGAAGCTTCCAAGTAAAGGCTAAAAAAGGCCATTAACTACAGTTTAAAATTCTGTGTTGCTGATCACATTGCGTGTGGTTTTATGTAGTAATGGCAAAGAAGAGTAATTTGGAGCCTTTCTTTCCTTGGTGTATATTCTCGCTGGATAGGTGTGAAACTGTGGGTGAACCAGCATGTATTGTGCTGCTGGGTGCCAGAAAGAACCAAAACTACAAAACTACCTGAATGAGTGAGACATTAACAACAAAAACAACGACAAAAAGGTTTCCACTGTTATTTGATTGCTTTCTTTCTATTCAGCTAGGCAAGCGAGATTTGAGTAAGATAAACTGAATAAGATTTAAAAGACAACAAGAACAACAAAAAAAAGACACACGCACCCCCAAACACCAAAGCACATGAAAGTGAGATTTATAAAGAGCTTCAGAAGGAGGTAGAAAACATAGAAGATTTTGAGAGTGAGCTGAAGTTGTTAAAGAGATAATCTTACGGTATTGGAAGACAACAACATAAATAGACATGCAACAGATGTGCAGTGGTAGATTCCTGTGGTATCCAGAGTAAAGGCTTGACAAAGCAAGCAATTAAATTTTGATAAGAAAATCAGGTTAGGCCAAACTGAAGCGTTTGGGTACCAGAGACATGATAGTGAATTTGAAGAACTAGAGCCTAGAAGCAGAAAAGCATGAGGAGATTGTAATCAGAGGCCACAAAAATAGTGTTCGTTGTCGCAACTGTTGAATTTATTTCAGAAATGACTGGAGCAAAAGAGGAAAAATGCAGCCTGAACAGTTTATCAATTGATTGAATAGATTGTGTGCATCTGCATTTGACTTGTTTTATACTCATAAGATTGTACTTGTTGTGCCTGATGCTGCTGGTGTGTCAGCACTAGAACTGTGTCCCAAGTTACTTGCACTTCGTTGTGTCGTTTTAGACACAGGAAGGGAAAACGCCTTTTTTAGAGATGCAAAAAAGATGTTTTTATGTATTCAATGATGGCATAGAATCACTGAATGTGAAACAAATAGATACATATCTGGGAGAAAAACGTTTATGCCCCTGCTGTACTTTTTATGCTTTCAAAGTTTTAAGCAATGCAGAGGAAGAACCATGTTGTTATTATTCCAAAAGAGAGTATCTTAAATATTATAGCTATTACCAACTACCTGTTTGGGTATGACTGAATCCACAAACCTTTTCATTCTACTTCATTTGTAAATCTCTTTTCCTTTCTTTCTTATGACAAGTTTCAAATCATGTTCTGTGTCTGAAAGCAACAAGACTGTTGCCATGGTTTAATTCCGTGTAACATCATTGTAATTAGTGCAAAGAAACACTATGAGAAATAGCCCCTTTGTCTAAGTCACACTGGTGTGAATAATTCAAACGACTCTTGCTTGAACTTTCATAAATTTCAGATTTGATTTTATCAGTTATCAGTTTATTAGTTCAGATTTCAATCAG
The DNA here is from genome assembly GCA_008711295.1 of Anarhynchus alexandrinus. NCBI lineage: Eukaryota > Metazoa > Chordata > Aves > Charadriiformes > Charadriidae > Anarhynchus > Anarhynchus alexandrinus. Next base: position 2,015,076 of record VUYV01000139.1, on the reverse strand, counting down.
TCCTGTTATTTTCTAGGCATTTCTGATATTTCAAGTGCAGCTTTTAACTTTAAAACTGCCTGCTATGATTTAAAACAAATAATGTATATTTTTCTGTTTACATATGTTTCTGGTTAGTATTTTCTCCCTTGTTGATGGAAAACCACCATTGCTTAACTCCTCCTTGTGGTGTTTACCCCATCCCTGCTCTCTGCTGAGGTGCCATGAAGCAAATGCATCCTTAACGTGTCATTGTAAGGGTGGCAAAGACTCTTTTCTCCAGAAGAAGTGAGTTTTCTGTTTGTAGAATAAAGTCTGTCAGTCTGTGTGTGTTTGTTCTTTAGTCTTCTTTTCATGTCAAGATGGCGAATAGAGTTGGTGATAGCATGAATATGGTAGACTGAGTATCTCTGCTCTCTTTTTGAGCAGCTTACAAGATTTATAGAGGCCTTTTAGGAAAAATTTCTTCACCAGAAAGGGTTGTCAAGCATTGGAACAGGCTGCTCAGGGAAGTGGTTGAGTCACCGTCCCTGGAGGTATTTAAAAGATGTGTAGATGTGGTGCTCAGGGACATGGTTTAGTGGAGCACTTGGCAGTGCTAGGTTTACAGTTTGACTCTATGGTCTTATAGGTCTTTTCCAACTTNTCTATCAGGTGTTATTATGTGAGAATATGAAAATATAGCTTTCATTTATATATTTTGAAATATGAAGTGACTAGATTTGCCTTACACTGTTAAAAGAAGCTTCCAAGTAAAGGCTAAAAAATGCCATTAACTACAGTTTAAAATTCTGTGTTGCTGATCACATTGCGTGTGGTTTTATGTAGTAATGGCAAAGAAGAGTAATTTGGAGCCTTTCTTTCCTTGGTGTATATTCTCGCTGGATAGGTGTGAAACTGTGGGTGAACCAGCATGTATTGTGCTGCTGGGTGCCAGAAAGAACCAAAACTACAAAACTACCTGAATGAGTGAGACATTAACAACAAAAACAACGACAAAAAGGTTTCCACTGTTATTTGATTGCTTTCTTTCTATTCAGCTAGGCAAGCGAGATTTGAGTAAGATAAACTGAATAAGATTTAAAAGACAACAAGAACAACAAAAAAAAGACACACGCACCCCCAAACACCAAAGCACATGAAAGTGAGATTTATAAAGAGCTTCAGAAGGAGGTAGAAAACATAGAAGATTTTGAGAGTGACCTGAAGTTGTTAAAGAGATAATCTTACAGTATTGGAAGACAACAACATAAATAGACATGCAGCAGATATGCAGTGGTAGATTCCTGTGGTATCCAGAGTAAAGGCTTGACAAAGCAAGCAATTAAATTTTGATAAGAAATCAGGTTAGGCCACACTGAAGCGTTTGGGTAACAGAGACATGATAGTGAACTTGAAGAACTAGAGCCTAGAAGCAGAAAAGCATGAGGAGATTGTAATCAGAGGCCACAAAAATAGTGTTCGTTGTCGCAACTGTTGAATTTATTTCAGAAATGACTGGAGCAAAAGAGGAAAAATGCAGCCTGAACAGTTTATCAATTGATTGAATAGATTGTGTGCATCTGCATTTGACTTGTTTTATGCTCATAAGATTGTACTTGTTGTGCCTGATGCTGCTGGTGTGTCAGCACTAGAACTGTGTCCCAAGTTACTTGCACTTCGTTGTGTCGTTTTAGACACAGGAAGGGAAAACGCCTTTTTTAGAGATGCAAAAAAGATGTTTTTATGTATTCAATGATGGCATAGAATCACTGAATGTGAAACAAATAGATACATATCTGGGAGAAAAACGTTTATGCCCCTGCTGTACTTTTTATGCTTTCAAAGTTTTAAGCAATGCAGAGGAAGAACCATGTTGTTATTATTCCAAAAGAGAGTATCTTAAATATTATAGCTATTACCAACTACCTGTTTGGGTATGACTGAATCCACAAACCTTTTCATTCTACTTCATTTGTAAATCTCTTTTCCTTTCTTTCTTATGACAAGTTTCAAATCATGTTCTGTGTCTGAAAGCAACAAGACTGTTGCCATGGTTTAATTCCGTGTAACATCATTGTAATTAGTGCAAAGAAACACTATGAGAAATAGCCCCTTTGTCTAAGTCACACTGGTGTGAATAATTCAAACGACTCTTGCTTGAACTTTCATAAATTTCAGATTTGATTTTATCAGTTATCAGTTTATTAGTTCAGATTTCAATCAGTCCTGTTATTTTCTAGGCATTTCTGATATTTCAAGTGCAGCTTTTAACTTTAAAACTGCCTGCTATGATTTAAAACAAATAATGTATATTTTTCTGTTTACATATGTTTCTGGTTAGTATTTTCTCCCTTGTTGATGGAAAACCACCATTGCTTAACTCCTCCTTGTGGTGTTTACCCCATCCCTGCTCTCTGCTGAGGTGCCATGAAGCAAATGCATCCTTAACGTGTCATTGTAAGGGTGGCAAAGACTCTTTTCTCCAGAAGAAGTGAGTTTTCTGTTTGTAGAATAAAGTCTGTCAGTCTGTGTGTGTTTGTTCTTTAGTCTTCTTTTCATGTCAAGATGGCGAATAGAGTTGGTGATAGCATGAATATGGTAGACTGAGTATCTCTGCTCTCTTTTTGAGCAGCTTACAAGATTTATAGAGGCCTTTTAGGAAAAATTTCTTCACCAGAAAGGGTTGTCAAGCATTGGAACAGGCTGCTCAGGGAAGTGGTTGAGTCACCGTCCCTGGAGGTATTTAAAAGATGTGTAGATGTGGTGCTCAGGGACATGGTTTAGTGGAGCACTTGGCAGTGCTAGGTTTACAGTTTGACTCTATGGTCTTATAGGTCTTTTCCAACTTAAACTGTTCTATGATTCTGTAATTATTCATACCCCTTTACCAAAGGTACCAGTGAAAGGTGTGTTATGGGTTGCTTCAGAGGCAAAACATCATTTCTGCTCAGAGAGGAGGGGACTTGCATTTTTCTGTGAGTTCAGGTTTATTGGGGAGATGGGGTAAAGGTGAGGGAACTTTAGCCCCTCTGGACCTCCTCCCCCAGCCAGCAGCTCCTGGCGCTGGTGGTTGTGTAGCCTGGCAGGAGGGAAGCCTCCTCGCCAGGAGGTGTTGGGCAGAAGAAACAGAGGCCTTGATCACACTGGGTTGAGACACAGAACTGTGTGTGAACTGGCCTGGGGACTTGAGAACAGCTTTCCTGGGCTTGTTTCTGGCAGCAGTGCATTTGGCATGATTGGTAGAGCATGTACACTGTCTGTTTTTTTTCCAGAGTGAAGCAGATAGAAAGATAGAAATCAAATTTGTGAACTGTCCAACAGGCTTGACAGTGAAGTTTCACAAATTGCGTTCATTCAAGGTATTTGCTGGTGGCCATTTGCACTCTGTCTTAGTAACCAAGGGTGAAACAAGATCTTTCTTTCGGAAATCTAATCGCCAGAATACCAAGGCTCTGGGCAGTGAGACTGGCTTGACACTTAGGTGTTACCTCCTCTTATACACAGTAGCATGTTATTCCACTTCATCGCCAAATTTCTGGCTTGAATTTCACGCAATTTCCTCTCAAAAGAACCCCAAGTGTCTAAATCTGTGTAGCACTGTTTACAAATGTGCAATCACCTACTATTCTCCCACCTACAATTAGCATGGTAATTTTTTACTGTAGTGTGGAATTGAATTGATTGAAGTTGCAAAATCTTATAATATTGTAGAAGCGAAGGGAAGAAATACTGTCCAAAATAGCTTCACTTCTAAGCAGAAATTATTTTAGTACTTCTCAGAATACATTAGTACGTCTTTAATTCCTTGTGTGTGTGCTTGTATTTGAAACATCAGATGTAGGATGGAGTATTGAGAGAGGGTAGGAATAATTCATTATCATCTCTGACTTTTTAATGTAGATGTTTAATTTAGCCTTGTGTAAGTTTCATTTTTTCTGGCCTCTTTTCTTTTTTTTTTCTGTGCCAGATGGATACTCTGCATTAGATAATGTGGTTTTATATTTATATGTTTAAGTGCTTTAAAGTTTCTTCATTTATAAAAGTACTTCTCAGGGGCAGAGCCTTTCCTTGTCTCATATACCCAAGTTCCCTCCCCTCCACCTGCTCATTTAGAGCAACATAAATGCGTGCTGCTACACCGAGGCGCAGGAGAGCTCCCATCAGCAGTAATTGTTGACCTACCACAGTTCCAGTCGGTGATCAATAGATACTACTTTGCTGCACAGCAACAGCACAGAGAAATTGCAGAACCCACTGAGAATTTGTTTTCGACATGCAAACCCAGCTGATGGCCTTCAACTGTAACAGATGTCAGAGAGTGACGGGCACCCTGGGGCACTGTTAAAGTACTGCTGGAACTTGACTGGGGAAAAAAGAACGCTATCAAATTACTAAGTGCATTCTAACAAATCACATCAAAGTGGAGAAAAAGCCTGAGCAAAAGAAAATTACTACTTTCATTTTCTTTCTTATCTTCCGCTCCGACACAGTATGTGTGCTGCCTTATGCAATGCTATCAACTACTGTACTAATGAGTTCAGCTGCATGAAATGATGAAGCTTTTACAGTAGTGGCCAAGGGGCTGTGTTGCAGGAGAAATTGGAGAGATTAGGAAGAACATGTACTCCTAGGAACGCATTAGCTAACTTTTTTACTTCTGCATATGTAGATGTATAAGCGCGAACATTTGCTAACGTTTTATCCTTAGATGACTACGTGAATTCAATTCAATCCAGTGCAGAGGAGAAAATTAAACAGGATAATTTTTTCCCACCTTCTTGTGTTGATCTTGCACGTGTACAATATTTAACCCAGCTGTTTTGCTTACTTGCAATGTCTTCGTTCCTGGAGTTGTTAATTCAGATCCAGGACTAGACTGGGCAGTGTGTTTTTAATTTGTTGATAGCTTTGGCCATCACTTTGTGATCAAGATCAGCAGAATTGATTAGACTGAACATGCATGGAACTACAAAACTATACATGCACGAGGTCCATTTATTCCCAGAAAATACTTCCAAAAAAAAAAAAATGTTCAGTGAGCCAAAAATTATATTAATACTTGGCGAAATTCTGTCTCCAAAAGGAAAATAAAAAAGGTAGCTGTCTATTTGTATTTCTTTTCTGGGTCTGGAAGTGGATTATTATCATTTCACCAAATGTAAAGAGGAAATATTATAAAAATATTACTGAGGTGTATCTTCAAGTTCCCTTATCTTTGAAATACAAAGCCCCTAATGTTGCTTACACTTGTGCATGCTCTATGCACACTTCTCACACATGAAAGATCTCATTACAATGGAACTAACGAAGTGCTTCAAAGGAATACTATACTTCCGACAGCAAAATAAAAATACATGTAGGAAGATGGTGCAGTCCCCTATAGTTGCACCCTACCGTAGCCCGGGGAACATGAAAGAGCCCGTCTCCCAAAAGCAGCTTTCCCAATGGAGGTTTAAAATGGAGTTACACGTACACAGCTGATCCTCGTGGGTGGGTTTAGGACATGCAGAGCTCCCCATTGGCCTGGGCTTGGAGTGATCTTTCCTCTGAGCAAAATGAAGAACACCTCATGTGTAGCACCAATTTTGTGTGTGCAGTGGGCCTGAGGAGAGCGTGTACTCACTGCGCTCCCAGGACGGGCAGCGCTGGCGCCTGTTTGCTCTGCACGGGACACTCAAAAGTTCTGCAGAAACAGAAGCAAAACATAGAGCTGGTCTGAATTCTGGGGAGGAAAGTTCCTATGTGCTTAAAATAATATAAGCGGACAATGTGGTGTAAAATTAAGTGTATATTTTAGACTGTAGTCCCATACAAACTCACATAACATTATACATAGGTTTTCATTATGATACAACAAACAGACTGCATGTTTTCTTTTTGAAAACAGTCATATTCTTGGAGGAATGGAAATGGAATCCTGTCTTGCTCTTCAGTAAAGAGTTTTTGTGAATTATTTCTGCTAATACTTTCGTTACAACTCTTCCAATATTCCTAAGTACGAAGTTACAAGAGGCAGACCGTGCCAGCCTTCACTACCTGCTGCAAGCCCTCTCCTGCTGGGCTGCCCTTCCACCCTGTGCTCCTGGTTCTCTTTGCAGGGGGTCAGAAGGGCAAGACATCCGTTTTGGATGGTCAGAAAGGCAAGATGTCCAACAGTGTGACAATAATAGCGATGTAATGTTGCTAAGAATTGGCTGATTTGAACTGTCATGATGTGTGCTGTGAAGTAAACAACTATCAGTAAGGAATTCAGTTACAGTGTTTTAATAAACTGTGAAGTGTTATGCTCAGAATCTTGTTTATGGGCAGTGGAAGCATCCCTTATGTATATATAAATAAATATAAAAAGAAATATATATATGGCACACATATACTTATATCTATCTATCTATCTGTAAAGGCAAGAACTTAGTGTAGGTATAGTGGAAATATAGTAGTCTAATTCAAGCACCATCACTTGCCTGTATCTAATTGTACAGAAAAGCAAAGAATAATGTAGGCAGAATACTGATGCAGAAAATGTCCCAATATTTGTAATAGTACTATTAAAATTGCAACATAAACTTCTACCCCTTTTCCTGGGGTTGTGATCACCCTTTCTCTACTCCACTGGGTCCAAAGGTCAGTGGCTTCAGTCTAGTGTTTGGTGTGTGGAGAGGGGTTACAGGACATCACTGGTATCTAGAGTCCTTCACCAGGAGGAATATGATGTTCATGTTACTGGTTTTCTCTCCCACAATCCACTTAGGATCCACCATTTGTATGTTTGCTAACACTTCTATATTGTTCTTGTTCTTCATTGCTCTGCAGCTCCAGGTTATATCTAGATGGGCTACATATACTTTTTGCAGACATTATATGCTTTTTCTTTGTTCTTTTTGTTACCCCAAAGACCAGTTCTATCCAGCTCCAGGTCTTCTTTTTTTTTGTTTGTTTGTTTTGGTGTTGGTTTTGGTTGGTTTTGTTGGGTTTTTTTTTTTTTTTAACTGATAATTATAGAGACCTGTGCACAGCTGTGGCATCTCCCATCTCTTGCCATCCCATGCCAGTATTCACCTATGGCACCTTCTGCATCCCTACTTCTCAGGACCTCTGCTCTCATACCAGGGCTGCATTTCTCTGCACTACGACATCATGTGAGTATCATAAATATCTCATTCTGCCAACAATAACTGCTTATTACTGCTATCCATACAAAACTGGGTTTGTACCATACAACAAACATGAGTAAAGCAGGTTAGCTGTAGACATCACGTCAGCTGGAGAGGCTGCTGTCACAGCTAAACTGAGCAAAACAAAGCTACAGGCAGGTGAAGGAAAGGTCAGATGTAGCAGTCCAGAGGCCTTGCAAACTCAGTACAAGAATGTGATGTGTTACTCGCGGTGGCAATACCCTATTACAGGGCTACACAGGTACAAAAGTAGAAGGTGCTTTTGAATACATGGGGCCATTTTTAATATGGTCCTTACGTTTCTCAGAAATTTTCCTTGTCATCAGGCCATCTTGAACATTTGGATTGCTTAAAAAACCCTCTTGTTTTGGATGCAAAAAACCTCTTTAGCCCAAGTAAGAACTTCAATTTACAATACATAGCAAGAACACTGCAACCCTATTTAGATGTCTTAGCTCAAGGAAAGCTGTTCTCTTTGTATTTTAACACCCGCCACCCCCCCACACTCTGATAAACTTTAGCTTTTAAGACTCTCCAGCTGTGCCTCCAGCAGTAATTGGGGTCATTAGTCTTTGCCTCCCTGGGCTAATTACCAGCACAATCCAAATGTCATCCCCTAAAGAAATGGAGCTTGAACAGGTTAAAAGCTGCAGCCGCATTCAGGTAGAAATAAAGGGGAAGAGAAAAGATAAGCAGAGACTGTTTTCTGTGCCTGTTCATATTTCATCCTCTATCTTGAACAGCAAGTTGTTCTTGCTTCTACAGGCACTGTTTACTTTAACAGGCTCCTGAATCTTAATTTTAAGCGAGGCAAGCACAACAGAGATGTTTGTGTCTTGACTATGTTCATACTTAAATTGTGTGCTCCTTAGATATAGTCCTTAACTAGAAACCAAGTCCTTTATATTTTAGTCTGAAGGGCACTGCATTCAAATTCTAGTATCTTTGGTTCTGGCATGGAGAAAAACTACGAGACATTTTCCAAGTTTAACAAATGTTAAAATTTTTATCGTGAGCTGAAAAAGCCATAAGAATAGCTAATGCACTGTAGTATGAGCTCTTCTTTTTAAAGTCAAATTTTGAGGTGATCTATGAGGTCTTGTATGTAAAAATACAAGTGAAGAGAGAGATGTAGAATGTATCTTTCTGATACAGAAAAGAATTTGATCTTAAAGTATAACATAAGCATTGAAATTTTATAGTTAAATCCTTGAAGACATACTAATATGTAGAAAACATTTGTTTAAAAGCTTTGCTTTGGCAAGTATACTCTATTTGTGACCTGGGAAAAAGTGTATGCTGAAGTGTATTCCCCTGATGAATGGAGGAAAAATAAGTTTTCACCCCAGATCCAGAATTTTGCTCTAAATTGTTGCTTGTGGTTATCATACGAGGTACTTAGTAACAGGGTAAATCAAGGGTTCTGCCAGTTTCTAAAAGCAATTTTGAGGAAGCGTTCACCACATCACCGCATGTTTCAGATAACTTACAGTCATGCTGATAACTCAAAATGATTCTATGAGGAAAAAATGCAAATTAGTGGGTCTCTAGGGCAGGATTGCAAGCTATATTTGCATTCCTTTAATAAGAGCATGAGAGAGGAATGTGCACTATGCAATATGTTTTCCCTAGATAAGTACACAGGGCTTTACTGTATATTTCTTACTGGGGACTGAACTTTAGGGCAAGCTTTTGGTGACTTACAAGTGGATTTAGCGAAGCTGCTTTAGGACCGTTGGCTATTTGCTGCATTTGATCATTCAGAGCTACGGCTTTTGGAGTATGGGTAGGTTTTCTATTGCTCTGTAAGGGAAGGAAAAGAGAAAATGGATCCTTCTTTTGTGCAGAATATCTGAGCTTTTCCTTATGGGCCGTGCGAGCAATAAAAAGAGATCTGAGGGTTAGCTTTAAGGCTGCTGTTTAGGCTTGCAAGAAAGCGCTTCGCAAGAATGAGTTCTCAGTAAATGAAGGGGTTGTGCTCACCTAACCGCTTCTCCATTTGTGTTTACTGCCCTCATCCAAGTGTTGGATATCTTCAATTCACACAGTTTTCAACATCCTTCAGGCTGTCTCTGGAGGAAAAGGTAAAATTCTGTGAATAGAAGAGTTACGCAGTTATATGGGAGATGTGACAAACTCCTTAGCTACTGAATGCCAGAGCTGGGAACGTATGTAGATTTGGAATCATTTGTGGCTCGTGCCGCACATTCACGACTGGACTGAATCCTTTATTGCAGTTTTATGATTAAAGCTGAAGCAAACTGATCTCCTTTGTGATAGAGAAAAGTGTTATGAATAACAGAAGGTATAGACTGTATGGATAGCAAAGACCTATTTAGGTCCCATCACTGCTCATAGTCTAGGTGGCCGAATGGTAAGGTGTTTTTGCTGTAAAATATCGCTAGAAAATGGCTTCTCAATACTGAAAAGGTTTAATTTATGACTTGACCTTTAGTTGAAGAAGAACAAAAATGCGGGCATGGAACAATCACTAAGGGGCAATGTCCTGGGTTGAGGTAAAACAGGACCAATCATGTCAGTAACTTTGCTTCTTAGCTGGGCCTCTTCTAACTACTGAAATTAACAGCATATTGTGCAGACACTGTTCACTCTCTCAGAGTGGTAAGACCAATGTTTATAGCTGATGCCCAGGCATGGTATGCAGAGAGGCTCCTGCTTATACTTCTTGCTGTAACAGCCAAGGGCAGCCAACTTTGTTATGTGCCCCGTTGGAGGGTCAGAAGTGGAAAAGCATAGAAGGGTCGCACCTGCGGGGAGGAGAGGACAGGACAGGTGACCCAAAACTGACCAACAGGGTATTCCATCCCATCTGCCTCATGCTCAGCATAAAAGCTGAGGGATCAAAGGGTCAGCCCTCTTTCTTCAATGGCCGGTGTCCAAGGAAGACTCTGTCTGTTCGTCTGCCTTTGATCTTGATTCTGAATCCAGATATGGAATCCAGTTCCTGTCCATCACTCAGTCCAGTCTGGGACTTCCCCAGTGCCAGCTGGTGTCATGATTGTCATCCTGGGAGCCTGATACAGTTTTGTATACATTTCATTATTTTCTTTTTATTTTATTATTCATGCTTCATTAAAGTAGTTTAGTTCCTTCTAAACTCATAAGTCTCTTTTTCCCTCCTCTGTCTCTCTCTTTGAAGAGGGGTAGGGGGGAGTATCTGTCGCTCATCCTGAACCACGACAGGCAAGAAAGGAGCAGGAGATCTGCAGGCAGAAGTTGTGAGGTGAAATGTACAGCTTATTGTGAACAAGGGCCTTGTGTTTTCCCGCTGCTGCAGATCATGGCTCTGGGGTCAAAAGTTTAGGGAGCAGTTTCCAACTCCAGGAATTCCTGAGAAACCAGGAACGTTTTGCAAATATGAGTTACAGTCCATGTGCCTGCCCCTTCTGTGTTGGGTGGAAAGATGGCAGCAGCTTGAGGGCACCTATGAGCCTCCCTGCCAGTTAGGAGAGGACAATTTTCCCCAGATGTGAGATCTGAAAACTGGAACTGACTTTTTCTGCTGGAATAATATGGAGCAATGCATATTTCCCCAAACTGAAGCTTTGTTTGAAAATACTGACCTTTTCCACCCCCCCCACGCCAAGAGAAACGAAATGGATATTTTCCAGCCTTGTACTGCAGCTGCACTGCAGACGAAGCAGCATACCTTGACTCAGTGCCTCTTCTGTGGGCTTGGCTGCAGAAATAAGCAGGAATTGTGGGAGTTACTCAAAGGCACTTGGGACAAAAGACTTTTCGGTCTCACTTCTCAAGAGAATAAAATGCAAATGACAAAGATCTTTCAAGGTTAGTCAGCTAGTGCGCTTCGCGTTGTGTGTTGCTTCTGCAACACAGGTGTTTCTGACAAATCCTGTCTGCAGTGTGTTCTTCTCCAGGTTTGATTTTTGCTGCCCTTGACTTTTTGAAAAAACACACCATTTCATTTTAGAACAAGCTGAGATCAAAACTTGCCATGTTGTTTCATGACAAATTACATTTTGTTAGTGTTTTAATATCCAACATAATTTATTGTATCTTTTCATAGGCCAATTCACCTCTTTGCCTGAAAATCTGTCAGAAAAATGATTTATTTGGTATTGTACTCTATATGCTTAGGAGTATTTAACCTTTCTTGGTAAAAAATTACAAAAGTACATTTTGAAAGCGAGTTGAAATTGTCTAGAGATATTCTTTCTCTGTAAAGAGAGGGGAGGTGGGTGTTTAGTTTTGTTTTCTTCCCCTCTTCAGTTTTATTAAGTTTGTTTGACTTTTTTTTTTTGAGATAGATTCTTTTCCATAATTGCAAATTTGAGAAGTGCCAACACTGATGTTGCCGTTCTAGAATTCAGATAAAAGTTTCCCGTTCAGGCATATCTTTTTATTAGTGTGGACAGATTGTGCCACAAATGGTTCATTACCTAGAGGGAATTCAACAGTTTTTAACAAAACAAATAATTTTATTTACAGGCAAGCTGAGACATTGTTCAACAGAAATAATAAAAAAGTCTTTTATCTAGCTCACTTGAACAGACTGTAACTGGCTATCAGGCTGGAGTAGCAAATTGAATATAAATTATGAACATAAACACCATTATCCATTTTTCCATTTCATCTCTCTTCTGTGGTAATCCTGCCTGTTACCCTTTCGGATTTATTATTCAGCTCTGTCAAGAGGAGAAAGAAATTAGAGATCAACAAATGTATAAGGCATGTCTATGTGTGTGCGCATGCACGTGAGACTAAATTCTTGTGAAATGTTGGCCAGATCTCTAGGTTCTTAAAAAGATATTGATGTCTAAATCCTTTGTTGTGTGCTTATGTGGCTACACAACACCAAAACAAGAGACTTTGCGAGAAGAAAGGGTTTTTCTGTTGCTTTTGTTTTACAGCAGATAAAAGTATGACTTTCAAGAGTAAAATATTCTATTATAGCTTTGCCAACAGAGCTACTGCTAAATCCACCTCACTGACTGCGCCAGGATTTCTCTTTGGTGGAGGAAAAAAAGGTAGAAAATTGCCAAATTGGTTTCTCTATTGTCCCTTCTAACTCACTGTAGAAAAATGATGTGTGAGCAGTGTGTTCTCAAGCTTTGGCGATCCTTGCTTGACATAAATCATCTTTGAGAATACTTTTAACTTAAACTGGAGCCTGGCTGCAGTTTTGGTGGTAGAGTAAAGCTGCTGTTTTACCTCTCTTCCTCTGCTGGATATTCAGGATTTATTCAAAGTACCGTGTGTATTATCTTACCACAGACCACATATGTGGACTTCAACGAGTAATACTCCTATTAGTGAAGACTGAAAGGACCAAATTCTAAATTAGTGAATGGTGATGGTCAAAATTCGATTAATGGCCTGAAATTTCTATGTTGTACCAACTCCTGTTTAGTCATCGGTACAGAAATGCAGTGGGTTAGCCTAGGCTGGCAGCCAAGCACCCACCCAGCCACTCTCTCACTTTCTTTTCCTCCCTCAGCAGGAAAAGGGGAGAAAATAGGAAGAACAGGAACAAGAAAGCTTCTGGGTTGAGGTAAAGACAGGGAGGTTGCTTACCGATTGCTGTCACAGGCAAAACAGATTCAACATAGGGGAAATTAACTTAATTTATTGTCAATTAAAATAAAAATGTGATTACTAATTTGGGTAGTGGTAAATAAAAGAACAAACCCTATCACAGGCTTAACTTCACTCCTTCTCTGCAGACTCCTCTAGCCCTTGCACACCCCAAGTGACGTAGCAGGGGGGTAGGGAATGGGGGCTTGGGCTCAGTCCATAACAGCTCCTCTCTGCGGCTATTTCCTCCCCACACTTCTTCCCTCCTCCAGTGTGGCCCCTCTATGGGCTGCAGTCCCTCAGGAATATCCACCAGCTCCAGTGTGGGTCCTGCAGGGGAATCCCTGCTGGAGCACCTCCTCCCCTCCTTCTCTGGCCTTGGTGTCTGCAGGGCTGTTGCTCTCACATTTTTCTCACTCCTCACTCACAGATGCCGTGCAGCACTTTTTACCCCATCTTAAACATGTTACCGCAGAGGAGGCACCAGCATTTCTGATGGGCTCAGTAGTGCCTTGCAGTGGGTCTGTTGGTACCATCCGTGTCTGACACGGGGCAGCCCTGGCCTATCCTCGCAGAGGCCACCCCTGCAGCACCCCACTGCCAGCGCCTGGGCACCTGCACCCAGTACAAGAAGCAGCACAGAGCACATCTGGGATGCATTGGAAATGATCTTCAGATGCTCCGTGGCTCCTCTGCCTGGGCTGTCAGGAACATGTCAGGCCCTCCTCTATTGATGCAGTCTGGGCTTCTCCTTGAGATAAAATTCAGCTGGTTTTGTCCGGCTATTAGAAGAAAGTGATAATGGCCTTTTTAATGCAGCTCATACCTTGAGGAGGTTGCATTGCTTTTTCTTGGGAGCTCACAACTTCTTAAGATCTCTTGGATTTATGAAGAGGTTTGCCAATAGAAGGAGAAGAAGTTGGAAATCTAACAAGGATAAAAAAACCCAGATCCATTCCCTTTCTCTGTTCTGCTCTAAAATGGATTAAAAACATTCCTTTGAGGAGGGTTTTTTTTTTCATACTTTAAAAGACCATAAAAACAACGAGCAGATCTATACTACAGCTCTGTAACTAAAATTCTGCTTTCTGTCTTCTATTAGTGCTATGTGAATAAGCCACAAAACATATGATATCTTTCCTCTTCAGTTCATTTTAAGGTCCTCTTTGGTGTATTAATGGCAAGGGTTTAAATGTAATTTTACTCATGTCTTTCACTTCAGAAGCAATTGTTTATAAGTAACCACTAATAAGAGAGTATTTCTGATGAATGTGATTGCTCATTAAGTAGGTCTTCCCAAGATACCTCTACTGAGAACATGTTATTTATCACTGAAGTTAAATTAAGAAAATTTATCAAGACTTCTGGAAGCTGTTCTTTGTTTAAGACACAAATGCTTTCTTAAATCCCAGTGTTCATGGGAAAAATATACGTGTTGGGTTTTTTTAAAGCTATCAGCATGTAACTTACTCTTAATTATTATTGACAGAGCTTTATTCTTGTGTAGATATCTTCTTATTGCTTATGAAATTTCTGAGCAAGTCTTTGAATCGTCAGTGTTGTGCTTGTGGGCAAGCTGTGATTTTAATCTTTCCCTTGCAGAGGGGTGGAGGATCCTTCTCATTGCAGAAAGATGTGTATACAGGTATAAGCCCTGTGAAGAGAAGTCATAGACTTATCTTTTTTAAGGAACAGGGAAAAAATGTGTTTATCAAAAAGAAAGTCAATTTCAGATGCCAGATACTCTTTTCTTCTTACTTGCATAGTCTGGCTTCAGGAAACACCATATTTTTGTGGAAACAGGAACATTTGCTACTTCAGAAGGAAGAAAAAGACCAGCATGGCTTTTAAACTTTCTCTATTCTTTACCTAGCTATGTTTGGCAAACTAAAGCTGCAGGAAATTTTAGTACAATTAATTTGCATGACAAACATTCATCTCTTAGGAGGGAAAAGGTGTAATCTGCATTTAATATTATTTCTAAACACATTACATTTTGGGAAAGTGTTATTTTAGACTACGCTAAAAGGTTTTCTAAACACAAGAGAAATGAGATAAAGACAGCCTGTGCAAAACAATGAGACAAAATTGATACATGATGGAACACTGCATAGACCTTTTCAGGTAAGCTTCTCATGCTAGCCTCCTGCTGCAGCTGGCAGAAGTAAAAACCCTCCTGGTCTGCAGCTCTGACCTATTTTTAGTTGTCTGCTTTAGGATGAGATGAATTGCATGCTAGAAGGCATGTATTCACAACATGGACTGTAGAGGAAACCTTGGGTGACTAGCTCAGATTTAAATGTCTGTGCTGTAAGAATAGGGAAGAGAAATCCCATTCCTCTTACCTTATTCTTCTTGGTGCATGACGGGAAAATTTGACACTTAGATGATTCTGTGGGTAGCTGTTGAAAATACCACATTTTGAGGCATAAATGCCTTGATTCTATTATCAATAATGTTTAACAAACTGCAGAGATTGGTAGCTTACAGACAATACATATGTTCCCGACAAGTCACCTTCAGGGGAATGATCTTACTTACAACCTTGGAAAGAGAAATAGTTTAATGATATACTTCTGCTTGACTGATTTAATATCCTTGCTTTAAAAGAATGAGTATCATGCTCATCTTCTTGAGGCTGTTGTTCAGATCCCGTTTCACATTCTTAGATGGCACTTGTAAGTACCACATATTTGTCCTTACAAAATCCCTGGAAGAAATGAAAAAGCTGCTTTCGAGAAATGGGAATCTTAAGCACAGACAGACTTTGCCGTTGGCCAAGTCCCACAGCAAATCTATCCCAGATGAGGAGACTTGAGTGCATCTCTCCCGGGTCCTTGGCTTTAATTAGATCAATCCTTTTTCTCTACAGCAGACATTGATAAGAATGCTCATCTGTATCAAGTACGAGTATGTGATGATCATAAAAAAACCCTGTTTCTCCTTTCAGGAATTTGATTGTATTTACCACAGATGAAAGACCTTGCTGATGAAGTTACATTTCTCGAATTGGACTCAGTTTATCACTGTGTAACACTCTGCCATGCCTATAGAAACATACTTTGCTTCAGAAGTAGCTCACACAACCCTAACATGGCACTGAACTGTGAAGTGAGTCCTAAAAGTAACAGCAGGGTAATCCTTAATATTTGTCTTCTCAAGGAGTCTGTATTTATAGAAGACTTTGGTTTCCTCTGGTCGTGAAGAGACCTTTCAGCTTTAACTGGTTAAACCATAAAGAATATCCAAAGATGAATATAACTACTAAAAAACCCAAACCCTACTAACCAGTAGCTTCCTTCATGGGTGGGTAACCCAAGAAAAAAACAAAGCGGTGTTACTAGTCTGTGTGTGTGTGTTTGTACTATGTGTATATATACACATATGTAGGATAGAACAATATTGGAGCTTGTTTTTGATGTAGCTGGCTTGGGCACTGGTAGTATGCCAGCTGGGAGACCTGGATCAGTGTAGGCTGCAGGACTTGCTGGAGCAGCAGAGAAAGATTTTGGATCTCTGACGTGCTCTTAGTTCTGTAGCTGGACCTGTACAGGTTGTTTGAATAAATTAGGTTACATCTGGCTTGTCAATGTTGTGCTACATCTCAGTCTAAGCATGCTTTGGACTGGTGCATGATAAGGGTAGATAAAGTTGTCTGACAGCACAAGGTAATACATTATTAAGTTGAATTTTTCTCTGATTCACAATTACATTTGCAGTCTTACAGCACCTTTCTGCGTTGGTTATGCATGAAGCTGTTTTTGCAGGCAAATGGGAGCTTAAATCCCAATCGCCTTAATGGCAAACAGTAAAGAACAAAGGTCTGTTTATGTGATTACAGTAAAATACTAAATATCACCATTCTTCCAAGCAAGGAGTGAGAACTTGTAAGCAGGTGACAAAGAAGTGCACAGAGTTGGGTTTATCAATGAAAAGGTGTCTCAGAGACTATGAAGAACCAGCTGCTGAAGGGTGGTGGCTAGTGCTGATTTTACAGAATGACCAGAGCAGGAATGGGTTAACATGGAGGAAATGGGGTATTCTCCTCTTAACCATAACTTTGAAATTTTTTTCTGGAGCAAGCACAACTTCTTGTAATGACAAATGTGAATGTCCTAATCTTGACCCTACTGAAATGGCACATAACTGTAGTTTTCTCAGGGCAGAAGCGTTAACCCCAAGAGTAGACCTTTGCTGGACTGTGCGCTGTGTGAGTGCAAGACAAAAGCTATCCTTTGAGCCCAAGCCTCTGTGGGGAAAATCCCTTTCCAAATCCATGAAAGAAGCAGATACCAGCCAAAACACTCCTCCCCCTGGAAAATGTACCTATTTTGAAGGGGTTTGTTTTTGTTTTAAATATATGAGGTGCAATACAGATCCTCTGCTAAAGATTTTTCCCACTTTTCAGACAAGTTCTTTAATTTCTAGACTAGAAAATAGACCAGAGTGGAAGTGGCCCTTCTCAGGTCTTCCTTCCTACAGAACTGCTTCACCACGTGTAGAGGTACGTGTTGTCTGCGTACCTCAAGGTGGGACCTTGAGGCATCTCAGACATTCATCCTGACTGCTCCATCTCTTTTTCCCCAGCCCTGCAAATAACTGAGGGTATTATAAAAGGCAGAACAGTTCAGCTGAGAACCTGAGGAGGATGTGCCTCAGACAGGTACTGCTGCGTGTCTTTCTGAGCACAGTCAAGTTCTTCCTCTTTTAGACTGGCCAGTAGAAAGATAAGTTCAATGTGAAAACCTATATGTTTCCTCAAAAGTTGCAGTATCCATGCAAAAATTGTTTCCAGGGAAAAAGAAAGAAAGAATAAAATAAATTCCCAGCCAGCTCTAATTCTTATGCACAAAAGCAGTTCCATTAGCTTCATGGGGATCACTTGTGAGTAAGATCCACTCCTACAATTAACAGTCTTGCAGAATTGAGTTTTAAATCAACGTTTTTTTTCTTTTCCAGCAGCCAGACACCCCGAGGAGTGAGAAAACAGAACCTCTGAGGACAAATTGATAGGATAGATTTCTGCACTAGAAACAAATACTTCAATTTGTGTTTGTAGCAAAAACATTGTGCTGCCTGATGCAAAACAGACTTGTTCATTAACACTATATTCTATCACTAACACTCTCAAGGAAATAAAGAGCAGTATTTAATTTCACAGTATTTCCGGGCTATAGTTCTCTTTTTTAATTTTTTTCCTTTCTTAATAACTATTAGTGCTAGAATTTATTGCCAAATTTAAAACAAGGTAAATTCTGTAAACCACTCTTGTCATGAGTTTAATTTTCTGGTGCTAATATATGAAAAATAGATTGTAATAAATAAATATATTTATTTTTTGTGTTTTGTGATATAAAATTTAATTTTTTTTCAGTTTTTTTTTTTTTCTGTTTATTCTTCTGAGTTTCAGAGAGAGTCTCAGGAAATACCTGGATGAATTTGGGCTCTGTTTTCCCCTCTGAGCTTTATGGATAATATCCCGTTTTTCCTACTATCTATTTTTTTTCTTTGATTTGTTTTGTTTTTTTACAAAGGATTGTTTCCTGTTGTTGGAGACAGTAGATAATCACACAGCCCTTGGTGCTCTGAGGTAAAACATGCTGTGTCTGTTTTAATTCTTGTCCTGAGACCAGGCTGAGGAGCTGAAAAACTTGGGTACATAGCCAATCAACTTAATTACTTGATAATTGTTTGAAGGTTTGCACCTGAGGTCTGTAACCTGCTACACTGAAACTGGAGCCCTGAAATCCTCAATCCCAAGGGAGTGCTCGGATTGCTGCCGTTGGAAGGATTGCTCTTTTTCTGCTCAAAACATAACCAGCTGCTATGAAGTTGTGGTCAGTATTCATCCTCTCCAGTGTTTCAGAAATGGACCTAAGGAATGGTTAACATAAATAATACCTCTTTCTTTTTTCTTTTTCTTCCCCCCTGAAAGTAAAATTAACAAAAGTCTGGATCCAGATAACGTTGGGACAACTTGAGTCTGAACCTCAATGGTCAAGTGGGGCCTTGGGGCCATGATCTGACAGCGCTCTTTGGTGAAGAGAGCGCCTGGATCCTCTGCCTGAGATTAAATGTACCCTGAATGCTTGCAGATGTCCTGGTAGCAGAGGCAGCCTCGCTGCCTAAAGAAATAGAGAAAGGTAATTACTCTCTACTAGCTCATACTGAAAAATATTGATCAGGCAAATGTTGCAGCTCAGCAGGAGCACAGCAGAGACCCTTGAATTATCTCCTAATAAGTACGGGGACAGCTGAGCTTATTAACTGACACATCACCTTAAAAACATAACCAAACTGCTTTTGGGATGTGAGCCTGGCTACCTTCATGGGGCTGGTCTGCATGGTCTGCATTTATTCTCATCCAGCATAAACTCAGGGATTTCTGCACTCTGTCTCTTTACATGGAATAAAATCCCTAGGGAAATCAGCTGCCTTCAGTGATTCTGTCCCACTGTCCAGCTGAGTCACCAAAACAGTTTGAAACAAAAAATTTGGGATGAGCATAGCTGTGCGCATACAAGGGGATTGGAGAAGGCATTAGCAACATAAATGTTGTTTTGATTCCTTATCCCCAGAGGAGAGCCGTTCCTTTTGTCTTGTGGTGGAGTATACAGAGATGAAAATCAAATGCATGTAGTCTGGCTTTTACACCAGTGTTACTTAAAAATGACTTGTTCCAGTTGTGTTGCAAGCCTGTTAGTCTTGGCCACCAATCCCAGGTTCCCAAAGGGAAAAATGCTTTTGACTAGTAAGTGATAAGGAGGACACAGTTAATTGTCCCCAGCGTAAGAACCAAGGACTGATGAGATTCTCCAGAAGACAGGGTTCCTGTTGAAGGAGAAGAATATAGATTCATAGGTGAGGATTTAAATGGTTAATGTCAGCTACTGAAATTAGGTCGGTGAGTGTTTTAGGAACCTATTTTCCAAGCAGCTGTTTGTTGAGCAGTATTTTGCTCAGGTACAAAACTGGTGGGGGTAATTTTAGGAGAGACAAGACTGTCTTGGCAGAAGTGAAAGATCCCGTCCCGAAAGGCGGTCCTGCAGCTGTGTGGTGCAGGCAGCTGCAGAGTGTAAAGCCAGCTACTCACTGCAGACTTTGGGGATTCGGGTCACACACCTCGTTGAGGTCACTGAGCACATGATGAGGATTTATAAAGAGGCTGTACTCTCCGTGAACCAGGGGTTGTTTTCTAAGGTCCCCTTTCAATTTTAATATAGCTTATTGCTCCTGTAAGAAGTATCCCGTCCTTGTGACTGAGCACGTTTGTGAACACAGTGTGTTTGCAATGTTTGTTTACTGCTGTACTCTTATTTATGTACCCAGTTTTGCTCATAGGTTGAAAATGTGCAGCTATACTCCACAGAGTGGCTCAAAGACCATTGAGGAAATAATCAAGGAGATGAAGCATTCTTGTTCTGTCCACTCAGTCTGTGCTGCAGCTCAGTGGCAATTGAAATGCCACTTGAAATATAGATTTAAATTTTGTACGGGAACTACTAAAGCTGCTCTCATTCCTAGTAATTTGAATTGTTGAATACAGGAGGCTCAAACCTCTAGTGCTGCTTCAAAATACGAAGTTTTCTGCCTTCAGTGCTGGGACTAGGCTTCAGAAGGAACACTAATACAGACTATAGAAAATTTAATGTAAAACCTATGGAGATTCACTAGCATTTGTTGACTTTCTGCCCTGTTTTGCAGCAAATAACTCCATAGCGTTCAGCTCATCTAAGTACAATGAAGGAAGGAGCTCAGCTATTCTTTTTTTATTACATTTCCTGTCCTTGATTTTCTTCCCATATAATTAACAGCCAGGAAAAAAATGAATGGTGACATGATCAGTTCCATTGTGAATCTTCCCTTAAACAGTCATGAATCCCATGCAGTCTCCCTTTATATTCACCATTCACAGAGTATCTTGCTCGCAAAGCTTTGCAAGGAAAACCTCTGCAAACAAAAAAGAGAAACCAATCTTCTTAAAACATTTTCCTGAGATGCCTCTTGTTTGCAGAGATTTAAAGCTGTATTCTGTTGGGGAGAGTTCCTGCACAGTAAGGACACATCCATCCAAACGTGTCATGTTTCTTTTTTGGAACTGTAAGAAAATGATCAGAGAGGGATGGATTTGAAGCCCTCTGACCTTGTACATGCCATTTTTGAGCTGCTGTGAGTGCTTAAACTCAGGGATTGATCCTGGTGAGCTGTGGATCAGAGGGCTGCCTGCAGCTACCACCTACCTCCCTGGCAAGGTCAGCCCTTGTTTGTCTCCTTTAATGAAGTTTCCTTCTGTGGTTTGGGCTCCTTTCTGTTTGCATAAAGGAAGCTCTGGCCACTTTCGAGGGTAAGCAAAGTAATTAAGATTTATGTTAGGAAAAACTTGTAGCCATTCTAATTCCCTTTGGGTTTTGTTTGGGTATGTTTTTTGTTTTCTTTTTTCTTTCAGTACAATATAAAAGAAGAATTTTCCACATCTGTTTTCAACGAATGAGTTCCTAATTGTATTAAAGAAACTCACACAATTATGAGTTCTGTGCCTCTGTTGTCTACCAAGTGGTTTTCCCATTGCAGTTGTATCATCTCTGCAGGTAAAATAAAGGAGTCTGACTCTCCAGTCTTAAAAAAACACAACCCACAACCCAAAACCAAACCCTCCAAACCCCAGACTGGCTATTTAATTATTTGCAGGTGCTTGTTCAGAGGCCTGGGAATTGCTCGGGGTCTTTCTTTTCCAAGCAGTTGGTAATACCACCTACTGATAATGTGTATGATGGCAATCAAAGTCTTAAATCCTGTATTCTTGTGCCTTCGTTGCACATTTTAGAACCACAAAAACTTCATGAGGCTTTTCTTATCCAACCTACCTCTCTTCTCAGCACATTATACAAACTTTGCACTCTCTACCCGTGGCAGACAATGATGGGGTAACAGATCCTAATGCCAGACCTCAGGAAGACATCGGGGTCTGTAAGAGTGATGCTGTCCAACATGAGACCTGCATTGCAAACTCCCTTTACCGGGGAGTTCAGGAGTTATCCTAGCCAAGGGTGAGCAAGGACTGTTAGGGATCACTTCAGCCAGGCCAGAGCTCTGTGGTTTGAATAACACCAAATGTAGCTGGGGAGCTAACTGAGACTATACTGACCAGAGGTTTAAATTTATCCTCTTTTCATGTGGTGGTAGTGTGTGGAGGCAATGGAAACACTCATAATCACATTTTTCTGTGTTTCTTGCTCTTGTGTGTACTGACCACACAACACATGTAGAATGTACATTTAAAACAATGGGACATATTATGGAGGTAACTGGAGTTAAGTGAGGATAAAATAGGGGTTAGAAAAGAGTTGGTTTTGGCAGTCTGAGTTTTGTTGGTGAGAAAATCTAAGTGGCGTTCTCTGATCCTTGTTGCTTGAGAAATCATGAGTGAGCAGTCTTCTTCCTGGGAACCTGTGGGCTCTACCCTCCTGCTGCTCCTTGCAGACTGAGGTTTGTGTTCTGATTTTCTGTTAGCAGGGAAGCAGTTTCTCTCCCAGCTGATAATAATTTTGTTTTTCTAAGTCACAAGATTGGAAGTTTGCCTCTTCTCCTTGTCAGTGTCAAAGATGTTGGGAAAGCTGGTGAATTTTTATCTCTAGGATGCTGTCAAAAGGCATGTGTTCCTGTGGGGGGTGATTTTGAGCTCAAGACTTCAAACTCATTTGAAACTTCTCAACACTTTCATGTCTGTAACTGCCCTCTTTCAAATAGAACTGCCAGGAATGAACAAGAAGCTGTCCAGGTAGCAAAGCTCTTTTTACTACCATTTTGTGTCTTTCATGTATACCCTGTTCCTGTGTCTAGCAGTGCCCATTCTGGTTTAGCCAAGGTTCTCACTTTTAACTGTAATATTTATTTCGGTTCTATTCCACCTTCCTATGCTGTAATCCCAGCGGAACAAAAAAAAAATTAAAAATGCCTTTCAGACTTCCTGGCAGAAGATGCCTGTGAATGAAGCAGTTGGCATAAAGTGCTTATGTGTTGAAGAAAATGTCATTTTCCCCTTTTCAGAGCCAAGTGTGTCACCTGTGATGTGTCTAATTGCTCTGCAGCCCAGGCTTTACACCCTTTGGCAGAGTATCTACAATGAAACTCTTGTTTTCATGAGCTGAGGCAACTGTGTTACATAGTGCCATATGTGCCAGTTGGTAGAGAATAAACACTTTCCTAGGAGTTAGAGAACAAAATATTGCTCCAAATGCAGGGAAGTATGCCTGGTAGGGTCAATTGGGATAAACATTATATTTCTATTTCCGAAGTTTCATATTTTTTTTCTGCATTCATGTTCTTTGTGTGGGTCAGTGCATTGCTTATCTGCTACAGAAAGCTAAAAGTAGTTTATGACTTCTTGTGGTCCATTTAAAAATTATTCTGTAGTTAGATCAGTTCTGATTTCCAATTCTACCTTACTAATGGACTTGCTAACCTTAAGCATCCAAGAATTTAGATTAAATTTTATGACTTAAGTTATCTGGCTATTGATGAACATATTTTTTAGGAATTTGCTAGATTTCTAATTCTTAAGATTAGGATACGTCTGTATAATTGTATATCTGAGTTATGTTTTCAGGTTTATTTATAATCAAAAGAATGTTTTAGTATCACTAAAGAAATCATAAATTGTTCATGCATTAATGTGGTGGCATAACAGGGAATATAAGAAAAATATATGAATAATAATGATTGGCACCTTGATATTGCTGGGACAACTAAATGATACAGTAGCTACTACGAGCCTTAGAGCAGGCAGACTCCAAGGTAAGACTTCAACCCTGTGTATTGTGTCTTTAAATGAAGTCAGTGCAACTGTCTCTCTTGCGGGTCTTGTCCATAACAGGTGTAACAGTTGCAAAAATGCTTGCTATTAAATCAAAAGTTATAGTCATACTCTGCCAAAACCCTGGCCGAGCTTCTTCGGTTTTATCTTGAAAATAATCACAACAATGCAAAGTAGTTTGAACACGAACCCACAGCAAAGTACACAAGCCCCATTAAAAAATACCTGAAATTATATTAATTCTATTAATATTATATTATATTATATTATATTAATTATATTATTTATATTAATGGTGTCTTTCTTTCTCTTTTCTGATGATATGTCCTTCAACTTCTACTCTTAACACCTTTGGTTTGGGCTTTTTACTTTAGTGTCTGTTGATCTATGAAAAGAACTCTTAATAGAAAACTGAAATTTATATATATGTTCTGAACTGTACCAAAACTAAAATATTTCAAATTTATTTTATGAAGACAAAACCTCTAAAGAGAACCCAAACCAACAGACCCAATATATTAAGATGAACAGTGTGTTTCAATGTCACTTGGGCAATATTTTTTAATATGAATGAAAAGTTGGAGCAAAGTTGTAGGGTATAGAATTTTCTTTTCTCTGTGTTTTTTTTTTTTTTGGTTGGCTTTGTTTTGTGGGTTGGTTCGTTGATTTGTTTGTTTTGCTCAGTGACCACCAAGATGTTTACAGCCTCTGCAGTATCCCTCTTGACTTATTTGGATTTCCAGAGGCTCTTTTTTAAAAATTAAATTATGAGACCCGGGCATGAAAAATCTACCGAGACTGTCATTTATTGCTACTGTCTGCGAGTTGTGTTTCTTCAAAAACTGCTTTCTCCTTTTTGTTTCAGGTAATGAATCAGGATATTAAATTAGGTGCTACTTGAAGGATTAAGATACTACTGAGACTTGGAATAAATTTAGACAGCCACCGTGGTGAGAATACTTGGCAAATTTAGAGCTGAATGTGTATTCCTGTTATCTTCATGGATAATTCCCAAATTCATCTATTCAGGCAGAGAAAGCAGGAGCTTCTGTTCTAAATATACACTTATATATGCTTGAATGAATGCCTCCAGGAGCCTAGGAGCACTTGCTTGTCAGCCTTCTGCATTAATGCAGAAGTGTTGAGATGGTTGGAAATGCGGGGGCTCTTTATCAGGACAGCACAGGTGGATGGCCTTTGTTAACAATTAACACTGGGATGTCAGGTGATGTGTTTTTTTTTTTTTACTTTATCTCCCAGGAATACATTGTTCTTTCAGTATCTGAGAGCAAGCTAATGGCATAAGCCCTGAGCTTTGGCCAGGCTAATGTACTCTGTGTATAGCTGGAGCTGTTGCAGCTGAACTGTTTCCTTTACATTCATCAGGTATTTTTTGTTTTGTTTTTTTTTTTTTTTTCTTTTTTTTTTTTCCCTTTTTTTTTTTTTTTTTTTCTTTCTTTCTTGACCTTTCTTCTCAGAGCACTACTCACCCTCATTTTTATATTGCTACTGCCTGCTTTATTCCTCAATTGTTTGTTTTCTTCCCTTCATTTCTGTTTCTCTCTGCCTCCTAAGGAAATGACAAACCAGAAACAGTTGAGTGATCAAGTGCATCTGAAATAAAGCAAGCTGATGCATATGGCATGGTTCAGTGGATGGAGCATTTCTTTCTGCATCAGAAAAAAGTCCTTTCTCTGCCACTCATCTTTTTTACAGTGCTGAACAAGCTATTTTGTCTTAATTTGGGTAGCAGCGAGACAGGAACAATGCTATGTGCCTTCTTTGAGCGCTTTGAAATTCAGGCTTGTAACTTACTTTTTACTATAGGTGTACTTTTTACTAACTGTGTGAGGAGAACTGAGTATGTCTGTTTTGTGTGGCTGGTATAAAATAGAACAGCTAACAAGATAGTTGGTTTTTTTTTTTAGCTGCTCGCCTATGGAATATGTTCGTGTCTTTGTTCTGTAATAGTTTGTTTGTCATCTTTTTCAGATCACCTCCCAAAGAACAACTTAAAATACGTGATAGCGGAGTATGGAGGTTGTGGAGAGTGCAGAACCTGCTCATCTCTCTGTGGGAGTGCTGTGTCAGTCATGTCCTATTTCCTACTGTGGGAAGGGCAGTCCCATGTGCTCTCCAGGACAGAACCGCAGAACAGTACCAGCACTGGTGCATCTTCAACATGCAGCAGTCCTGCTAGAGCTACAGGCATCTTGCCAACTTCGGGCAATGCCCCATCTCACAGGCCCTTGGCAGAGTGATGCAGACACATCCAAGTGACTCCATACAGAGCCAGTGCAGGTCTGGCTGGGCTTATTCGGCATGGGATCTGCTGGGCTGGACCTGAGCTGGTTTGTGCAGAACCGCCTGTGCTCTTCTACTGCCTGGCTTAGTAGTCCTGCTAAGAAGAATACAGTGAAGCTCTGAAGTAATCCACAGGCTGCCAGTATGTATCCAGCAGGGCTTGATGATTGTAGCAGTTTTGGAATTGCAATAACTGCACTGTCACGGTGCTGCACCTGATCTGATAAATCCAGCTGGACTGGAGCACCTGACCCTGTTTTGTTTTGTTTTGTTTTGCAGCAAGGACTACAGGCAATGAAGCTGCAGGCTGTAATCTGCAGCTACGTTAAGCTGCTGCCATAGTAGTTGTGACATTGAGGAGGCCAACATAGCCTAAGTTTGGGGTTTTTTTGTTTATTTTTTTTATTGACCAGATGCTTGGCTTGGGAAAAAGAAAACAAGCAGCAGATAAGCATTGGGCCAGGAGCCGTTCCTCTTCCTTTTTCTTAACAAACAGACAAAAACCAAATGAAAGAAAAAAAATCATGTCTTTCAAGAAAGATAAAATCTGCGAAGGCAAAAAATATTATGCTGATAAATCAGAGTGCTTGAAAGAAAAGGGTATTCATTATATTTGGAACAGATGGAGATCAGCACAGAGGTTGTAATGTACTACAAAACCTGTGAGGTATTTTGAGTTCATGATTATATCGTCTTGTAGAACTCATAATTGCCACAAAGAGTAATGAGTGGGCCTCAAATACATTCACATTGATAGACATTTTTGCACTGAATGTAATAGACTGAGTCAGAAATAACTTGGATATGTTGACTTTTAATGCTATACAATGATACTTCTCATAAAACACTTCAAAAGAAGGTATAGAAAGTTGAAGTCTGAAGAGTCAAAGGAAGAGAAACAAAGCAAGTTTCTGGTAGTTATTAATTTGCGAGATAGCACTTGAAAAATACTTCTTTGTAGACTCACCGTGAAAAGAAAGTGAAAAAACTGGACTCAACTTGCAGAACTGCAGTGTAATGTGTTCTATGATTCATATGTATTGTTATGAAGGTGCTGGAATAAAATAAAGGAACTGAATGTTCTCATCAGAATTCCCTTGATAGATGAACAGGCAAACGGTTGTCTGAGTAAAGGATGGTATCAGAAAAGAAATGCAATAAAGCATCAGATCTTTTTCAAAAGAGCCACCCTTTTATCTTGCAGGTAGTTACAAAAAAAAAGTGAGGTCATACATTACAAATGTGTTTCTTCTCCCTTTGTTCTAAAGGAGACATTGGCAGATATAAAATCTAGAAATTTTTTCCAGTTCTCTTTGTTCAGTCTCTTAGTGGCTATTAGGAGGCATTCATTTTATGAAGGATTTTTCTCTTTCTTGTATGATACTAACCTGGCTTGGGACTTCAGTGCTCTGGCACAATTCATTTTACAGATTTGCATGAACAAGGGATTTAAGACAGGATTTAAGACTTCATTAGCAAGTCATGCTCTTGTCTGAGCAAGGGCAGTGATTGGTGTTTTGTCTTTGTGATAGCAGTGCTCAGAGCAGCAAGAGGGCTTAGGAGGGATGTACACCTAAAGCTGCTCAGTGGTGCAGAGTGAGATGTCTCTGGCCACCTGCACACCGTTAGGTGATGAGTGAATTTTCCTCCTGGAAAACCGAACCATTAGCTGTTGGGAGATGCTTTGCTGACTCTTCCGGTATCTGTTGGGTTCTGCCAGGGCTCCTGAGTGCCATTCCTGTGGCTGTGTCTGAAGTTGTTGCTCCTGGCCACGTTCTAGGTGAGAGAAGTGCAAGCACACCCCAGCCCTCTCTCTGCTCCCTGCTTTGTTGTCTGTTAATCAAAGAATCACAAAAAACATTCTAATAGGTCTATATGAATGAATATCTGAAAAACAAAGGAGAGGATGATAGCTAATTAGCCTTAGTGTAACTGGGTTACCTGAACACTCCATATCTATTTTTTTAACTTTTTGCCTTTTATAAAGATGAAAATATACTAAACTGTACAAAAGAAATTCCATGAACTTATGTCCTTTTTCTTCATGTATATATTTCATCAAATATGTTCCAATTTATCAGTTGTCATTTCTCTATGTAAACTTTTAAGTTAATTATGCAAACTTGTAATGGTTCAAGTACTTTCAAAAATATAACTACCTGCAAAAGGTTAAAGAAATGGTTCATTTTAACATATTTATCCAGAATGTCTTGTTGAGAGACTTTGGTTTAGCAATTCACTTTCCTAGTATGTCACCGCTACTAAAGCTTACAAAGCTACATTTATTTTGATAATTCTGTGCTGCTTTCATTGGAGAGATGCACAAAACTGCTCTTTTTTAAAAGCAAAAATAATGAATAATCTCCTTTAGAAAAGCTCTAAAATAATTTTCAGATTTCTTAGAGAAGCAGATAACTGCAAGCCCATAGGATGCTGTGTAAATGGACAAAGAAAGCAGGGTCCTTGAAGAACTACTCCTAGTATGCCCAAAGAGTAGAACAGAGCTGCAAATGCTGATTGATAAGAGGAGGAATTCCATAAAGTTCCTAAAGCAAAAATAGACACATCTTCTGGAAAAAAAAAATAAATCTTTTGGCCATAACATATAAAGATAGCTGGTAAGTTCCATTACAAGAGGAAGTGATTTGGAAATAAAGGAAGAGGGACGTGGAAACTTTAGAGTGGTTCCTTTCAACAGGAATTCTTAATGTTTCTCATTGGGCTTTACCCTAAAAATCCTTTAAACAGCTGTAGAATGAAGTTGACATTACAGTTAATTTGAGTAAATGCAAATTTCTGCTTTTTTAAAAAGGAAATTCTACAGCTGCTGAAAGTCCCAGGCTTTCATTAGTATTTACTTTCCATTGATTTTGTCATTTTCACCAAGGATCATAACTTTTCGGGAACGGTTTACAGCTTAAAATGCCTCTACTTTAGATCCCACTTTAGCGCCTTTAAGAGTTTAGAGGATCAAGCTAAGATCTTAGCATCCATTTGATAGTCAACATAAAACAAACAAAAGTATTCATGTTGACTGGTTTGTATATGTGTTGTGGTATGTGTTGCGATTCTCTTATTCTTATGTATGTTGTAATAATTAGGCCAAGAAAACACAAGCTGATTGTAGTCACTTCATTTCCTAACAGAAGAGAAGGTAATTCTGAATTTTTGGTATTTTATCTAATGCTGAAGAGATTAACAATAATATCCTGGGCCTGATATTGTGGAGTAGGCTCTTTCCTTGGGCAACAGGACAATGTTTAAGTGGAGCTAGAGACTGAAAGAAACAACTCTGCCTTTCTTGTTTGTAGTTTCAGATGACTTCTCAGTCCAGCAGCCGCTCTTACTCTGCCCTTTTGAGAGCCGGGGTGTGCAGTAATTCACCTGATATTTAAGAGCAGCCTGCCTTGGGGCTACTTGTGCAATTCAGGTAGCAGCATCAGGAATTTTTCCCCTGGGAGAGTGAAGAGCTGCTGAACAGGATGTAGCGAGAACAGAGCTTCGTGGAGCTCACTTGGGACCCTATGTGGCATGTGTACGCCACAAGACGCGTGTGCTGAGCGGTGACCCAAAACCATGTTTCTTCCCTCTTCCCTTAGGAGGGAAAAAATAAAACCAAACACTTTGACATGCTTGTTAGGTTGATTTTATTTGCTGCGGGGATTCAGCCTGTAGCATGTGGGATAAAGCATGAGAAAAAGCATTTGAAGAAACACAGTTCAATAAACTTTGAATAGCCTTCTGAAATCAAAACTTACTAAGTGGTTTAGATATGAGAGGAGTGACATAAAATGAGGCCTATTGAAGTGAAAAGGATCCTCTGTTTTCCACAAGCTTCATCATGATATCTTCAAGAATATTTTAATATGAGGCAGCAGTAGTGCTGCTAGGATCCCAAGATGCAGCTGTCAAGTAACATCTGCCAAAAAGGGACTTGCTTCATTACCTTTAAACCTCTCCATTGCTCATTAGGTCTCACCAGATGGGGATTCAGTATTTTGAAGTCAGTCATCCTGTATGAAGTAGTTTGTTCCTGACACTGATGAGCAATTATCTGCCCGTACAGTTGGGACTTTTATGCTGTATATTTCAACTGAGTGTCAGTACAGGGCATAACTTTAGCATTTGATGGTAAGAATAATTGAAATACAAAGGGCCGATTTGGCTAACTACATGAATGAGATTGAAAGTTTTCTATAATAACCTGTTGTTAATTTCCCTGTAACAGAATGTACTGTTATAACCCCTCATAAGGTTTTGCTACATGTTTTTAATTGTTTTACTTTTTCAAGTACTGAAAAATATTAATTATAAATTCAAAAACATTATTCCAACCCATCCAGTAGAAGATAAACTGCTGTGCATAACAACTGTTGTATTTCTGTTGGCTGATAAATGTTTAAGGGTTTGCTGGGAAACTAATTGTTAGTTTAATCAGGAGAGTGACAGTAATAATTCACTTAAATATTTGCATTGTCACCTGCAAAGGCAGCTGTAAACATGATTCTTTCTAAATCCTGCATGTAGTCTATGGTTATGAATATACAGCCATCCCCTTGAAACAAATTCCCAATCTCTATCGAAACATTTCTTTCCTATTTTCTGTTGTTCACAATCCTTGTTATAAACAGAATAAAACAAAACATTGTCCCCTGGGTCATGTGAATCATCCATCTGTAAGGTATTGTATTGATGACTTTATGTAGCACCAGAATTTCAAAGTGATTAAAACCCTTGAATGATAATTTAAGCCATCTTTTTTTCTCCATACCTGTCAAGTAAATCAAACCACATAGGCAAATATGGGAAGATATGTGTCTATACACACATGCACGTACATATACACACATATATGTATTTATTTACACACATTAGAAACTCACAGTCAAAATTATTTTTAAAAAACCAAAACCAAGCCAAGTTAAAATAATTCATCTAAAATTAATCATATTCATATTTCATGACCAGATGTTGTCTTGCTGTCTTTGCTGAATTCTCAGTGAACTATATTTTCATTGACTTCAACAGGAAAATGCCTCTAAGAAGACTTCAGAAGATAACCCTGAGGTATCTGAGTCACCATGGACAGCAGGAGGCAAGCAAACTTTCGCATTGAAAATGTTGGTATGACATAATTGTAAACTTAATTTTGGGAAATATACTGGAGTACTTGATTAACTGTAGCAGTACATTGAAATTTTTAAGGCCCTTTCTTGGCCATAGTGAAGGAAGTGGAGGAGGAGGCTGTGCCAAAAGCCCTCTTAACCCTTCATTGTGTGACTGACCAGTGGTTTCTTTCAATAGCAGAGGGTTTTGCACACTCATTTATGCACATTTTCAGGAACTTTTTAATTGGCTGCATAGGAAAAAGTAGGGTAAGGCTTCCCTTCTCTTACAGTATGATGAGAATTGAGGCCAATTTATGAAAAATGAAGCTGTCAGCTTCCTCCCTTGTTTTCTAAGTTACTTGGAGAATCTACAGTAAAGATTTGGCACTCTGAGCACAAACTCAATAGAAAGAAACTGTCTTAAAATGCCTTCCCCCCCTCCCCCCCATTTAACCATCCCTGATGCTTGCTGTTGAGGAACAGACTTCGTGGTCCTAAGAGGAAATGCAAAATCTCTATTCAGGGTTCTGGAATTAAATAGATCCTTACAAAACTTGGTTATGTAAAGGTAAGTAAGTAAGTAAGAAAATAAATAAATAAATAGATGTTATTTTCCTTAAGGAACTCTAAGATGAGCCCAGGTTTTCAATTTAAAGCATCTGGAGACTGCAGAGCATTTGGAGGCCACATCTTTCCAGCACAATTTCACCCTTCCAAACAGGGTATTTCTGTATGGTCAGTTAGGATGCGCATATGGGTACAAACATAGAAACGCTTAAAAAGTAATGTTAGAGCCAAGCCTAAATAACTTGACCCTGAATATTTTTCTTCAGAAATGTGATGCAAATTCTTCTGTAGTTCAGGCTTTAAGCTGGCAAGGAGTCTGCACACGTTTCTTGAAGTTTCAAGGTCAGTATAGTTCTTAGTATATAAATTAAAAATGAAAAGGATTGTTTGTCACGTATGTTGACTGAGACAGATTTACCTCTTTTGCAACTGAGGTAAAAAGTGGTATCAGCAGAAAATATCAGTGTAAATTAGTAGCACAGAAAAAAATGCTGAAGTGGAACAGAATAGTGCAAGTTGGCAGATGACAAGTCTTGCATTACCTTCGAGTGGAGAAGATATCCACGTTTGACAACTCCTAGTGGAACACAGTAGATATTTGCTGAAAATTCCCTCTCTCTTCTTTTCATA
The DNA here is from genome assembly GCA_008711295.1 of Anarhynchus alexandrinus. Taxonomy (NCBI): domain Eukaryota; kingdom Metazoa; phylum Chordata; class Aves; order Charadriiformes; family Charadriidae; genus Anarhynchus; species Anarhynchus alexandrinus. The sequence continues at coordinate 1,982,965 of VUYV01000139.1, read as the reverse complement.
AATTATGGAAGAACTGCATATAATTGCCCTGCACACTTAGCATGTGGGCTAAATGATAAGCCTTTATGCATTGTGTTAACAAAGTGCAAGGAATGCATTTTTCAATGCTCCATAGTGTTTTACTCTCAGCAGATTATACCTCGTAGTGTTTGCAAAGTGGTGGAGTGACAACTCTTCTGCCTTAACGGTGAAGTCTAGTGAATCGAGGCTCTTCAGATTAGACATATTGCCTCAAGGGGACAGAAGGATTTAATTTCATTACTAGCAACGCTTAATAGAGATGCCATTTTAACTGTGGCAGTACAAGCCATAAACTGATTTCCATAAGCATCAAGAAGCAGAATGTGTTCTTCCAGGCAAGAAATACATGGTAGAGTATTGGCAAGGTCTGTCTTTTTGGTTTCTTCTGCAGCAGTATACTTTATTGCTCCACCTGCTGAAGGATGAGGTCTCTGGAACTGACTGCAAGACCAAGGGTGAAATTCAACATTTCTTTGGGTCAGTGAAAGGGTGTGAATTTCAGTGGATTCTGGTGGTTTCTGCTGCAAAATAACAAGTGTGCATTCCATCACCTTTCCTTAAAAAGTTTATGATTGTAAAGGTGGTAGAAATTTTTTCAGTGTGTGTGCTCCCTCTCTTCAGAAACAATTTAAAAAATATACAACGCATTTGTGTACATTTGAACACTGACCCTCCTGAATAACAGAGACATCTTATGCATGCATGCATAAAAGTGGAACGTCAATATTGTGGTGCTTAATTTACTTTTGTTGGAAAACCTTATCTAAAATACAATACTTATTTGGTAGCTCTGAGCTACTGTTTCCCTCAAGTTAGATAACAGGTTGCTGAGCACTGTTAGTTTAAAACACGATCTTCTTTGGCAAAGATGAAACAGCAAAGCTGTTGTTATTTCACATCTACATGCCAGAATTCATTTATAGCAGCAGTTTTAATTTTTTTTTAAACATTTAGTAAAACGTTTTTAATCAATTTTTATTATGAAATAAAGTACATTTTGATTAAAATGCAGGCTGTGAGCTCTGGCAGTTTTACTAGCAGTTTGTGACACTTACATTTTTTTTCTCCCATGGCTAGACTGTTTCATGTATAATTTACTGTGACAAAACACTGGCCCTACTTATTGTCTATAAATACCAGCCCATTAGAAATGTGTCTGAGGTGTAGCTTTTTAATGGTTGCATAATGTTCTTGGACCTGGAGTTAATGGAATAGTAAACAACTTTTTGGTTTCAAAAGCGGTGAAGCGGAAGTGTTCCTCCATAAAATCAGTTTATTGTAGATGTATGGATATTTCATGGCAAGCACAATAATTTGTATCTACTTACAGACAAATATGAATTCTTCTCACCTCAGTCATATGAATATTTTTGAAGGTGTTAGGCTCATTTTATGATGAGCAGGATTTGGCTGTGTACACTCACTGCATAAAGAAGAGTAAAGGTTGTCACTTCATTGAGCGTCTTCATGAAACTGTAAGTAGTGTCAGTAGAGATGTGAATTGGATTTTGATAAATACAGATGGTTTCCTTCCCATACACAGAGTATGGGAAAAAACACCTACAGCATATGGGTAGGAGGTAGATGAGTACGCAGCATTCGAGAGAAATCCATAGTTCATAAAAAGAATGCAGTGTCATTTACTGGCTTTTTGCCATGTCTTAATTACAGAGCTGCAAAGTTCAGAACTGTAAAATGAGCACAGTGAAAAGTCAGGTGTGCTAAAGAGATCACTCCAACTGAGACAGCAGGTAAAAGGAAGAAAGAGTGGGCTTATTTGCCTTTTAAAAGTTATTATAATCAAAACAATAGAAAAAAATTGGCACAACTTCTATGTCTCTCAAACAGAAATCCCATCAGAAGAATGTTCATAAACTCTCTGTATTTCTCTATGCTTTCAAAACCACTTTATGTGGTCTAGATCATCTCAAATAAATGTTCATCTCATCCTTTTTTCAGACAATTACAGAATTCTAGAATGGCTGAATTTGGAAGGGACATCTGGTCCAACCCCCTGCTCAAGCAGGGACACCCAGAGCCACTTGCCCAGGACCGTGTCCATAGGGCTTTTTTTGAATATCCCCAAGGATAGGGACTGCACAACCTCCCCAGGGAACCTGTGCCAGTGCTTGGTTACCCTTGCAGTCAAAGAGTGTTTCCTGATGTTCAGAGGAAACCTCCTGTGTTTCAGTTTGTGCCCATTGCCTCTGGTCCTGTCAGAACTGAGAAGAGCGTAGCTCTGACTTATCTGCAGCTAAATATCTTCAGGTATTTATATATATTAATAAAATTCCCTGTGAGCCTTCTTTTCTCTAGCAGTTCCACTTCTCAACCTTTCTTCACAGGAGAGATGCTCCAGTCCCTTAATCATCTTGGTGGCTCTTTGCTGGACTGTCTCCAGTAGATCCATATCTCTCATGTACTGGAGAGCCCAGAACTGGACACAGAACTGCTCCAGGTGTGGCCTCACCAGTGCTGAGGAGAGGGGAAGGATCACCTCCCTCGACCTGTTGGCAGTACTTTGTCTAATGCAGCCCAGGACACCACTAGTCTTTGCTGGAAGGGCACATTGCTGGCTCACGTTCAACAGGACCCCCAAGTCCCTTTCTGCAAGAGTGCTTTCCAGCTGTGCGGCCCTCAGCATGTACTGGTGAATGCAGAGTTTTCAGCTTTTGGCAGTGGATAATCCAAAACCCTTCAAAGAATCTATTCCAGAAAATCCTTAAGATTAGATGATGTTTTCTTTTCCTATTTAAATTATTCTTGCTGCATTTGGAAGTAATTTTTTTAATGCTCTCTCACATTTTGAGATGGACTTTATTTCCACATTTCAGCAGTCATTTTAAATATTTCTACGTTTATCACATCTTTTCTCAAACTTCTCTTCAAACTAAGTAATCCTAATTTTCCCAATATTTTCTTATGGGTCATATTTCCTAGTTCACGATCTACATTATTTTCTGATCATATTTGTGGGTTTTTTTCCTCTTGACTTTCTCTCTTGGACCACACCTTTCTTGAAGTTTTAGAGTTATCATCTGAAGCTATAGTTGTTGCAGAGTCAAGAGTTCACTTCTATGTTTTGCATAAAACATTCCAGTTCAGATATCTGTGTGATATTTATTTATTTATAACAATAATATGATGCTTTGATTCATTTCCAGTTTATGATCTGTTATAACACTCTGGATTTGTGTTAAAAGCAACAGCTGTTTGGTTTTGATTTTGTAAATTCAGTATTCTACCCTCCAGTTGCAGATCCAAAATTTGAGCAACTTCTTGGCAAAATCATTAAGCCACTTGACACATCTCCCTACACAGCCATTGATAATTTTGCTAAAGTTGCCATTGGAAATTCTTCTGTTTTCATATCCACTTCACACTAATATCGCTTAGTCCTATACTTGCCATATCAAGCTTTGTACCATTTCAGAAGTTTTTCCTCCTTGTAACCTCAGCCCTACATTAGAGATGAGCAGCAATTCACAAAGGAGATGATTACTACCTTCTGAGCTGGTGAAACTACACAGCTACTGCATCAGCCTTTAGAAGGGCTGTCATGTTGCCCAGAGAGGCTGTTGAGGCCCCATCTCTGGAGGTGTTCACGGCCAGGCTGGACGTGGCCTTGGGCAACCTGGTCTAGTGGGAGGTGCCCCTGCCTATGGCAGGGGAGTTGGAACTCGATGATCTTCAAGGTCCTTTCCAACCTAAACCATTCTATGATTCTATGATTTACAAGCCTCATGTTTTTAGACCATCCGTGAGGCTTTGAAAAAGTTCTCCTTTCTCTATTCAGTGGAATTTAAAGAGCTTGTGATACGTAAATATGTCTAATGTTGCAGTGAAATAGTTTAGTGGGCTGAATAAAGCAGAGCCCGAGCAAGATAGGGATCAAATTATCCAGTAAAGGAAGTTATATATTGGCTGCCAATCTTTAGCAATCTCAGCTTCTCTCTCTGACTCTTCAAGAAGCACTTGAAAATATATCTGTTAGGAAACTTCACAAAATAATCGCTATCAGTGCAATCAAACTCCTTAGCTGACAGCATCACATTCAATGTTAAAAGTCTTTAGTGCAGTTGATAAAAGTGAGCTGCAAGAGTTGCTTCTGAACTGAACTCATCAGTTTTGCCAGTTCAATGTCTGATTCTTGAAGAAGAGAACCTTTATCCTCTGTGACAATAAAATTTTAAGTGGAAAAAAAAAATCTGTACGAAAAATTGTAGTTTTTCTACAGAGAAGTTAGCATTGATTTCATAAGTTTTTATTACAGCTCTGAAGCTAGATGCTGATGTACAAAAGTATTAGTTGGGCTGGACGGGAGGATAATCAATTCTGTTAGATCTCTGTATTGGAGACTATCACAGAACTGATATTCTTGATCAGACAAGATTACATTTTTATAACTCTTCTGAGTTATAAAACAATGGAAGACTTGTTTTGGACTTAGGAATGGTTTTTAAAACAAAAAAACAACCTTTATGCTCATATGAATTTTGTCATTTTTATTTATTGTGTGTTAGGAGCACGCCCATCTGAAATATCAGTGAAAACTTAATTGAGATAACCAAGTTTAATTTAATAAAAACGAATTTTCAAAGGAACTGGGGACTTATGTTCAGTTGGGGATACTCAAAAAAGTACTTTGAGGAGAGAGGAGAATGGAAGGACAGTGAAATAGAATTGCACAGAACTTCATGTACAGGAATTACATGTGCTTCAATGGAAAAAGGACAAATAACTGAACTATGAAATTGGCAGATTAATCTAGTAATATCCCTTTCAAGATACTTTCCCAGATTTTTTTTAGTCCCATGAAATGTAAAATTTTCTTTTGTTGGCAATAAAAGCCCCTGGTGTTTGGAAATACAGTTAAGTGCAAAAAATGCACACTGAGGTGAAATTAATTTATGGCATGTTTACTTTATTGGTAGTACAATAGCAGCAGAGTGAAAAACTAAGAATTCTCTTGGCAGTCTAAAAGGTCTAATGGAATAAAATCAGGAGCACAGGACTCTTTTTTTTTTGGTCTTCCTTTTTTTTGTCTCTCATTCCTCTTCTTTCATCTGTTATGAAGCATGTTTGGCTCTAGTAAGACTTACATCCAGACCAGGTACATGACAGGGACATAAATAGAAACTTTATCACCCAGTTGTGAAAGAGATGTTGTTACTGAAAGCCATCTGTGTAATTATCTACTGAAGAAAAACTCTATGAAAGAGATTTATTCCTCAAAAAAAAAAAAAAGACCATGCTATACAGCATTAAAATACCAGTTAAAATGTATTAATAAAACAGATTGCTATAAAAGAAGCTGTTGCATTGCACTGAGTGAAATATTTCCGAACACACAGCTTAAATTTTTATAATACAATTTTTTTCTGAAAATATATGTCAGTTAATGAAGACATGAGGAATGCATTTACATTACGTTACATTCTAGTTTAGTACATCTGTTACTTCATTCTCTGGCTTTTGAATCATGGTGGTTACAGTACTTCAGAGAACATTGTGGTCTGATGAACTTAACTGAACTAAAAGTTACCACTTTAAGTGCTACCACTGTTTTAGTTTACCACCATTAATGGTTTTGTATTAATAAGCAGATTTAATATTTTGTTGTAGTCCGTTTGAAAACTGTGTACACGATGTAAAGATATTTTCCCAATTCCACGTGCATAATTCCTGTTGATGCCAAGGACAGCACGGCATTCAGAGTATATGCTTTAATCTCTAGTGGTTCTTTTAGTTTTCATTGTAACGTTAGACATATTTCAACAGATCCTAATGTATTATAAAAGACCATATAGTGCCTTCTGGTCTCTGCTGGATCACAAAGCAAACCCTGGAATAGTCTCTTCTAACAGAAACATTAATCAGTGTGAGTTGTCTGAACTGATTCATTAGGGTTGGCAGCTTTCCAAAGCACTAACTTTTCCACAGTTTCAGCTGCGATAAGTTTTCGTTTATCATGTGTTTATTGCTTATTGAGACGTTTCAGGAGAAAATTATTTCTGAGGATGAAAATGAAGATGGTGCAAATAAAATTGTTTTAAACTGCATATGAATTCTTAACAGAGCAGCTATAAATCACTTGTCATAAGAAATTAGTTACTGCATAGTATTCTCCAGTTCATTTTACCTCAGTCTTGATTTCTGTTCAGGACTTTATCTGCTTCTTGAATGAAATTCCTTTCTGTTTTCTGTTTTTACTTTGTTGGGGAAGTATTTAAGTAATGCATAAGCTTGTATTTATTTCCAAAATTGTTAATGGACCTGAAAAACACTACTAGTTTTCTAAGTATTTCTAAGTATCTCTAAACAGAGGAACTGCCTGGTGGGAAAGATGTTAGATGATGTTAGTGTAGGTATGTAAGAAGGAGACCTTACAGTTTCCTGGAAGCAGGGCTGATGAAAGTCCAGGCTTTGTGATCAGTTTGGCAGGCATGGCTTTTGTTGGATCCTCTTCTTCAGTCTGGGATGAATTAGAGTGGGAGCGTGCTCTGGCAAGATGTGTTCATTTATGCTAACTAGCTGACTGCAATAATTAACTCCTGCTGTAGTGAACTAACTGATTTACACTGTGTAGACCTTTCATAAATAGAACTGAATTAGTTTCTAAGGTGACATACAAGAATCCCTTCTTACATGCTTGAAATCTTTTCTAAAAGTTTTAATTAAGCTTTTACTTACAAACTGTTTAAAAAAAATGTTTATATTCAGCATACAGAAGGTGGGACGCAGCTAGCTGTTACCTCATATTACAGAAAAAATATCGTTCTCTTTAAAGCAAAAATTAAACCCAAAATTTACATTTTGTTGTATTGTTAGCTTTTTTTTTTTAACACCTAGTTTTCTTGCTTGCTCTTTTTGCAGTAATGTTAAAATCATGTAGATATTTTATACCAGTAACCAAAACCTGATGGGTCTTAGGATAAGCACTGCCTTTTGAATTGAAGGTCCTGCTGAAGTTGGTTAACCTTGGTTAAAGTTACCTTGGCATGGTATAGCTTAGTATAATTTTGTAAGTGTGATATGTAGCTTTCTTGTATGCCATATACAGTGATTTATGTAGCATGAAAATGAAGTTTTGGGTTTTAAGGAAATACTTTAGGAAAAAGCAGAAGAAGAACAACCAAAGTTTAGGGAAAAAAAAGAGGAGGGGGGCCCCTGTGGACTATAGCTAAACCTGATGAATATTTTTAACACCTTCAGAATTGCATTCAGAATAGCAAAATACCTTCAAACAACTTTGTCAGTCACCAATGATATTAGTCTCTTGTTTATAGTCCTAGGAAGGTTACTAACTAGTCATTAGTAGAAATGAGATCTATTGCCAAGTAGTTAATATTTCATTTGTATTTATTTATTCATAGAAAAGCTGTTTTTTGGAAAAAAAAAAAAAAAAAAAAAAAAGGCTGCCATTGTGGTTCCTGGCTAGTGAACAAAGCTGTTTTAACTATGTTACAGTGTACTAATTGGATTTGACCCTTGTAATTGTAAAAAATAATAGATAGCTGCAATTTATTATGTATTATAATTGTCTTCATTAATTATTTCTACTCTTGGAGTTTTGTTTATTGCTTTACCTGCATTGCATTACCGGAGCAGCCGAGAAGTGCCTTTCACAGACCTGTTACAGCGTGCAACATTTTTGTAACCATTACAAATATCAATCTTTCAGAAGGTGCAACCAGAGAAATTACTGGGAAACTGGGAAAGTGATTCATGGGCCATGAGCATTCTCGAGGGTGCCTCACCGTACCACCAAACCCTGCTTGAGAAAGGTGCAGGTCTGATCTGTTAGTCCTGTGGGAATGCCTACGGTGCTCATAATGGCATTTGTCACCTATGGTTAGGCATAAGAATCACACTTAGGCTATGTGGGGAAGAGCATACCTTCATTGGGTGTATGTAACAAGTTTTATAAAAGAAGAGGGGCGATATTAGGACCCAGCACTATGAGGAGTATCTCAGAGGGTTCCCAGGCAGCATTTAGTACCTGAGCTCTCAGGTTCTTCCCTCTGTTGGGAGAGAACAGTTCCTTGAGTTGTTCTTGTGAGAACAGCCAGCAGTAAAATGCTGATCTCTTTATCTAAAAAATTATAATAATTATAAATAAAAGAAGTAAAAGGCATCTAAATACCAGGTAATGTTCATTTGAGATTTTTCCCTCAAATACTTTTGCTTTTCAACTTCCCAGGGAAACCCAAAAAAATATTTTAGTAAAATTACACTCTTTGCAGCATAGCAAAAAATCCCTTAACTTTTCTAGTGAAAGACATCATTGTGGAGAAAAAAATAATCCGTTTTTGTGATATGAGCACTAAATGTATTTTAATGTTTCACTATACCATGCACACATTTGTTTCTCAGCTGTTTACACTGTATTTCTCTTTCACATAGTTACTAACTACAGAGGGTAAATTGTATTTTTTTCCCTTATAGAAATGTTTTGTTCCAATATATCAGTAATTTCTCTATCCTATTTTATGTTTTATTGATCCCTGCCTTCATCGTACTTTGCCTGCTCTAACTTTATTGCTGCTCCTGAGGTCCTAAATGTGTCAGTCTGGACTACAAAGGCTCATTTTTCTTCCCAGTTATGACCCCGTCCAGAATTTAGCTGTAACTTCTACTTGTCTTTAAATCAGTGCTTTCAGTTAAAGAATACATCCATGAAAAGCAGATGATACTTTCTAAAACCGTGGAAGTTTACATAGGACTCAGTGTAGATGCTTTGAAGAAACTATAAAAAACAATTGGAAAACTATCTAATACAAACATAAATTACATCTCCAATGTACTTTGCAACTAGCAAACAGAAAAACAGTAAATTAAATGAGCTAAGATTGCCAAGTATTCCTTCAAATTTAACTTAATTGATGTGTGTGTGTGTGTGTGTGTGTGTAATTAAGTCCAAGAAATGTAGAAGAAAATATACCAAAGACGTGTCTAGGATTGAAATCTTGCCTTTGTCAAAATCAATGAGAATCTTGCCTTTGATTTTAACCAGGACGGGACATAATTTCATTTCTTCTTTCTGGTTTTCACAGAATGAAAGGGGTTGGAAAGGACCTTTGGAGATCATCTAGTCCAACCCCCCTGCCAGAGCAAGGTCACCTACAGCAAGTCGCACAGGATGGCATCCTGGCAGGTTTTGAATATGTCCAGAGTCGGAGACTCCACCACCTCTCTGGGCAGCCTGTTCCAGTGCTCTGCCACCCTCAAAAAAAAGACGTTCCTCTTCATGTTAAGATGGAACTTCCTATGTTCAAGTTTGTGCCCATTACTTCTTGTTCTATCACTGGGCACCACTGAAAAAAGACTGTTCCCATGCCCCTGGCACCCTCTCTTTAAGTATTTATAAGCATTGATAAGACCCCCCCCTCAGTCTTCTCTTCTCCAGACTAAAAAGACCCAAGTCCCTCAGCCTTTCCTCATAAGAAAGATGTTCCAATCCCCTAATCATCTTTGTAGCCCTTTGCTGTACCCCCTCCAGCAGTTCCCTGTCCTTGAACCAGGGAGCCCAGAACTGGACACAATACTCCACATGCGGCCTCACCAAGGCAGAGTAGAGGGGCAAGTGTAGGGTCCTGCACCCAGACAGGAATAACCCCGTGCACTAGTACAGGTTAGGGGTTGACCTGCTGGAAAGGAGCTCTGCAGAGAGGGACCTGGGAGTCCTGGTGGACAACAAGTTGACCATGAGCCAGCAACGTGCCCTTGTGGCCAAGAAAGCCAATGGCATCCTGGGGTGCATTAAAAAGAGTGTGTCCAGCAGATCGAGGGAGGTCATCCTCCCCCTCTACTCTGCCCTGGTGAAGCCACATCTAGAGTACTGTGTCCAGTTCTGGGCTCCCCAGAGGAGCTACAAACAAGGAGCTACAAACAATGAACTACTGGAGAGAGTCCAGTGGAGGGCTATGAAGGTGATCAAGGGACTGGAACATCTCTCTTATGAGGAAAGGCTGAGAGGCCTGGTTCTGTTTAGCCTGAGAAGAGAAGACTGAAAAGACGACTGCTTAGAAATTAGATATTTCTAAGGGTGGGTGTCAAGAGGATGGGGACAGACTCTTTGCAGTGGTGCCCAGCGACAGGACAAGGGACAACAGGCACAAGCAGGATTACAGGAAATTCCACCTCAACATGAGGAAAAACCTCTTTATTTTGAGGGTAACAGAGCACTGGAACAGGTGGTCCAGAGAGGTTGTGGAGTCTCCTTCTCTGGAGATATTCAAAACCCACCTGGATGCTTTCCTGTCCAACCTGCTCTAGTTGGCAGGAGGGTTGGACTAGATATTCTCCAAAGGTCCCTTCCAACCCCTACCATGCTGTGATTCTGACCATCATCATACCCTGACTATAATTCAGGTCTATTCTCCAGGTTCAAGCCTTGTATTGTCCTCCTTCCTGTGGTGATATAAAAAGTGACAAGAAAGAATAAAATCTTCCTAAAAATATCATGTGCTACAGCTACTTCGTCAGAAATTAAAGTATGCCCTCTCAGCCTGCCTTATCAATTTAGATTAGCATTGCTGGATGGTAATGTGGTGTTCAGTAACATGATAGTGGTCCTACAACCGGGGCCCAGCGACAGGAGGACTGAGTGAAGAAAAGTAGTCTTATATGGGCAGCAGTGTGTGTCCATCCGTTAGCAACTGAGGGATCCCTGTCCAGATATGTGCTGGAATTTTTTTTTTCCCCCTATCTTCAGTCTCTGTGAGAGCACTTGGTACACTACAAGAAGTAGAACATGTTTTGGGATGAGAATTTCCATGAAGCTGATTTGTGTTACATATCCCTCAGGCATTTTCTTAAAACCTTGTGTTGTTACTTCAATATTTACAGCCTCAGTTCTGTCTCAAAACTAATTATTTTGCTTGTTGCTCATGATGAATACTTTTAGCACTATGCTAAAACTATACATAACAGAAACCCAGCTGCCCTATGCTTAAAAGCTAAACTACTGAAAATCAATGTTATCATTAATTACACAAATATGTGCCATTAAAGTTGTTTATTACCCCACTTTTCTGTGAATTGCATTCTTAATTAGGCTTGTAGCCTCAGTGTTATAACAACATTAAACATGATCACTTCTTCAAAGTAAAAGCATATTGCGTTATAAAATTCTATAAAAATGGTAATTAGCATTACAGAGTTAAGAAGTTTCTCAAAATTTTGACATCTAGATCCGTTTTTTAAATATTGACCTCCATGTCGAATGGTATCCTACATAAGTATATTTCTGATGGACCTTCTGACACAAATTGTACTGCAGATACCCCTTGTCTTTGAAACTGCAAAAGACAATGTAAAGCACAGAATCATAAAATGATTGAGGTTGGAAGGGACCTCTGCAGGACATCTGGTCCAATGTCCCTGCTGAAGCAGGCCACCTAGAGCCAGTTGCCCAAGACCATGTCTAGAGGGCTTTTGAATATCTTTAAGAATGGAGACTCCACAGCCTTTCTGGGCAATGTGTGCTCAGTCACCCTCACAGTCAAAGAGTGTTTCCTGACATTCAGAGGGAATCTCCTGTGTTACAGTTTGTGCATGCTGCTTCTTGTCCTGTCACTGGGCACCACTGAAAGGACCCTGGTGCTCTCCTTTGCAGCTAAATATCTGCAGGTATTTATATACATTGATGAGATCCTCCTTTGAGCTTCCTCTTTTCTGGGCTAAACAGTCCCAGTAAATCACAGCTGCGTAAATGTAATTGAATTTGAATGGCTATCTGTTGCATAGGGACTATACATAATTGTATATTGTATAAATGTGTTTGTATTGTATGTATGTATGTATGTATAATTGTATATATATGTGTATAGACGAATTTTTAATATATCTATATATAATAAGTATATATAGATATGCAAATATGCAGTTGCTTCTTTACATGAAACTCTAAAGCAAGGCTAAAGTTGAGCTAAGAAATCACCTATTTTCCAGTATTCGTGATAACCCAATATTTGATTCAGAGGTGTTACATATGATTCTGACTTTGCATTTCGTTAAAGCTTTACAGCTTTGTTTTTTCTCAATGAATCTTTGGATGTTATCCTATATTTGTTTCAAATTTATCCTAATGGAATAACATCGTTCTTTTTTATTTTTATTGTTCTTTTTTATATTTGTATGTTTAGCATGTAACTCCTGACAATCTGTCACTGGTGAATACATACTTTAATCAAATTATTAGTAAGCATTTGCATTATTTTATACTCCAAATGTAGAGAGCGGTGTTATTCACTTATTTTCAACTGTAATGTATTTTGCTATTGTTGGCTCCTGAGTACAAGTATAACTTTTGAAAAATGATGAATTATTTTTGAGTAAAATATCCATGATGAATCTAGTCACTGAGTAGCCTACATCTAAGTTACAAAGATATATGTTTCTAAATGCCCAAGGTACCTTTGAAAGTGGAATTGTTATTCTTAACAAGTCTAGAAAATTACTTGCTCTCACACGTGCTGCAGAACATACTCAAAGTCTAAAAAAGTCTTAAACCAAAATCGGTTACTTAGAAATTGGATATTATTTTAATGATGGCTATTTTGAGTATGATACCAAGATTTTACCATACTCTTGCTTTTTTCAGACCAAAAACTAATCTAAGAAGGAAAGAGAAATTTTCTGAGACCTATTTTTTGTTTTGTTCTCTTTTGCTAGGTGATTATGATTGCCCTTATTGTGATGTGAGATGGTGCTCCTGAGGAAGAAAGGAGAAAATACAGTGGTTATGAAACTTTTACTGCTTAAAAAGCAGATATAAAATTACTGCCAATTAGGTAATATTTTCAGCATTCTAGTAAACTTTTAGTTACAAAAAAGCCTTTTAAAGTTAAGATTATTATTTAACATTTCTTTAACTGCTAAAAGTTGGTTAAAAGTTAGTTTCCCTGGCAATATTTTCAATTTTTTTTTTTGTCTTTCTGATCTCCTGTAAATTAAATAAAATTGTGAAATACACACAGTTTGCACAAACAAAGATATGTTAATGGCCTGACTCTAGTAATGGTGAAATCTGTCCTGGCTGTCAAGATACTAAATCATTAGCATCAGAATAACCACACTAAAAACCATGGCTAAAGATCGCTTACAAAACGCATACTGCAAATTGTAGCTATGGAATCTTTTCTATCTGATAAATATTTTAAATGAAGACTACATCACATTAGTTTGGATGAACTGCATGTCTCATTTAATATAAGTACTTTGTTTTCACCATATAGTGGTGTCACGTCTATTGCTTTGAAAAATTGATGCTCGTTTTTACATAATTCATAGTACTATGCCTGCTGAGATGAATGAAAAATGCTTAATATATTCATGGCATTACTTCTGTAACATTTTCAAGGTCAGACATTTAATTGATGCTTGATTCTAATTCTATCAATGTCAGTATGTTCAATTTAGAAAAGGGAAATGACAGAATGCTTTTTAAAATAACTTTTCGTTTCTGAAGTGTATACAGAAAACATTGTGGAGGCCTTACACCTGATGCGTTTTGATTCTTTTACATGATGAGAACTGTTTATCATTTAGGCTGTATTTTATTTTTTGGACGTGGCATAATTATTGAGAATTTTCAAGGCTGTGGCCAAGGGATCCAAAATCTTTCCAAGAACAATACTGGAAATATATTTGTTTTTATGTTGGCTAACATTTGTCTTTGGAAGGAATTTTATTTGGCTGCGTTGAAAAGCCTTACGGCCTTTGGAAGTTGGTTTATGAAGCTTTTACCCTCCTGGGAGCAGTCAGGCTGCTGGCCAAAGAGAAATGGTTGCATGAAAGGGTATCCTGGGTAACAGCAGTCTGGTCATGCATCCTGGTCCCTCAGTCTTCCAAGCCTATGCATCTTCTCAGTTCTTCTCAGTTGTCCTCAGCTTCCCTCCAACCCCTTGGTATGCTTGGACAGAATATCCTTAGCTCAGCCCACAAGTTATGAAGCTGCTGGGCATCAGGAGCTGAGATATGTTCACCTTCAACCAGGTGCACTTCACTGATCTCCTGTCTTTTGCATCAGTAACAATGACAGAGCTGAGAAATGTTGGGAACTCATGTTCACCAAGGGATTCATCTGACTTTCAAGCACAGAAAATGGTGAGACATAAGGGCGATCAATTCAATAGATATGTAACTCTTTAGATGGTTACAGTACCTTATTTTTGGGGACTGCTATGCAAACAGGAGTAGAATTCTTCAGTTTTAACCAGCTACCTTAAAACTACCTTAATACATCACTGAAGATGCAAATCTTAGGAAAGTCACTTTGCAGACCAGCTCTGTGGTTAGAAATAACAGAAATAAATCTGCAAAATGGACAAGGTGAAGCAAGCTCAGCTGGGAAAAATCCCAGTGACCCTCTAAAGACTTGCAAAAAAGTGAAGTGTGTAGAAGAAACAAGATTGACCCAATTGAGCAAGGGTGTGTATTGTGGGTAGGGAACATGGAGAAGGCAGAGCTAGAAAGGGAGAGAGGCGTTACGCAGAAATACAAATAATAAATGTGGGTTTTGGCATTTTTGCTCTATTATACCCTCAGCAAAACTTCAAATGTACTAGGAAAAGTTTCCCGATGGTATTTTTTCTTGTTAGTTTAATACTTGTTTCAACATACACTTGGTCCCCCTAAGACTTGAGAGTAAAAAAAATTGCAGTAACTCACTCTGTTTATTCAACTTTGTTGAAATAGGATGATACTGTAAGGGTGATATGTTCTGCCAGTGTTGGACAGATGGTTTGTCCCCTGGGAGGTCTGTGTCCCTAAACTATAAAGGAGAATTTAAAAACTTAAATGAAGTTAACTTTCTTAAAAAAAAAAAAAAAAAAAAAAANAAAAAAAAAAAAAAAAAAAAAGAAAAGAAAAGAAAGAAAAAAAAGAAAAAAATGTTACTGCATTATCTAAAAAAAGTAGTTGCATTTTTCTTTTCTTCATTTCTTGCCATATGCTTTGGAGTTCTAACTCCAAATGAAATAAGGGAAAATTATGTACAGGTGTAGATTTATTTTTTATTTCTTTTGCTTTGCAGTGACCTTAACTATCTTTTCTGCACTGTTATATCTAAGAATCTGTGGAAAGAAAGTATGAAGTAGATCATAAGAAATAGCGGTAGAGTAGAGCTGAAGAAGACAGTCTGGTCCATCACCATGTCTACATGTAACCGTGTTATTGTCCCTCTCAGACCTTGTTCTGCTGCTTTGCCACCTTCTTCAGAGCAAAGCCCAAAAGTGAAATGGTGCTCCGGATGGGCTAATCCTAGGAACTATGTGTAGAAGGTCCTTTTTTAGTGTGACGATTTGCCCTGGGAAAACAGTGACCGGGACCATTCCTGACTGTACTTCTGAACTATTTAAACTAGTCTTCTCACAAATAATTCTTTAGTGGATGGTTCAGCAGTTAAAATGTTCCAGGGACAATTCCTAGTGGGAATAGAGTGGGCATTAGGCCACTCACTTTTGGATGCCAAGGCAGCTCATAAGCATAGATTCGGGCTGCTCCAGACCATTTGGCCTAAGTGTCTGGGAACGTTTCCAGGATCACTTAATTTGCTAGTATGAATGTTATGACTGCCATTGAAGAATTGCTCTTTATAGTAGCAGCATGTGTTCTGTTTTCACTGAAGTTTTCTAGTTTGTTACCAGATTTTTTTTGTGGTGGAAAAACATTTGAAAGATTACTTCCAGAAAAAAAGTGTAGATGTACTTTTTAAAAAAGTTACTCGTATCCCCACGACAACTATTCTGTTTTGTACAACTGATTGGGGATTCATGGTTTTTTTTTCCTTTGTTTGTTTGTTTTAATCCTGTGGTTAAAAAAAAATGTTTTTCTAGCAAAGGCTTTTTAAGTGAGGGAATGGAGAGACAGGGAGAGACATTTCAGATGCTAGAATGGAGAAAGTCAGGGGAGGAATTGGAGCACAAACCTCAATTTCTGAGGTCAGTGTCCAGATTAACGTGCTGTTGGGTATCTGGGCAATATCTACCTCTCAGAATGTAAGGGCTAAAATATTTCGAGTTACCTTATTCACAATGTCCTTCAAACACTTGTTTGAGGAAGTTGTCTTAGTATCCTCTTTTTGAAAAATACGCAAATTTTAAAGGAAAATTATACATAAGTTTAAAGTCTTGTCTCCATGCCCTCGTATTTGAGTGTCAGTGTTACTGTGGGGAAGGAAGGGCTAAATGATGTACACTCGCAACATTAAAGATATTTGTCACATAGATAAATATAGTTTCAGTCCAGAGTGGCTCAGTTTTACTCTGGGCATTATTTTTTACGATGGGTTGTGTCTCCTGAGAAGCTGATATGCATTTATACTCTACCACTAGGTTGGACTGTGATTTTGAATTTTTTCGCTTAATTTAGGGTTTGGTTGGATTAAACCTACACATGACTGGAATCCTTTGGGTAAGCAAAGAAACAAGAGGCAATTGTCACCACGCCTTGTCCTTTAAAAAGGACAGTTATGGTCTTTATTGAAGTCCCAGTCCCCAGACTCTCCTTTCTGAGTCTTTAAAATGAAACCCTTGTGTCTGTATGTAAAACCTAAGACATTTGAACTTGAAAGGCATGACAGATCACAAGCACATAGAAGGAATTTAGAATTAATTTATTTTCAAAATAATTGTTTTTAAAGTGGCTTTAGGGGCGTGGGGATTTGGCTAATGGTTTTTGAATGGCTGAGATGAGAAATATGAAAAATAAAGACTGTGATGCATAACATAACCAAGTATTCTGCAAAACTGAAAAGCATACGATGACTAGATCATTGTACTTTGTCAGTAAGTGATGACAGGACAGTTATTGTATTATTTTTCACTGTATGTTTTGTCCGGATGTAAGCTGAAGGTTGAAAGCATTCAGCCATCAAAATTGATAATGAAATCCAGTCCTCTGGGAACTCCCACTCAGGAAACTGAAGCAGAAATGATCTTATTAAAGTATGTGTGAAAGCAAATGAAAAATGATGCAAATTTTACAGCAGTGCACGATAGTGAGATTTTCTGGCATCCATGAATCACCGCATTGCTCTGGTCAGACACAGACATAGATTTGCTGTCTTGTAATACATTTTCACTGCTTTATATTAGCAGAACCCAAAACCTTTGAAATGAGGAGTTGCCCTTTTTGTAGGGTATGATGTACTACAGGGCTCACTGGACCTGCCCTGCCTCATCTATTCCAGGGACTGGAGACTGAACTGGTTACCATAGAATCACAGAATCACAGAATTGTTTGGGTTGGAAGGGACCTTTAGATCATTGAATCCAACTGAATGGTATCAACTTGCTGACAGACACCAAACCATACCATACCATACCATGGTTTGGTGTCTGTCAGCAAGTTGATACTGCTTGGTCCTGGAAGGCACTTCAGGGATGAGAACTGTTTTTTTCTTGAGGACTTCTTTTCTTGAAGACTTGATGTCTGCAGTGTTTATTTAGGGTGCTATGTTCCATATTCTCTTCTATAAATGTGCAAATAAACTGCCTTATTGCTAATTTGTAGGATGTTCTGAAGTCGGTATCTCTCAGTCACTGTAGTTAACACAGTTCCCTTTGTATAAATAACTAGTAAAAATAAGGTAAATATGGTTGGTACTCCCAGGTGTCCCAGGGAGAAAAAGTGATTGTTCTGTTCAATCTGTAGATTCTGCCTTTCTACTTCTAAGGATTTATTCTTATGCAAAGTATGAAATGGTGTGTGCGTGCGTGCATATCTAGACAAAAAATTAAAAATAATAAATCCCCCCAGGTATTCATATATTGTAGTATGTTTTTATCAATCAATGGCCTCTGGTCGAGAAAAACATGTACAGAATCTGCCTGGCTGTCTTTATTTTTGAGCATTAATTTCTCTCAGCTTTATGCCGCTACTACTTCTGATCACAGTTGTCAGAATAACTGAGAGCGGATGTAAATATACTAGCTTTTTCTCATCTCCTTTGTTAACAGACACCACACAAGTATTTTATTTCTCTGCACTACTTAGCTGCTGACACTGTAGTGCTGCCAACACTGCTAAAACAGAGCGCTGCTTCACCGTTACTCCTTGGAGAAGGATGTATCCGAACAGATGCAATCTCCCTCATGGCCTTTGCTTGGAGGAGTCTGCTGTGCCCGAGATGTATAGAAAATACCGTATGCCAATATACAGGGAGGGAGGGGAAAAAGCTTCATCTCCTTCATTTCTAGCCCTTCCTGAATATATATTTGCTTCTGATTATATACAGAATAAGTTGTACTTGAGGTCTTCAGAGGGAAAGAAGCAAGAGCAGTTTTTTACTCATTGCACGCCAAGTATTTTCACTTCATATTTTTTTCTTTTTATCAACAGGTTTTCTGGGATATTTTGGACCAAGTTCAAGCTCTATTTCATGGCTTGTCAGTTGTTAGTTTTTGAGAATGTTTTGGGTCTCAATGTTTTGTTTCTCAGTTGTGATTAGCAAGAAGTTTCTATGGATAAGACCACTCTTTGCTTCTCTATGCTTGGAAGTCATTTGGAGGAACATTTTGGATTGACTGTCATCTTGCTAATTGCTGACAACTTCAGAAAGGTTGGCCTACACTGTGTGTTGTAGTGTTGAGTGAAACCAAACAAGATAGCACAAACATTGAGTCACCACCTGTCAGCTCTGTGAGGTAAATGTGTTTGCCTCTTCTTCTCCTCATGTATGGTGTAGGACATTTACCTTAAAGTGAGAGATAACCATCCCTGAACTGCCCGATGTTTACTGTAGGGTGACCTGTAGAAGGTCGTGCATGTGGAGAGTTAACCTGGAACAGGCAACATGCAGTAGCTTTTAGTTTAATGAGTCCTGAGGCTACGTACCCTGCATGAAATGGCCATTTCTGCTAGGATACCTTCCAGACACCAGAATTTTGCTGCTTCTCTGCAGAAAGGTGAATTTGTCTCAGTAAGTAGCCACAAGTGTTGGGGGGGAGGAGAGGAGAGGGGAGAAAATTCTGCTCTGCACAGATCCAGAAAATGCTCAGTGCACTCTGTCCTCAAAACAAGGGTCAAACAATTTTGTCTTATTTACTTTTATATTGCTTCATAAAATTGAGGAATATATATGTAATAAATATTTTGCACATGCTTAGTGCATGCCACCTGGTGCACCCCATGTAGAAATATTTCACTTTTAGCTCTGGTAAAATTTTCATTGGATTAGTTCTGTGTGGTAAGTGGTGTATGTAACTGTGTAAACTTGCTATAGTCCACTGAAGATTATATGTAATGCTCCTTGGTAAGTAATGACCTTTATCTTTTGAAGTTATTTTTTCAATGGTTGAATAGGTAGTTAGTTGATCTGTTAGTACTCAAATACTAAACAGAACTCTTCAACTTGAGCTAAAACTCATTAGCTGATAAGGAAAATATTGACATGCTTTTTGAGAAGTGTTTCTCTTGATCTTTTTGTGTCAGTCAAATGTGCATGACGTACCAACTGCTCTTGGTACCAAGCTCTGTCTATTTGTCTGCCTGACTAGTCTTATTTAATTTTGTCATGCAGCTCCACACTGCCTAGAGAAAATATTGTATGCCATATATATTTTAGCAGTATACAATTGGAGGTATAAATAAAAGAAAGACAGGAGTTTATATATTTGTATGAGTTTATTTGTATAAAATAAGATGCATATATCAGCGTGAGGACTAAGTATGTTAAATTGGAATAATCAATCATCTTTTTATGATCTCAAAGTACCTCTCAAATAGTTATTTCACTTCCCAGCACCTTTAGGAGATGATTCAACAGTAATTTATTCATATTCTTTTTGACATAAATAGCAGATGAGTTTCATGAGCCAAAGTGTCCCTTCTATAAGTAGAGATGTTGAACCTGTAGCAGATCCAGTCTGGACTCAGATTCAAGAGTTGGATTCAACCCCTGATTTTGCTGAGCTGAGTTAATGTAATTTATTTTAAGTGGTTCCTATAGAGCTGTACTGCTGATGAGAGCCTTAATTCATTGTCTCTCCTGGTTTTTATAATTATTATTATTAAAATATTATTAGATAATCTGTTTATGGAGTAAGGTGGCTGTATACTGTGGAGAAGTAACTGTGAAGGTCATGCAATATTTAAGGAGAATCTCCACATACATAACTTCAATGGTCTTACTGCAGAGTTATTCACAGTTGGGTCTGTTCTGCACAATGCTCTCCTGGGTGTCTTGGGCAGGTCCTGAAGGTCATGGTGCCATCTGGAGCTGGCTGCCTCGCTGGGATCTCACCTAGGGCTTCTACCGCCCAGTCCCTGGGAGGCTGTAGCACAGTGTTTTTGTTTTACCCTCTGCCCAAGGGAAAGGAGGGAATGATGGTAGTTAGAGATGGAAAATGTGTTCCTGATCCCAACCACATTTTCTATTAGGCTCATGGTGCAAAAACTCAAGTCACTGACAGAGGACTCTGTGTTTCCCCCATACTGCGGGATCTATACTGGGGACCATGCTAACTTCTCCTGAAAAGGGGAGGAAGGAAGCTATTTACTGCAGTAGATCTTTATAATATTTTCCCCCAGTAGTTTACTGATAGTTGACTTAGATGAAGTTGCTTTCATTTAAAATTTGTAGTATTGAAATCTGACAAGAATAGGGCACTTTAGTTCCTTTCCCTCTTTTTTGATTTTGGCACTGGATTTACTATTTTTTTCCCACTCATTTCCATCAGGCAGTGTAGAGGGAGTGCAGCTCCCACTGCTGCAGATCTTTGCATTCATCTCTAGAATTCATGCAGAGCCCTATGCACCATTGACAAATTACATAAAGATACAGTTTCTTATATACTATATGGATTTTTTCTAATGGCTATAAGATGAAAAGTAGCTAAGAAGCGTATCCAAATCCTAATCTTGTCTTTACTAGATGTAAAACTGTTTAATGTATTTGCTCTTTTTCTGTATTTGGCATTGGAAGCTAAGAGACCATTCCTTTGTGATCTGACCATGTAAGCACTGCGTATTTTTGTGGAAGGGTGGTGCAGTAGTGGAATTGTACAAGAACCTGAAATGACTACTGAAGTAATTACTGTCAGTTGGATAAAAATATACTTTGTGCCAGCTTCGGAAATGTAATGAAGCTGCTGAACTTTTAAACTCCTGATATTTCTTTAATTCCTTTGCTTTATAGCCAGGCAAAAAACCCCAGTTACAGTAACTGCTGTAGTTTTTTTCTTTTAACTAAATGATGGGATTATTTCAACTTTTGTATGAAAAACCCAACATTAAATGAATTGCACCAAAGAAAAGTGACATATTAATAACTTGGAGATAGCAGTTTCATTTCCCAGTGCCTACTTTGGGTCCTCATGGTCTAATACATCTTAACTTCAAAGCAGTTTCTTCATGATCCAAGAACGGAGCTTGAGTGTAACTTCAGCATTAAAGATTGCTTCTGACTTTGATAATTCCTTATATATGCAGGGACAGTTCTCTCTGCCTTTGTCTCACTATTTTTTTTTTTCCATTTTTTGTTAAAGCTTTATAGTTGAACTGTTTGCATAGACTGATTTTGTGGCTAGTGACGTGAAAATAAATTTGTTGTTAGAACATTACCTTTGCTCAAGAAAATTTCTATTTCTCAGAGCAACATACAGGATAAAGGATGAGCATAATTTCTGTATCAGGTAATGATCTAATAGTATTAATTTACAACAAAATACTGTTAAATTCTCCATCTCGTAATGAAAGGAGATAACATTTTATTAGTGGAAGTCTTGCTCGGGTATTCCTCTTATCTGAAATAGGAGTGTATTTTCCCATGTTGGAGAAGTGAAGAAAAGGGTAGTCTTTGTTATTAGTGATATAGCTGGATGTACCTATAACAGGTTAAAATTTGTACACTGACCTTCAGCTTTTCTTCACAACTATTGATGCACATTTGAAGACTAGCTTGAGACTACAGACTGTAGAAAATCCCATTCCAAGTTAATGATGTGGATTTCCATCATTAATTTTAAAGTCAGAAAACTTCATCCATTTGCTGTATTGATTTGCTAATGAGAGCACTTCTGTGTTCTCCTGTGTATGCTACTTGTTTTGTACATTGGCAGAGCTCAGGACCTAGGGTGATCTGGAGGTGACATCTACTCTCAATGGGACTGTTTCTAATTTATTATGCCTGAAATTACCTATCTGTGTTTGTCGGGAAGATTATTTTTTTCTGAAGAATCCCTATTTTCTCAGTTTTCTCTGCTTTCTAATAAGGAAGAAGTGAAGTTGAAAGAAAATATGGAATCGTTTGCAGACCATCAGTTCTGCAATTAGGAAAATGCAGGTTCTGTGACTAGCTGCATTTATCAACAAGACAATGCACATCAAATTAGTGTCCACTTAGCAGAAATAATTTTAAGATTTCTGCCTTTCAAGCCTGGTAATGCCTACAAACCTCCAAAATTGTTTTTTGTGTAAAGGTAGAAGCTCTTGTCTCTTCATCCCTTTACCTTTAGGAAATCACTCTGTGATACTCTTTGACACCCTTTATTATTATTAAGGTGATGCCTTGGCTGAAATGCCTGTATAAGAAGGGAGGAGATCTTTGAGGCAGTGAGTTATAGACTATAAGCCTTGTGGTAGAAGGGATTCTTACAAACCTCTGTTTGCACGAGTTCAGTTGAGGCTTCTATACGTTCTCTGAAGAAAATACATTTTTTAAACCAAATCCATTTGTAAACATTTCTCTTTTTTTGACTATATTTGACTTCTATTTTTCATAAAACAACTGCAGAGTTAACAACATTCATGGAAAAGTGAAGATTATCAGGAAGTTTTTCTATTATTTCTCTGATGGCTGATTGTCATCTCTCACTGCCTAAGGAAGAAATAAGGACACTGCATTTTGTCATGTTCCTGTTTCCAGATTTTTAAGTGGAGAGAGAGAAATGCATTTGAAACTTTGAGTTCATGGTCTTCTCAAAGAAGAATGGATGAACTCACTTTGATCCTATTCATGCATCCCTGCATTAAAAGTTGAATCAAATATTCAAGTCAAGATTAAAACTTGCATCAAAGATCAGTCTTTGTCTTGCTTTCAACTTTACCAGACAGTTCTTTGGCACGGCATCGAGAGCTGCCATGACCATCCTCGAGCAGCACCCCTGAGTGTGGTGACAACCTGTTCTGCCCAGGCACTCTGGCTTTTTCCTCCTCTCTCCCTCCTACTGGGAGGGAAAATCCCCAGAAAATACTGGGGATAAGCACATGGCTTACAAGCCACATGGTACGCACTAGACCCTTAATAGAGAATCCACCCTGCCATGTTCTTTATCCCATTGAAATCTCCCCTTTCCCTTTCTCTGTTCCGCCAAAAGGAGGGAGGATATTCTCCCACATTACTGGATATAAGACTGAGACTAAGAAAAACCTGTTTGATAGAAATATAAAGTAACAAATTTCTTTAAAATACACCAACTTTCAAAAGTCTCTCTTAGATACCCACAGTCTTTTTCTTCCTCATAACTTTCAGGTTTTCTGTGCATATGACAGTACTGTCAGCCACCTCCTTCTTTATCCCCTCCTGGGAGTAGGTGTGCATTCCCTGTGCGTTCCCTTGCTTTTTTCCAAGTGGCAACAGCCATAGGAAGAGCAATCGCTCCAAGTTCCTGAAAAAATAACCCGTACTCAAACTCACTTCTCCCCTTTTGAGAACATCCCTCAGGCTGTATTGGAATTAGTCACTACTGCATGGTAACGACATTTTTGTACTACCTGGATGTACTTTTTCTACAGCCCTCTCTCCTCTGAGGCATCTCTGCTGTAAGGAGTTTAAAGAGCTGATGCAGTAGAACTGAAAAAAAAAATATTCTGTGGGGAATTTACTGCCCATTTATCATGACTGACCTTCCTGGGATGGGACAGCAGTGCTTGCTGTTGCCTTTGTATTCTTTCAGACCAAATGCATTTTAATAGTCCTGTAGCCAGCGGGGTTCTAAATTATCAAAATATACACACATATTTCAAAAGAAAAATGTAGAGTGAAGTAATGTTTCCTTCCAGATGAAAGAGAGAGATAGATGAAAAGGTTAGGATAGAGTGGTAGTAAGAAGTGGGTCAGGGAGTTAAGGAAATAGCGACGTTTCAGAGCAGTCTTCTAAAATTATGGAAAGAGAAGTGATCTTTTTACTGCCTCTGAATGCTGTGGGAACATGTTGGAATTTTAGTAAGATTCAGGCCCCATTCCTGTTTTAAAATTTATTCAAAGTATACTCTTTAACTGTGAACGTTTATTAAAGCTCAAGAGGGTTCAAATTCCACAGTATTTTACCTGCTCCTGCTTATGCCACAAGCTTTGCTGAGTAATGAACCATCTCTCTCATCTGCCACAGACAGAGTATTTGGGCAATTAGGCAAGGTTGAAGTGGCCTTAATACCTTCAAAAAGGAGTCACTTTTCTTTAATGTTCACAATAAATGCTTTTGCTACATTGTTGCCTTGTGACCGTTTCTTAGCTGTGTTATTACCCTTCATGCACACTTTTCTTTCTCATTTTTACTCTTGCAGCTCTGCATCTCTGTGTGTAGCTATTTCAACAAGTTGTGGATTCCAGATAATGGGTTTTGACATCCTAATATTTTCTTTTTTTTTTTTTTTAAAGATATTCAAAATGTAAGTATGTAAATGACTCAGATCGCTCCCTTGTGTCTCTATGTATTGTTTTCTAAATGTTTCACTTGATGGAAATTCCACTGTCTGCGATGCTCCCATTTCTTCAACATCAACAGAAGCTGGTGATTTATTTATGGGTTCCTTCTCTAGCATAGCATCAGCAGTTTGAGTTTCTCATACTGCTGAACAAAAGAAGATGCTGTTATCTGAAAAGGAACTGGTATGTGCCCATTGCTGAAATGCTGGTGGCATGATCATAGGATGTATATAAAACTTCCCTTTTACCTGCAAGTGTGAAGCAGCCAAAGCTGTCCTGTTACTTTTTTTTTGGATCAAACAAGCAAGTATGTTTCTCATAGTTGAATCTAAGGGGAAAGGAAAATATTTTTGAACTAGTTTACATTAAGCCACGTGTTGCTGGAAGGTGTTTTTGTCTGGTTATGCAAGTAAGTCCAGAGTAAAAAATAACATAAAAGAAGAGAGATAAGCACCTTTTATAGAGCTGCCTGGAGATTTATTTCACTTTACTTTTTAAAGCTTTTTTTCCCATTGACAGTAATGTTCACGGGAAGAAAAACACCTCAGAGATGCAACGGTTCTCTTACTTGTCTGACTATCAGAGTGAAGAAGCCTCCTCCCGACATACTGCTAGCTTTTTTTGCAGCAATTACTTTCTCCATAGGTAAAACAATTTCATCTGCCACCTGAACAAGTTAATGTACCCATGCAAAATTCTACTTCTTGTTGTTTTTTGTTTTTTTTTTTAAAAACTTGTATGTTATCACTGAAACTATCTGGTAGCCTGCTGTTGTCAAAAGTGAGCATGCCCCTGTGATTTATAAATCAAAAAATCATACAATAGTAGTGGGGTTAGAACTAAGGAATCTTTATTTTCCACATTGTATTCTGCGCCTTTGGAGAAATTTCCATCCAGATTAATGGTGTTGTCTTGTGACCTGATCTTACACCACTTTAATCAGCACTTCACTAGATATTCAGATGTATATTTTAGTTTATCTTATCTTATCTCTAAAATAAGATTTTGTTCTTTAAATATAATAATTTTGAAACATACCTTTTCATGCTTTCTGGTTTTTCAGCCCTTCCTTGATCTTTTAGCAGAAAAATATAAAAAGGGAACACGGAGATAGGGAATAACAAAGAAATTAGTAATTTCCAAATAATTTTCCCCTTAGAAAAAACAGATCAGTTTTGGTTGGGTTTTTTGTTTCTTTTTTTTTTTTTAATTTTAAACTAATTTTTTCTAGGACGTATGCAAAATGAAAAGTTTTCATAGAAAACTTCCATTTTCCTACCAAAAGAGTTGGCTGGTTTGCTCAGGTTTGAAAATGGCCAAACCAGGAATGAACTTTGAGATCATCTTGGTTGTACTAAATGTTTCCATGGGCCATACATCTGCTCTGCTGGAGCACGGTCATTCTATTTACAAATTTACTTACCAAATTGCTTGTACTGAAATAATGATTATTTGGTGTAGTGGTATTGAAAGGATTAGTAGTTCTTTAGGCTTGCTTTTATCAAGGTGAGTTCTGGCTTTGGATGTGAAGTAGCCTAGGAAATTAGTTCTGTCTCTTTCACACTTGTATTTGTTCATATGCAGAGCAAGTATCAAGTATCTGGTAGGGCATTCTGTTAGGTGCTTGAGTTGAAGAAGAGAAGGCTCCAAGGAGACCTTATTGCAGCCTTTCAATACTTAAATGGGGCTTATAAGAAAGATGGGGACCGACTTTTTAGTAGGGCCTGTTGCAATAGGACAAGGGGTAATGGTTTTTAATAAAGAAGGATAGATTCAGACTGGATATAAGGAAGAAAAATTTTATGATGAGGGTGGTGAAACTCTGGAACAGGTTGCCCAGAGAAGCTGTGGATGCTCTATGCCTAGAAATATTCAAGGTCAGGTTGGACGGGGTTTTGAGCAACCTGATCTAGTAGAAGATGTTCCTGGGGGGTTGGACTAGATGATGTTTAAAGGTCCCTTCCAACCCAAACTATTCTATGATTCTATGATTCCATGATTCTATGTAATGCTTCAATACATAGCTGTGTAACTTCTCTCAGGTAACTGTCACAGCAGCTCATGGGTTAATCTGTTTGTGGTCAAACAATGAAAGTAGATGTGTCACCAGAATATGTCATAGGAATGCATTTTTCTATTTTTCATGGAGTCCAGGTCACATAAGAATAGTGGCTCTTCTTTTATCTTTCACATCTGACGCTTTTCATGCCTACCGGTTTGCATAAGGGAGAGGTATGCTGTGGTTGCCCTCAGGCTGGTTATGACCCCTGTTGTAGGCTTGGCATCTCTCCAGTGGCTGACATCAAACATTGACAGAGTAGGGGGTGTTAGCAGTCCTGTGACCCTAAAACATCTGTTAGTTGTGGCTTGATTATCTTACTTGCTCTCTTCACTACAAATGCTTTTAAAAGTGATGTCACATTAAATTGCAACTTCTCTGACACATTTCAATCCCTTATGCTGCTAATTGATCAGGTATAATTTTGACATAAAACCTAGAAATCAAGTCAACATTGTCAGAGGAAGTACACTGCTTTAGCAGATTTTTTTCCCCATATACTTATTTTTCTTTGAAACAGGAGGAAAATATGTGTTTTGTAAATATTTCAGAACAGAAGGATAAAATATTCATCAAATATACTGGCAATTTTATCACATGACTTTCTTTCTTTGCTTACCAAACTTCACCAGTTAGTTCTCATATACATGGGAGTAAAATACATACCTCTTCTGATCTCTGTTGCAAATCTGATGGCTGCCTAAAATGGTCCATATTGCACCTGACCCAACCATCATCAGTCTTGCAAGTAAGTTGTCCTAGTCTACGTCAGCGATGGACAGACTTGTCGCTGGTGCTCACATGAATGATCCCTTAAGTACTGTGCCAAGCACACGACAATAATTTGCAGAGAGTCTACGGTCCTGTTGCCTTGTCAACATGGAGAGTTTTGGATTGTTTAAATAAGAACTACTCGCACTCTTGTCTTCTGAATATGTCCTAGTGAAACAAAATTAAATACTTCCAGGAAAAGCCTTTCCTTCTACTCTTTTTCTGGTCAAGGCTCCAATATACCAGAGGTTTGAAATCTAAAGCACTCTTGCTCTTGTGTGCATAAGTATGCTACCACAGTGCTCTTCACTCGACTGCTTGATGATGTGATGTTAGTACCTTTCTAATTCCAGTCACTAAGTGAATTTCACAGTTGAAAGAGTTAGATTTGCTAGTAGGGAAAATACATACAGATTGTTCAACATTGGTTTTAAGTGTGTATCACAGGTGTTCAGTACCACACCGTAGTTACGTTCTTCAAGGCTGAATATTTTTCTCACTGCAGCTCTACTGTGATACAGACATAAGATATGGAAAGAATAAATAATATGTGCATGGTCAGGCAACAAAAGCTGAGCAAAACAGAAATTTCATCTAAGTAGCTGACGTTCCAAGCCGATTCCCTAACAGTTGGATAATTGAAATGCAAGTAGTTAAGAAATACTTCAGGCAAAGGCTGTTTTAAAGCAGTGGGGAAATTGTTATGTGATACTTATAGAGAGTTTGCAAGTGCACAGATGCCCCAAAATATATATAATACTTATCCAGAGATGCACAGTAGGCACTGAAGACTTTGTGGTTTTTTTTTTCTAGAAAGATAAACAGGTGGGAATTTAGAAGACTGCTTAAAGCCACTGTGATGATTTTAACAACTATAAAATAAATAGATATTTGTATCAAAGTTATTATATATATTGTACACATTTTTATATTGTATGTGTAAGGTATAAGTATATATTACTTGAATATAAGAAGTGACTATCATAATTCTGATATTGTTAACTGCTTTTTCTTTACTTGAATTGCTAATCTGCACACTCTGACCTTGCAGTTCTGTTTGTAGTAGTTATCGTATACGACTAGATTTGGTGTTTGAAAATTAAGGTTGTCAAAAGCAGTTATGAGTTACCTCTCTATGTTACCTGCATTCATACTCTAAATGCTGTGGAAGGGCAAGCACAGACTACTTAAAAATTAATGTAGAACTGACTGACTGACTTATGAAATATAGATGTGACAAAAGCCTTTGTGAACTCTTTTTTTTTTAGTTGTTGTTGACATCACCATTTCTGTAAAACCACACTTCATCATCCAGGTAACTCAGTTGTTCCCTGTAGCTCTAGTCAGAGGTGATATAAGGTAGGGTTAACACTGATCAACCTTACAGGTCTTTTGAATTGAATCTTATCTCGCATTAACAGACATTTTCATAACTACAGAAAAGGACCCAGCTATGTTTTTACAACTACCAAGTTTCTTATTGGAGGACAAAATTTATCAGGAGTGCTATGCACAGGAAATGCTCTCAGGAAAGATTTAGAGTACAACCTGAGTTATATGTCTGGTATTTTTGTTTCCTCAAGGGAAAAACCCTGAAGTAACAAAATGGAAAAAAATCTATTCTGCAAATACCAACTACTTCTTTATTGCTAGCAAATATTCATCGATTACATTTGAGTAAGTCGGGAGGACTTTCTTTTATATATATGTATTTTTGTTTGTTTCGCTTAGGTTTGTTTCTTTGTTTTTTTGTTGTTGTTGTTGTTGTTATTGTTGTTGTTTTTTAAAAAAGGCTTTGGGGACTTCTTAGATGTTATAGTCTTAACCAGGACTCAAGATTCATGACTTAAAACTTCAACACGACTTTGTTATTCCCTTCCACAAAAATTCCAACTTACCAGTGACTTCCTTCTGACCCATATGGCAACTTATTCTCATCAAGTCCCTCTGGATTTCTGATTGTCTTGAGGGATATTTATATTTCATGCTCTTCTGATCGTATGTTAGACTCTTCAGATTCCTGTATCCTCTGCAGCTATACAATCCCATGCCTTTAAGTTAGACAAATATGTTCTCTTGAAATTAAGAGTTGGCTGACCTCCTAGTTCAATACTATTCCAGTGAGACTGCTCTCAGATCTTGGTGTTTGAATAATAATGAAAATGAAAAAATGGTATCTCACAGATAGAGAAGACTGCAGAATTCTTGAGTAGGTCTAATAAAGATCTGCTTGTCCTGCAACCAATAACAAGCATTTTCATGCATGATATTTTGATGGACAATGATGCCTAGTGAATGAAAATAGCATTTATTTTGCAAATGGAATTGTATTTCAGTTACTCCCTCACCAAAAAAAACCAAACAACCCCAAAACCTGACCCTGCCTGAATATCTTATCAAGTCAATATTCTGACATTAGATTATTAAAATATTTAAGATTAGGGAGCTTTATTTTACAAGATTAAGGGTAAACTCTTCATTCTCTAAATGATTACTTCCCTAAGTTGCAAGCTGACTTACTTCTGACAAAAGAATGACTTCTTTTGAAGTAAATATGGAAAATCCTTATTAAATTTTGTCTCATGTCCTGTCTTACAAGGAGATTGCTCTGTATGCTAATTTAGCAGTCAAAATAATAAATAGCTCCTTTGGAGTCCAGCCCACAAAGACGACAGGAGGTGAAGGGGTGGAGGTGGAAGGCTGAACCAGGTGTCTCATGGGACCAAGGATGGTGTGAATAGAGTAGGCAACCTCTCTGACTTTCTAAGAAGTTACACACACTATTACTTTGAAAATTGCATATGTTCTGCAGTGTCATCTGTTGGGAATAGCCACCTATTTTAGGCAAAAGGGAGAAATCAGTACTCGAATAGTCTGGAGGCAGCACCATCTTCTACATAAAATTTGCTTTTTCTTCAATAAAAATATACTTTTAATGAAAAATAGTTTAATGTGCCAATGAAGGTCTTCAGCTACATGTTTTTATTGTAAAAGCTTTCTAGCTAACAAATAATTATAAACATGGTGTTGTCTAGATAATTTAGGCATCAGGAATCTTTCCATAGGATTCCTAAATTTTGATAGCTAAGGTGCTGGTAGTCCCCAATTCCTGAAAAAGCTGTGTGATACTGACACTTCAAAACTGTTCGGTCTTTGAACTGATTTAAGAGCCATTACTTCTGACAAACATATGTTGATTTAGACAAGAAACAAATGTAAAAAATCCCCTAGTCTTCACTTTTCTAGGTTTTGATAAATAACCTGAAAACTTCTTCCAACATGCCAGTGAAGAAGGTCAAAGGCACAAATGGTTGCAAATAAAATACCAGATGCTCACCTGGAATAAATGAATAGTGTTAATTAATAGTCAGTATGCTCTGAGAAAGAGCATAGTAAAAATAAATGTAGACAATCCGAAGAGATATGATTTAGAATGCATAGGCTTCTAAGATAAACAGAGACAGGCTTTAAATGTGGAGAGGTCATTGCACAAATTGACCAAAAATTCAAAGATATCAAAGCTTTAAGTGATGCTTTAGAAATGTGATTTTGTTTACTCACTTTTATGTCAAAAGGCAGTGCCTGCTCAAGTCAATAAAAATGTTTCTGTTGTTGTTATTTCATAGCATATATTTGAGTAATTTAATAAGGGTAATTTGTGTTTTTCTTTTATTTTATTATTTTAATCCCCAAATACCTGCAAACCCAGTAATAGCCATACCATTGTCCTTATGACTGGTAATGAGTGTTTGGGTGATGGCTTTGGGAAATGGTATAGAAAGCACTTTGTACTTGAACTCTGTTAAATTTTTACAATTTCCTGTAATTAGCAGGATTAATAGTTTCATGGGAGGATCTGAGCAACTCCAAAGTAAAAAGTTAGTGTTTTTTGAGTTTTCTATTTTTAGTTTTCCCCTAAAAAGTGAATTTCCATGCTGCTTCTAATGATTGAGAACTGTGCTGTGCTTATGGATTTTCAGAGTTCACTCTGCTGGTGCTTGAGAGGCATCTCGAGATTTATCAGGTCTTCCAGTGGCAGTCAAGTAAGAATAGAAAACGCCACCCTTGTGAAAAAAGCAGGAAACCATTGAGGAGGTGAAAGATACATCTCCTTAATAAGATGGGTCGTTCCTGCATTAATGATTAATCTGAGTTCTTTCCCTAGTTCTGTAGACTGCTAATATTTCAAAAGCTATTCACCATATTGATGTTCAGGTACTGCGGATGAATTTGAATTCCTTACCTTTTGATTAACTCCAACTTTTGAGGAGCAAAGTAAAGGACATTTTAAACTTTAAGAACTATCTTGTTATAGATTTTTTTTTTTTTTTTTAGGATTTGGATAAAAGAAATCAGAAACTCATGATTTTCTTTGACTTAGCACAAAATGTTCTCCATCAAACTAAAGATTAGCTGAAATTGTGGAAAGAAGAGCTTTATTCAAGCTGTGACCATGAGCTGCCAGATAAGCAATTTTAATAATTACTTGTTTAATCTAAAATGGTTAACATAAAACTGTCAATCTTTCTTCTAAATAGTATTGAGGGGATAATGTAATGAATGACACTCTTTAAAGGCAGTCTGGGCATACGAACAGGCTGAAGCCCTACAGTTTTCACTTATCTAGCTCTGTATTTCATTGTTGTGATTAGTTTTAATTCCAATTGCCATTACAAGCAGATTATAAAGTATTCCAGTCTCTCGATTTGCTGCTCTAATTTGTATGCGGCTAAGTTCAGAGGTGAGGATGAATTCATTTGTTGTGATGAGCAGCAGGTGCTCTGTGTGGTGTCCCTACCTGAAAGATGCATGATGAGACTACAGATCTTCTTAATATTTTCCTGATAAGAATTATCCTGTTTTATCTGTGATGTTTCTGAAAAATAACATTTCAAAGTCACTCACTTGTGCAGATGGTGCCACAGTAGCTGTATACGTACAGCTGCATTTGAGCACCTGCAAAAGACCGTGATTTTACGGAATGAAGAAGAGAAATTTCTGGCAGACAACACTGTGGATTTAATTACCAGAATATGGAATTTCTATCAGGTGCAGCTGTTTCTCTGTCCTCTATTCTTATCATCAACACATTGTTCTCCATTTTAAGAGACACGAAGTACAAGCACATTACATACTGAAACAAAAACAGTCGCTTCCTTCCTTTCCCCAGCTCTTCCCTATGACGGGAAGATAAGAACAAGTCAATTTCTCATTCTTGTCAACAAATTTGATGTTTAACAGGATATGAGAAATCACATCAGACACCTTAAAGAAACTAGAGGATTTGAACACTGTAAGCCTGTGATTTGTCATAGGTATCTATGGTTTGTCCAGTAATCAGCATTTTAATTCATGAACAATGCATGTACAAAATAAACTAATTATTCTCTCTGCCTTCTTTAAGCACATGTATAATATTTATTTAGAACACTTGTGTCTCTTTTTCTTTGTTTCCAATATGTACATGTAAACATATATAAAAAAGAGACCTAATGGTAAGTTTTCAAGTTTTTAGAAAATAAGTTTTGTCTTTATGAGACTTGCTTTAACTTTTAGTGCATTCAGATTTTTGCTTGGTTTATTATTTTGCCCTAATAAATCTGAATATACTCCTGTTTCTGTCCCGAATAAGAGATGGCTAAGAAAGAAACATAATCCTAATTTTATCGTCAGCTGGGAATCACACCACTGTGCATGTACCCAGGGTGTGCTAGCTATGATAATATGTCCCTTAACATTCCCATTCCCTTAGCATCCTCACGGCCCTTAGCATCTTCAGTACGGGCCTCTCATAACAGTGGTACATCCGCATGGTTGGTTGGAGGTGAATGAGACGGAGGCCAGCAAAGAGAGGACTGGGAAGCATGTTTTGGGCAATACCTCAGGGTTTGCCTTTTGTCTAGTCACCAGGACCTTAGGTGAATATCACTGTCCCCAACACCACCAGAATGAGCTCCAAAAAGGAAAACACTCAGTATTATGTGGGCTTTCCCCACTCCCCAGGTTTTAGTTTCCAGTGTGGACAGGACAAGTTTGTATTAAGGTTGGAATAGTTCTCTAGTTCAAGAGCGCTCTAGGACACTGTGCAAAGAATAGTATGCAAAGATTTCTAGTATATATTTTCAGGTGAACATTGCTATTAAAAAAACTCTTAAACTTGTACATTTTCCCAATTAATTGGCATTTAGGTGTGTGCCCTACTCCGTGTGTGTGCCTCTAATGGGACTACTTCTATCTTTACGATTAGGAAAATTGTCCTACTGAATACTGAATCATAGAATCATAGAATCATAGAATGGTTTAGGTTGGAAAGGACCTTGAAGATCATCGAGTTCCAACATCCCTGCCCCCCTCCCAGTAGACCAGGTTGCCCAAGGCCACATCCAGCCTGGCCTTGAACACCTCCAGGGTTGGGGCCTCAACAACCACTCTGGGCAACCTGTTCCAGTGCCTTACCACCCTCAAAGTGAAAAACTTCTTCCTAATGTTCAATCTAAACCTGCCCTCTTCCAGTTTGAAGCCATTCCCCCTTGTCCTATCACTACATGCCCTGGTAAAAAGTCCTTCCCCAGCTAATCATGAATGCGATACCATTTTACCGTGGAAGGGTCACATGGAGTTGTGCATGAGGTTCTTCTGAAGAATGAAAAGTACTAGAAAAAACTGTTCTTAGCAGGGAAAACATCACTTGTGGTTTCCAAAGTACACATGAATCCTATCTAAAAAAAAATTATCCAAATTGACTGATACTTTAAGTACTGTAACCTGGGATAAATACCGTCAGAGAAGCATAAAAAGGGGTAATGAAATTATGTAGTAGTATGCAGTGGTGGAGACAAGAGGAGGAAGTTGGCTGGAGTTGGTGTTAAGTTCACATTTTGTTTATTTGTCCATTAGTGATATAGAAGGAAGCGCACAAATTTGTATAGTAGAGGCAGGAACATATCAAGTGGAGTTGTGCATCAGTCTAATTGGAAAGCAGAAAAATAATGCAGTTTAGATAGAAAAAAGAACAGGACAACATAGTTGGAAAAATTAAAATGAAAGACAGGGTTTTGGTCAGATAGAATTACTTGAAAATCAAAAATGTAAATGTGTGGGGTATTAGAAGTGGATATCAAAATGGTTATGAGTATAAAATGCAAAGGAAAAGTGGAAGCATGTTGCAGGGAAGGAAGGAAATAGCGTGACTGCTTTTAAATACACAGAGAAATAACACACCAACAGACAAATGATAGTGCCTGTCTGCGCTGCTTTGGTGAAAACATGCCTGAGGTACTCTGTGATCTCTTCATTCTGGAAAATGACAAATGATGTTACTAAAAATGATTAAGCATCTGTGAGAAATGTGTTCATGGAAAAAAATAAAGATGAAAGACCTTACATATATAGAGTGAGAAAACTCAGTGGTATGGCTGGAAACTCACAGTCATTTCTTATTCTTGACTTCCAGGGCTTGATCCCTGCACAGGCTGTAGCAGTCACAGTTTCAGAGATTACCAACCCACGTTGTCCAGCACTCTTCCTTGCTGCAGACCTCCTCCTCTTCCCCCTTTGCCGCCCAGGTCTGCTGTTCCTGGCTATTTGCAGAGCAATGCTACATCTTGTGTGGGGTACCAGGTCTTGACAGACACCTGTCCTGAGACAGGGAGCTTTGCAGTGCCACAGTGGATAACACCTGCTCCTGGGAATGTTTATGTTGTCTTCATAACTGGGAGGTTTCTCACAGCTCAAGTTTATTCAAAACATGCTAAATAAGAATCATAGAATCATAGCATCATAGTATGGTTTAGGTTGGTAGGGACCTTGAAGATCATTGAATTCCANCCTCTCTAGGTACTGGAAGACTGCTATAAAGTCTCCCCAGAACCTTCTCTTCTCCCAGCTGAACAGCCCCAACTCTCAGCCTCTCCTCATAGGAGAGGTGCTCCAGCCCTCTGATCATCTTTGTGGCCCTCCTCTGGACCCACTCCAACAGGTCCGTGTCTTTCCTATGTTGGGGGCTCCAGAGCTGGATGCAGTACTCCAGGTGGGGTCTCATGAGAGTGGAGTAGAGGGGCAGAATCACCTCCTTTGACCTGCTGGCCACACTTCTGATGCAGCCCAGGGTACGGTTGGCCTTCTGGGCTGCGATTGTGCATTGCTGGCTCATGTTGAGCTTCTCGTCAATCAGCACTCCCAGGTCCTTCTCCTCAGGGCTGCTCTCGATCCGTTCTCAGCTGAGCCTGTATTTGTGTTTGGGATTGCCCCGACCCAGATGTAGGACCTTGCGTTTGGCCTTGTTGAACTTCATGAGATTTGCATGAGCCCACCTCTCGAGCCTGTCCAGGTCCCTCTGGATGGCATCCCTCCCCTCCAGCGTGTCTACCTTGCCACACAGCTTGGTATCATCAGGAAACTTGCTGAGGGTGCGCTCAATCCCACTGTCCATGTCAGCAACAAAGATGTTGAAATAGAGATCAAAACGGGTAATATTATTATTATGCCACTGGGTAAAGCCTGGGTGTACTTGTAGACTGACGAGTACCATTCGAGTTCCTCCCATCTAAAAAAAATGTGGAGAAGATAGCAAGAATGGGCAGCAGCCACAGTTGAAAGTGTGGAATGACAGCAATCAGAGAAATGAATAAAAAGATTTTTCACTTGTAGAAAAGACACAGATGAGGAGAGATATGTTAGAGACCTCTAAAATCTTAAGTATTGTGGAGAAAGTAATTAAGGAATGAATTCTCTGTTTCTTTTTATAAAAGAAATAAAAGTGGTAAGTAGTAGTTATCACTTGGTTTGGGGTTGATGCCAAGTGAACTTTGAATGTTTTCACTGTGTGAAAATTGTTTAAAATTATGCTTGGGACATCTTTCTTCAGGGAGTTGGAGATAACAATAAGAATGAAAAAAAGCATATGGGTACGAAGAGGAGCTGGGCAAGTCTATGAGGGAAAACTCTGTGGAAGGTTGTTAAAGAAAACATTATTTTGGCTCCGGAAATCCCCAACCCTCCTTCAGGCTAAGCGAGACCTAGGGGAGCAGGATTATGCGATCCTTTTTCTCTTAAACTCTCTTCTAGGAACTTACTGGTCTCAGAAACAAAATGCAGCTTTGGAAGGGCTCCTGGTCTGCCCAATAGGGCCATTCTTATAGTTTTAATGATAACACTTGGGGGAGTTTTTCCAAAACTCTGTGAAAGGTTCATAGCTTTCATTAATTCGAAAACAAAGAGATACAGTGCNCTCTGGACACGCTCCAGCAGGTCCATGTCCTTCTTATGTTGGGGACTCCAGAGCTGGACGCAGTACTCCAGGTGGGGTCTCACGAGAGTGGAGTGAGTTTCATTAATTCGAAAACAAAGAGATACAGTGCACAGTTTTACTGATATGCAGCCACGTTAAACTTTGTCTTGAATTTTTCAAGTGATGCAATACTCTTTCTTACTTCCTGTCTTATGCTGATATTAGCTAGTCACATAGTGTTCTCTGTCCTGAAGATGGCCATGTTCGGTGTGAGATGAGTATATATTCCACTACATTAAATTTGTAAAAGGTTTTGGGATTCTTTGAGATGAAATGAGCTATATAAATGCAAGCTGGTATTATGTTTGCAAAATCTGTGTGACTGAGAAGATCAATCTTCCAGAAAAATGTCAGTAGATACAGCCAGTTTATTATTTCTGGAGGCCGAGAATAAGAAAGGGATAGAAAATAAACTCAGCAGACTGGATAAAACTGATCTGTTTTGGTTTCTTTTCCTTCTTGAAAGAAAGCGTTGGATTCTAGCAAATACCAAATAATACTTTAGACTTGACCTTTCATAGTTCATATAGCCTATCATCCTTTTGTGTCATAGCCTCTGTCTTTCTCCACATGAAGAAATACGGTAACTAACGATGCATATATATATATGAGGTATAGTCTAATAAATCTCTGATTAAATATTTAAAAGCATTTCTTTCAAGTTACTTTTTTTTTGTTTTTTAAGTATTACTTAGTAATGTAGAAATCTGCCCAGCTGCTGATGTGTTACAGATGGGTTTTATGCACAGAATACTTCCTTCCTGCTTATTTCACAAAGTCACATTATAGACATTCAGTACAACATACTTTTTATCAGTCTCATCTACTGAATTTCAAAGGGGAGGTCTAAGTGATAGAACCAAACTCAAGAAGACTAGAAATAATAAAACAGAGGGAGGGGACATGGGTCCTATCTTATAATCTCTGACTTGCCGAATTTATAATTTCTTTTAGCACTGTCAGGAAATCTACCCAGTTACTTTGGTGAAAATGAGCCATAACTTAGTCAATAGTTTATTCCGTTCTTTTTAACTGCAAAGTAGCAAGAACATATATCGTTCCCCTTTAACAGTCAGCAATACAACAGACATTGAAATACATTTACAAACAAAACTGCAGAATCGGCTCACTGTTATTCTTTAGATCATTTATTATGCCTAGGTATTTAGGCAACTGCCAGTTATTTGTAAAATACCCCTATTTTGCAAAAAGTTTCAAATGTAAGTTCAAAGATTGTTTTTGTTATATAGAAAGCACAGCATCCATTTTTTCTGCTATTTTCCATTAGATATTTGACAACTGTTACTCTTTAGGGCAAAAGTCTGAGTGACAGCAAAAATAGCCTCCTACTTTTTAGATTCCTCCACACAAAATTGCATGGAAATGTTAATTGTTTATTAACAAACCCAAGCCTGAAAACTAATTTCTCAGAGTGGCTGGTGGAAAGAAACAAATACTACAAAACCCACTTCTAGGGAAATTGAGATAGTCTGAAAACAACTAGAAAACAGAATAAAGCACCACATAATATTCTCAAAGAAGTCATGCAACGTTTAATGACCTGAAATAGGGTGTACCAGAAGTCTTTATTGATCTCAGATGAAGCTTTTGGTGCTTGGCACTCTGCAAATCATCTGCTTAGTAGAAATTTTCCATTAAAATCTCTCTCTTTCTAACTGCATACAAATTACAGTTTTTGCAAGCCTTCTATTATGTAGAATTTTTTAAAAGATCTGTAAATAAAAAAGTCCTTAGATGTTACATTTCTCAAATGATCTACTTTCAACTTGCTGCCAGATTTCTTATTAAATAGGCTCACTGAAGAAAAGTGTATTGTTTTGTTGCACTCCATATCAGCCCATTGATAATAATTGGATCCACAATCCAGAAAGGATGTTCCCTGCAAAGAACTTGGCAAGGGGAGCTTAAGGTCCTGGCTCCAAAGTCTAAAAGCCCCACAAGTGCAGGCAATGAGGCCAGTGCTCCTCCCTGAAACCTCCTACCATGCACTGGGATAAGTTCCTGTAGGTGCTGCTTGGCCACAGGGACAGGTATGAACCTAGCAGGGAGAGAAAGGTTGACTGCAGTTGAAAATGTGAAGAAGGTAGGTGGGTGTTGTTCATATTGGGCTTCTCTTTCCATCCGGCCTGAAGGTGCTTACCCCATGAGGCTTTGAAACCTCTGTATCTGATCCAGCAGCCATGAATGAGGTGTCAGGGACTCTGGAAACCAGTTACTCCAGTTACTGGCAAAAGTCCCCATCTGGGGCTGAGCCATGATGCTGACCAGCCACTTCAGCTACGTTCAGAAGTGCCGAGTAGTGTCCTGTGTCTGCTGTCAGGTTACCTCATTGCACAGATTTCTAATAACAAAGACTATCTGGTGCTCCTCAGCTGTGCCAGCACCCCACAGGCACAAATTCCTCTCTATGCTTTCCATTTCTTTCAAAGCAGTCACCATTGAACAAGGAAAAGCTTGTCCACGGTTGGTAAGGGAAGAAGACCCTGAAAACACATTGGCTTGGGGGTGGTAGAAGTCCTCAGGATATGTTTTGGCTTTGCAAGAACAGAATCTGAGCTGTCTTGCAGAAGAGTTCATGTTGAAACACCTCTGGTTTTGGTCTTTTCTTGTGGTGCTATGCTCAACGTCACCAAATCCCCACCTGTGATTCAGCTGAGAACTCCCACCGATCAGGAGGAAATAAACCAGAAAAGGTCAAAGCAGTTTATGCATTTTTGTTATGCCATTTTGTTGCTGTTGCCAAATCCAGGGACCCATCCTAAAGTTATCTGAACTGCCAGAGTTTTGGTCCTCTATACCATTGCTCCAGAAGTGTCAGTAGATTTTTGTCATGTGTTTTCTACTGAGCTTGCATGGAAACTTGCAACGCAAAGTGAAGGCTTTCAAATCATGTTTGTCAGTGCTTATTTACTTTGTCATCTGGACTGTTTCTAGTACTTCATGGTTAATACCTAAACAGTCTTTACAAGTTGGGCTCAGTTTGCATGTGTCAGCCCCTAGATTTTTCCTTCAGTCTTTGACACAAGACATTAAAATATTGGTCTGTTTCTTTTCTTTCATTTTTGTTTTGATTTTAAGAAGGATTTTTTTTATATATACTCCTAACAAAATAGTGAAGTATGAAACACCAACTTAGTTTTAAAAGTGGAGATCTGAGGCACAACAAAAATTGACGCACGTGCAGCTAAGACAAAGCTAGAACCTGAAAATATTAGTTGGATGGCTGAGTTACTTGCCTTTTTACCCTAAGAATTAATCCCCGGGTTCATCTATACATGAATTCTGCTTTATTACCTATGAACTTACATGTTTGTACTGGGATAAGAGAAAATTGAACCTGATCCATGATTCAAAATACGTATTTTTTTCTAGACAGTGTTGACCACGAACGGTTGTCACACTTCAGCAAAGAGCAG
The DNA here is from genome assembly GCA_008711295.1 of Anarhynchus alexandrinus. Classification (NCBI taxonomy): domain Eukaryota; kingdom Metazoa; phylum Chordata; class Aves; order Charadriiformes; family Charadriidae; genus Anarhynchus; species Anarhynchus alexandrinus. The sequence continues at coordinate 1,942,733 of VUYV01000139.1, read as the reverse complement.
TCCTCCAGCAGTTGCCATCTGTTGCTCACCCGGGAATGCTCTTTTGCCCATAGGGCTAAGCCGATGTGAACAGTTTGTTACTGCTCAGAAGTGCGGTCCTTTTGCCTATTCCTCTTGTCTGTCACTTTCCCATTCCTTCTTTTTGGTCAAGACTGGCACTCATTTTCCTGCCACTGGCACCCTCCGCCCCATGCAGGTGAGCTAGTTCTGGCATTAACCCTGGAGAAATCTTTTTCTGTTCAATGGGGTTAGTCTTGTCCTGGCACAAAAAGTGGCCATATCTCACTGAAAAGTGCTCCAGGAGTTTGCCTCAGTCTGTAATAACTGATCTGCACTTCGTAAGAACCTCAGTGACAAATTTGTGTCATTGCTGTGGTTCCCCATAACACCAGGAGGAATGGGGCAGGGGAAGTCCACAGAGATAACACCAAATTCCTACCTACACTTTCTGGGTACTATGGAAAAGTGATGTGATGCTTTCCACTGTGAAGCTTTAGTGTTCTTTAAACCATATTATCACAGCAAAGATTGTCAAAAGGTTTTTGAAAAGAATAATTTCAACTTGCATAAGGTAACTTTGCATAAGCCTGCTTCTTTGGATGAAATATGATTAATTTTCATTAAGAAATATTAAAAAAAAAGTAGTGTTGTCAAAATATCAGGGATTTGAGTGGGTCAGCTTATCTTAGTTTTGGGCAATATTAATTCTGTGAACTGAATACATTTTTCATGAAACTTAATGTTTGGGCTTTTTTAGAGTTCCAAAAAAAGAAGAATTTTTGTTTTGTTTCCTTCACCAGAAGTGGCTCTACACCTCAAGATGTCATTGTGGAATAGAAGTAAACAACATTTATTTTTACAAGTTGACTGTACTTGTTAAAATAAAGTAGGATGTTGTGGTCATGATGGTCTAAGGCTATAACAGAGCTTATTCAGGTAGGTAATATCTTTTATTTTACCTACTGATCCAGCTGGGAAAAATAAACTAGCTTTCATTTATGTGATGCCTTTACCAGGTTACAAATAAGTGAGAGGAGGAAGCTGTATGTTACAAATGTAAATTCTTGAGATGGAAGTAGATTATAAAGATCAGTAGAGTGGCATCTTTTGTATTTCAAGTCCAGACTGCTCTGTAAAGAGATCATAAAATAATGATATATGTTGTGGTGGCTCAAGGAAGCAGCTGTTTACTCATATAAGTGAACGCTTAATGCATTTTACTCATAAAATACCTACAGAGCTGATGCAGGTAAAGGCATAAAAATTTATTAATGTTTAAGCATTTCAACCAAGTTATTCGGTAATTCTGAATGCAAGTGGTTTTCATACAAGCTTGGAAGAATAGTTGGACTGGTTTACAGAAAGTGTAAATTGAAAATATTGATAGACTTATCAGAGATGTATTTGGTTTACTGAATAACAAGAATCTACTCTGAAGTTCAGTTCTCAGAAGCTTGTTGCTAATTAAACTGCAATATATATATATATAACTATTATATTTAAAGTTTCTCTGTTCCACATGGTAACCTTTGGGCAGTGATTTCAGAAAAAGAGCACCCTACAAAAAGCTGTGTCTAACGATACAGTAGTAAAATGCTTTTAAGAAAAGGAATTGGTTTTCTTTCCTTCATTACAATTTTGGTCCTGTGTAGGCAGTGTCTAAAAAAATGAAAATGCTTGTAATAAGGGTCAGATGTTGTGTTTAGAAAGTGTGAAGGCAGAAAAGCTGCACCGGCAGTCTGGGCTGCTACGAAGAAGTAGTGCTCTGTGGAATGGGAAATAAACCAGAGCACGTGATGTTACAGGTAAACACTGATAAGTCTAAATGGTAAATAGCTTTTTGTTTATTTGACTTTGGGGATTTCTTCCCCAATGTGTTTAAAAGATAAAAAATTTTATCAAAGGTATATAACTGCTATCTATTTGCTGCAGGAGTGTTTCTATTCCCAGACTCTTGTACAAATGTGTAGGACTGCACCATGTTGTCTGGAAGATCCCATCTCTTAAACTAGCAAATTGAAAATGTGCACAGCAGGGATTTCTGGATCTGTTTTTTTGCCTGCTTTTCTGATTTTACTGCCGGTAAGCCTTGTTTTTCCGGGCCTGTGCTGCAAAAACTAGTTATCTAATGAAATCAGCTTCATATCCTGAAGCAGTCTCTGCAAATACAAGAAGTCACACTTCAGGTAGTATCCACAGAGTTGGTCCTTTGATTTATTGTTCTTCTTGCACTTTATTTGGTTTGATACAGAAAGCATGTGGAAATTCTCTCTGATGCATATTCTTACGTGAGACAATTATATGTGGTTTATAACCCTGAAAAGTGATAGCTTTTGGCTGTCAATTCCATATGTGCAATCTGTATAGTCCTCATATTTGGTAAAAGGTCTAATCTAATCAGTTATTGTGCAAAAAAGTAGAAGCAGCTAAGTCAAGTCTGCCCATGTAGATCCAGTGCAGCCCTTCACTTTAATGCTTTTCTTGATGTCAATCACATATTAAAAATCAAAACAAAACAAAACTGTAAAGGTGACAAGAGTAGAAATCAGCCCTCCTGGGTGCTATTCCAACTCCTTTCATAAGTGGGCATACTTCCTCTCCTTCTCTTTCCTCCACCTTCATCCCCATGTCTCTGACATCAAATGAGGTAAGCTCTACGCAGCAGAGTTTATGTGCCATGCAGTATTAAAGAGTTCCCAACAATGTGTATTTTTATATGAAATTATTATGTTTTAAAAAGTTATATAATTCAAATTAAGACTTCCAACAACATTTTGTGGAAGTTTTCCCTCCCGCCACCCCCAAATAAAAATTAAGGTGTTTTGAGTCTATTTTTCAGTATTTGGCAATTAGAGAAAAATAGTTAAAATTTTAACTCTTCCATTACCTCCCTCCTGTCAGGAGGAAGAGACATCTTCAGGAAAACACAGATGTTTGACTCTTTTTTTTTCTTTTTTTAATCAGGGCTGCAAGAAACTGTATTCATTTGCATTCATAACATATGTAAATAGGGAAAATTGACATTGTCAATCTTAAATTAACCTTTTTCACATTCTAAGTGTTCTTTTTTACTTTTGAGAACTAAACAACTTCCTTATAATGTCTCTGTGTGTAAAATAAATACATATATACATATGTATATATGTATTTATACATACGTAAGTATGTATAAATACATAAGACATATGTATGTCTTTTAATGCTGCTTCTGACCTTGTATTTTTTTTTTCAGCTTTGTCCATTAATAAACCAAGTTATTACTTCATTGAAAAGATACTATTGTAAGCATTCCTTTGAATTATGGAACATTTTTTGATTCATACAAGTTTTACTTCTCCACTTGTAAACAGGGCACAAACTTAGAACGGCTATTTCAGACAGGTTTATGCCTAAGGTTTTTATGACAGCAGAAGTAGCTACTTGCAAAAGTCAATTTACCTCTGAGGAAGCCACTGTTCTGTCCAGGTCAGACCCTACATGTAATGAGAAGTCAAAAAGGCACAATTGCATTAGGAGAAAATAAATGATTTGGCTCATTCAGTGAATACATAGAATAACAAATCAACAGAGACTGGAATCAATTTTCACGTGATCCATAAACAGTAGGATTGCTCTGACCTTCAGATAAGATTAATTTGCAGCCAATAATTCACTGTGTTCTAAGTCTCATCACATTTACTGTTTCCATGAGTTTTCTGTACTTTTTTTTTCCCCTTCTTCTCTGCTCAGTTGCTGCTGTTTAAGTGCCCTGAGGGTAGAGAGGCTTGGGATGTTGCCAGGTGGTCTGGGCTAATTCCAAGCCAGAGGATTGACTCTTCAGTTAACCCCCTCTTTCTTTATGCCTTAAACAGGAAAGCAAATAACAATAAAGTACTGGGTTTTGTTTTGTTTTGTTTTGTTTTGTTTTTTAGGATTCAGAGAACAGATTTTGAAAGAGGTGTAAAGCAGAAAGTAAGCTTCTCATTTCACCTCAGTCTATGCAGAACTGGCAACCTGCCAGCTCAGGTGCAACTAAGACCTCTGGAAACAAGTGGGCTATCAAAGAGTTATGTACCATAGTGTTGACACATCTTATATCTGTTTTGCAGATTTGAGAATTACAGCTGGTGATGGCTTGCAGAATGTTATTATACATGCTGAGACAGTAAGTTGTTTAATTTACAGGGGTAAATTAACCCCCTGTTTTACAGGGGTTCTGCTAATGAAGGGGTGTTCTTCCCAAAGTGTTGTGTTATAACCTACCTAAGAACAGTTAAGTGCTGTTCCACATGTGTCAACTGTTTCAGCTCTTTTTCTAGAACTGGTGCATTTTGGTGTTCAGTCTTTATTTTGATTGTTACCAGTGATTTTTTTTCCTGTATGAAAAATCAGCCTATGACTTCAAAAAAATAACATTAAACAAATTAGGAAGAAAAATGTAAAAATTATGGGCCTAAATTAGCATCCATTTCACAGGAATTTTTGAAGATACTAGTTGTCCAGACGCATCCAACAATGTATATAGGACCTCTTAAACAGAGATCCTGTAACAAAGGATAATGAATTGTTATTAATAAAGGTAATGAATTTTAGATGTTATGAATCCTTCTGCGAATTCAACATTATCTCAACACACTGACAAACTACACTGGCTGTGTAGAACACCTTCAAGTACCTGTGATAACATCGACAGGCCCCAGTGATAATATCGGAACACATTAATAGAAAATCAAGCATACTAATTATCTCTGTTTAAAATGAAGTACAGTCTGACTGGGCCCCACAGTCTTCCACCTCCACTATCTGCGCCTGCATAAATACTCATGGAAAGGGAAAATCAGGTTATTATGGACCTAGAGAGCAACTGATTTCCAGAACAGGCCATTTCTTGTCTGGACTGCTAGGATCTCATCTAGAAGAAGATGTGAGCCGGATTTACCTGTCAGTATCAAAAGCCTGTAATTTTACTTCCTAAGCATCAGCTACAATAGCAGTCCAGTCTGTGTATTGTAACAATCAGCTATAAGAAACTAATATTTAATACATAGGTTTCAAAGTATTTCTACTCCTGTGGTAACTGCCACTTATCGATGCCCTGAAGTATCTCACTGTGTCATCACTTCTTCCTTCCAAGCAAGTGGGATACTGACGGCTGGTGGTTTTGCTTGTCTCTTCCCTTCATCAGTTGGCTGAAACTAAGCTGTCCCATGGACCACGTTAAAATGCTGTTGCTGGTTCCTGACTTTTAGCAGCTGTCCCTGCTGTGTTTTGCTGTGTTGCCAAAGAGTTGTGGTGAATTAATTCAAATCCAGCTGGTGGTCAGTCACAAGTGGTGTTCCCCAGGGCTCAGTATTGGAGCCTGTTCTCTTTAATATCTTTATCAATGCCTGTAAAGCTGCCCAGAGGAAAAGGACTTGGGGTTATTGGTAGACAGCCGGCTGAATATGAACCAGCAGTGTGCCCAGGTGGCCAAGAGGGCCAACAGCATCCTGGCTTGTATTAGAAATGGTGTGGCCAGCAGGACCAGGGAAGTGATTGTACCTCTGTACTCAGTGCTGGTGAGGTCGCACTTCAACTACTGTGTTCAGTTTTGGGCCCCCTCACTATAGGAGGGATATTGACGTGCTGGAGTGTGTCCAGAGAGGGGCAACAAAGCTGGTGAGTGGTCTACAAAACAAGTCTTATGAGAAGTGGCTGAGGGAACTGGCCCTGTTTAGTCTGGAGAAAAGAAGGCTCGGGAGACTTTATCACTCTCTACAACTACCTGAAAGGAGGTTGTAGTGAGGTGGGGGTTGGTCTCTCCTCCCAAGTAACAGGTGATAGGACAAGATGAAATGGCTTCAAGTTGTGCCAGGGGAGGTTTAGATTGTATATTGGGAAAAATTTCTTCACCAAAAGTGTTACCAAGCATTGGGACAGGCTGCCCAGGGAAGTGGCTGAGTCACCATCCCTGGAGGTATTTAAAAGACATGTAGATGTGGTGGTCAGGGACATGGTTTAGTGGTGGATTTGCCAGTGCTAGGCTGATGGTTGGACTTGATAGTCTTAAGGGTCTCTTCCAACCAAAACGATTCTATGATTCTATGACAGCCTGGCTGGCTAAGCTGTCCTTCTCTGTGTCTCATCACTGCTTTAAGTCATGCTGTTTACAACTTCTGTAACAATATTTGATATGTTTGATATGCTTTTTGGCATAAGATTTGCTATTGTGTCATTAGCAGTTTTGCCCTCATCTTCAGGAGCAATGCATGAGTTTTGGCACCTTGACATTTACACGTTGCTTTTATGTTACCGTTCATTGCTCAGAACTGCTTAGTGAGTTCATTTCAAGTCTCTGTATCCTGCCAGAAGTTCATTCTATTTTTTTTTTTGGTTTGTTTTTACTTCAGACCTATAAAAAAAGAATATATTTTGGGTTTGTTTGTTATTTTTGTATTTACTGTCAAGTGCTGTACCATTTTAACTCTATCTGTTCATTGGCTCTGCTTGTCTCCTTCTGTAATGTGTTATTTTGTAGCCCATATTATCATCTTACTTTCATTATAAGGATTAAAACACGAGAGGACTGCATTTGTAGCTAGTGAGATGCAGGCTGTTTTGTAAAATTCTGCAATGTTCAATACATCACACAATTTGCTGTATTTTACAGCCTAGTTTTGATGACAGCAGCTTGTTCCATCGTCTACCAGTTCAGTGACAAATTTTTACGCTATTTTCAGTGAGCTTTAGACTTTCAACACTTTGGAGCAGAGACCTCCCTTGTTCATAACTGTTAAGTACCATGTGAGTTGCATGATTTCTAAAACCAAATATACTTCTTGCCAGACAGTCTTTTTAGTCTAGCACTTTCATTTCTTTTAAATAATTCTTTCAAGAAGAGGCATATGAATTTGAGGAAAGGTTCACAGGTAAAAATATGAAAATGAGATTTTTCCCCTGTTTTGATCACTTGACATGATCAGACTCTAAGCAACCCTGCCAGCAATCTGGTTGATGCCAAAATTGTGGAGGTGGTTTAGGAACACAACGTGTCTTGACCTTGTTTGGAACTTGTCCAATACTCTGTTTTTTTCAGTACTTTTACAAAAAGCTAAAAGTTGATCCAAATTCATTTCTAAATGAACTGCCAAATACCTGAGCAGAGATGATAAAATGCACAAATGAAATACATTATTTTAATGGAATTTTATTGCCTAAGGGATAGTGAGTGAAGAAAAATAGGAATGACCTTTCAGTTGATGGCTATTTTGTGACTTTGACTTTTATTTCCTTTTTTTTTTTTTGACTCCAGAAAATGAGTGTGTTATTCTGTAATCTCATAAAAGTGATTGCAGTTGTTTTCCTAACAGAAGTGTTGCTGTTGGCACAGTGTAAGATAACCTGTAGTTTTGAACTGTAAATCTTTTCCATATGTCTGAATGGAAGCCAAAAGGAGAATATGCAAACATAGGGATTTAGCATATGTAATTATATGTAAGTAGCAATAGAAAACATATCATGGCTATGTCTGAGGTAATAGCAAATTTGCTCTCTGCCACATTTAAGAAGAATTTATGAATTTGGAAGTCTACAAAAGTAATTTCCTTATTGCCATATGTCTACTGTTCAGCAAATCCACAGAAAAGATACAAGTTTGGGGTTGGTTTGTTTTATATGTTCTTCCTGCTCTACTGCAAAATAGTAGTAGTTATACGAGCAAAAGGACACCTATCTTTCTCTCCTAACTAGTTGTCTCTAAAGGAGAGAAGGACTGTGCAGAGACACAGAAGTAAAAGGGTACCTTTGCTCTTAGAGCTGCTGGGGGGAGCTGGTTGTGATCACTCGTTGTAGATCAGTAATTATAAATTACACCCAAAGAGTGGCAGATATTTTAGAGGAATCTGAATTTCATTTAGGCACATAATGAAACAGGCTGGGACCTCTTTAGAGTCACAGTCTCTTGTTGGGGTACTATGTCTCTAGATAATCTGTCTTCTCTCTGGATTTTGAAAACAGTACCACTTCATATGGACCCTTTTAACCAAAACTTTTCACCCAGTGCTCTGCATTCTTACGTTTGCAAACAGCAGCTGTTAACAAGACCCATAAATGTTATGGGAGAAGGATCACTCCTTTAAGAATGCAATTTAAATAATCTTCCAATTCTTCCTTTCTTTTCCACTGCGGATAAAACCTAGGTGGTTATGGTTCCCATAATCTCACTTTATTTAAAGGAAATTGTGGTAACTTCGACTACCAGACCATCCAGAGTAGTGGTAGTAGACTGAATCTAAGCCTGATGTTATGGAGGAAAGTTTACTTTATCTTTTAAAAAAATACAATAAAAGTTTGCCATGAAAATCAACATTTAACAGAAAATAATGTCTGCATTAAAGCTGTAATAATATTAATCACTTTTTCTAGTGATTTTCTATGTCAAGAGAAAAAAAATCAAAACAGTAAAAAACATTCTTAATAATAAAATATTTCTTGTATAACCTGTGAATTTTGTATTGTTATCACTTATGTAATGTTATTGAGAGAAGTACATAAGCTTGCAGTCTTGTCTTTGTTTCAGATTTCCTTTTCTGAGTGCAACCGATTGCTCATCTGGCAGAATAAGCGTACCTTTAATCTTTTTTCTTTACAAAGCTTCTTGTGTAATTCTGTGAGCCTAAGCCATTTTTCCTTTTCTGAATCTCCTTTGAACTTTTGCTTTGGTTTGGAAATACTTTGCTTTTTCCATGTCTCTCTACCTGCAGCTGGGAAAAGTGATTTCTACTAGATTTGATTCATTACTTGTTTGGACTACAGTCATTGAGGTCAACTGTTCTCCATCCCTTGTTTAGCCTCTGTGCCAAAATTCTTTTTACAGTGTGATGGTTACATATATCAAAGCAATTCTTATTACAGACAGCTTTCATCACATCGGTGTCATAACCTCAAAATTTTTAATTTTCCACAGATAGAATGGACTTAGACTCTAGTAGGGATCAAACATTAAGCACAACACTTGCAAAACACAACTTTTTGTCAGGAAGACATTCTCACTTGTAATAACAATTAACTCTGTAAGTAGCTGTACTGATACAGAGTAAAACCGCCTCGATTTTATTGTGCAATTCAGCCTATAGACTTGGAATCTGACTAGCTTGTTTACAAAACAACGAGGCTGGGGACATGCCAGGACATTCATCTTCTTCTAAGAGCTCTCTTTTGTATTTTTCAGTCCTCTTCCATTCAATTATTAGAGCTCTGATTGAAGAAGCAAGACAAATACTCACTTGCTTCATTAGCAGTGGAAAGAAAATTGAAGCATCTCTCCTTAACAGCACATTAGACAGGAACAAAACCGGAGGCAGATGATACCTTTATTTTCTGAATCTTAAAAAACAAAACACAAAACAAATCCTGTCTGAACCAGGGGACAGACTAAAGTGAGAAGTTCATAGGCACAAGATATTTTTCTAAGACAAGCAACCCCGACTTCTCGGAATCTTAGCGCGCCTTTGCCACACGCTGGTGGATTTTGGGTGAGGCTTAGCTAGCCTTGACTACGTGTGGGTGGACATACAGGCTAGAGACCAGGTTATGCTTTAATTTGGTCTGGAACTCATCTGTCTTGTGATAGGAAAGGGGAAATTAGTCATGAAATCGCTTCCTAGAGTCTGGCTGGTTTGGCAAGGGAAGAGGGCTCAACCGCTCCCCAGACGTGATGGGGAGCTGCACTCGCGGGTGCCGGCGGGTGAATGCAAGCATCAGGAGGGGTATGGCAAAGCAGGATGTTTCTCCACAGAAATGCTCAGGCCCAGGGTAGACTAAGCATGTGGTAAAACACCTGGATTAACTCCAAACTCTTTAAACTGCAATTAACAGACAGTTCCCGGCTTCTCTCTCTTAATTCACCGAGACCAGTGCAATTTCAGGTGTGCCTGTTTTTGTGTTAGCCTGTGCACTGATCCCAGGAATGAAATGTGCTCAGTCTTTCAGCTCTTTTGTCATCTGTGGAGAATTTAATCAGAGTGTTAAAGCAGTGTCATGTGGTATTTGAGTTCCCACTGTGTACCTGAAAGAAGGTGATTGGATATTTTTGGAAAGATGATAAAATTAATGGAACCTCTGATCATTTTTGGGAGCAACTGATGTCATCAGCTTCCAGAAAGAGAGAAACAAACAACCTCCCCTTCCTGAAAAACAGATCCCTGAACTGAGAAGTTAATGAGGGTAGAACTGTTATTAAACTGGTTTATTCTGAAATGGCTGATAGTTTTGGATAAGCTGTCAACGTGTAAATGTTTGTTCTTAATTCTGATGTTAGTTTTACTGTTAAGTATGAACGCAAAATTGAGGTTGATTTCTTGAAATGTTAGTACTATAGACACAGGTTAAACACTGGATACCATCTTATGGAGTGTCATATCAAAGTCTTTGTGAGAGAAGTATGCACACAAGATGAGTAATCGTATCCCCCTATCTCTTTTAACTCCCTTTTTACCTCTGGCCATTTTCTAATTTTTGTAATTTCATGGCAAGAAGATGCTCTAAGACTGAGAGTTCAGAAGAGTTTGGATTCCTAGTCTTTCTGTTCTTTTGGGGAAATACGGGCCCATGGTTTAGAGGCCAGGGCTCAGACCAAGCCCTGAGCCATGTTAATGCTACCAGTTTCCCTCTTCTGTTCCAATTCCAGCCTGTCAGGACTTGTACATAAATACCAGAGAGCCACTGGGTCCTTCTGTGAACATGCAGAAGTTCATAGGAGGCATTCAGCACTTTGTGTCATTGGGCTGCTCTCTTTTTCTCTCTCCTGCCGTTTGCCACCTTCTATCCGCTCTTAACCTATGTTTTCACAATGAAGAGAAATAATGATCTCCAGAGTGGAAGAGGGTAGGAAGGCTAGGTTAAAGGTGGGCATATTTAATGAGTTTCCATCCTCAGTAAATTTAGGTATAAAGCCGACTTCTTTAATCTAAACAGCCATCAATCCAAAGCACAGTTTAGCACATGCTTAATGGTAAACATACGCATAGCATAAGAATTGTATATGGGCTGCAGGCAAACGTGTGTTACATAGCTTGTTTACACGTGCTCATTTCAGCTAATGTTGACCCCTGTGGTTTTATTTGAGAAATCTGCTTATTTGTTCCCTAATTCAACTGTTGAGTGTTTTATGTCTATGCTCGTGTTTTTGACATTATAACAAACACAAGCAGAAATGCAAATTGTGAGACACAGTTATTTGAATACATACAGATATATAAATGTAAACATCTAATTCACTCACTTTGTTGAAAAATAAAGTAGAAAAAAAAATAAAAATCACTGGATTAATTGAACAGTGCTGGTGCCAAAATGCAGCAACCTGCTTTGTCACAAGCATTTCTAATGCTTTGTTGCTGCTGGATTAGAACATAAGAATTAATTCCCTTGATGTTTTTCACAGTGTCCCCAGAGGATTTTTAGGGTTTTGGTGTAACGGTGGATTTTATAGCATGTTATAAGTTGAGTATTTTTTTCAGATGTTCACTATTAATATTTTACATTTCTACATATTTGTGTACTCCTATACTTACAATTACTTTGCTGAAGTTTGAAGAGTTAGAATAAACATGATAGTCAAAGAGAATGAGGAATTACTGTTTAGGCTATTTGCAACATAACTTTACTTTCACATTCGTTCTGCTTGAATCACTAAAACTTTGCAATCAAAAGAAAAACATTATTGTGATGTTTTTTCAATATATCTCTGATTTGTCTTGACTGAGGAAGATGTTTTCAACATTGTACATGTTCTTTTTTCCCCACTAAGTCTTCAGTTACGGTTGATAAGGAATGTGCCTGTAATTTTCTCTTTGCAATGTCTGCTGAAACAACTCAGATAAACATAAAAATTATCAGTTGGAAATGAATATTATAACACCATTTTAAGATCTATTTTAATTGTTCTTCATGATAAATTAGCTTAGATATTCTTGTACATTATAATTACAAAGCCATGATCCAAAATTTTATTATTGTCTTTTTCACAGATTTCCTAATCCTTCTAATTGTTGAATTTTTGTGAATGCCATTGTCAGTGGGTAAAGATGATTAATGTGGGGAGAAACGGGCTTCTTTCAGCTAGCCTTTGTTAAAGAACAGATTTCACATCGCTCAGTTCTCACTCGAGGATATTCAGATACAGTACGCACGATTGCTGTTCTACTGTAACATAGCTTTAATGTGGCCTGCAGTTATTTTGAAGCCAAGGTAAATTAGCTCACAAGATTCAGGAGGCTGATATAGTAGATTGTTATTCTTTGTGTATGCACTGTATGTATGTAGCTCTACTGGAGCACAGTGGAATCAGTTGTTTTGAGGACTAACACAGGTGGTATCTTTAGGAGGCAAATGCGGATAATGAAGGCATAGCAAGAGTGCGCTGACCTTCTCGTAGACTTTACTGCCAAATTTAGAGTAGACCCACTGTGCTTCTGCAGCGCCGCAAAGCTGCAAAGCTGCGAGTGGCGGTTTCACTCAGACTCGTTCTGTGGTTTAAAGGTTGACCTCCTCCTGCTCGATTTCTTGTGCGGCAGGTGGCTCACAGGGCGCTGGTTTGCAACATCCAGCTCTCACAACAGGCAAAGGTATTAAAGGAGACAATCGAGGTTTTCTTATGGCTGTTAAATAGAAATATATGGAGCATGGCTCAATATAATAAAGGGCAAAAGAGGAAGTGAGGAGGGCGGGAGAGAGCCACGTACAATGGAATAAATGACTTCCTTCACTCTGAAATGAAAAGAGGACGTGAATGCTCTGAAACGATCAGCACACAATGCACTGCTGAAGGAAAGCGGGTTGCCTCAGAAAACTATTTTTCTTCACTGATACCACTAGGCACTGCTTCTTAAAAAAAAATGAAAAATTGTGTGGAAGATATGATCAAACAACTGAAAAAAAGAATATCCCGAGACCGCATACTTTTATTATTTTTTTAAGTTATTTTGTAGAGAGGCGGAAACAACAAAATTGCCACAGTTAACTCTTGACTGTGTTTCTTTTGTATTTTCAGTTACTGTTTTGTAGTATGTTAGTACAGTTCCTTTCTTCCCTGAAGGATAAACTCTACATGAAAAGGTCACTTACAATAGCTCATTCTCATTGGGGTTTTTTTGGTTACCTGTTCTGTAGAGGTGGCTGAGCCATGGTAAACAGTGACGCCCTTCACATGTCTCATTATGCCCTCAAATACCTTTGAATGTAAACAAGATCCTTGTTTAATAGACATTGTGATTCTTATTACAAGTATTCTTGGTTTTATATTTTTATTTTTAAGCAAGTGTGTTCACTTGCTTAAGGATGCTCAGGTTTCTCCCAGAATATGGAAGGAACTTCTGCATGTATCTATAACTACAAAATCCATAAGAGGAAATAAAAGGAGAGGGGCTACAATATTTTGTTCACTTTACGGTCTTTTCCTTTACCAAAGATGCTTCTACGAACCTTCTTACAATTACATAAGTGTGTTCCCTACTTATTTTAATAGCTCAATACATTTCCCCTAGCTCTGAGGACTAAAGAATCATCTACCCCTCATGAAACACCTCAATTCTCCTTTTGAAATTGTATAGCAATATAAAAGATGGCCATGACAGAAATTAAACTTCCATGTTTAAGGTTTGTATGACATGATTCTTGGAAAAACAGTTTTGTTGGGCTATAGTGCTGGTTTTGCAGGGGCAAAGAAGGTTACTTAATTTGTTCTTTTCCCAAATACAGTGATGATCACTTACCTTGGCTATTTTAAATTCCCACAGATTTTTCAATTTGTGACCAAGTAGGGAACCTAAATTAAAAATACTGATTTCTACTTGACAATTCAAGAATGAAGAGTGATGAAGATGACCTGCAGGAGGCTTCTTATCTGTATGTAAATGCCTTGGATGAAAATCTGATCCAAGCAAATATTGCCTACAGCTTCAGGGTTATCAGTTCTGGACAACATTTTAACCAAAAAAAAAAATAAAAATGCCCCTACTACAGAAATATTATTACTTTCATTTATTTCAGACAGGACAGCGCACATTGTTTTCACTAACAGGTGAATAATTTTGAAATGAAATGTTTATCACTCAAATCCAACTTATTCCTCCCAGAATCAATTTTACCAGATGATGTGAATCATGTTGTGATTATTTGAGTGTAATGGTTAGAAAAGAAGCTTCTTTAGGAGGGAAAAAAAAAAAACAACCCACTTAGTTAAAACCTGTTTTTAAAATTTCCAGTGGTTTTAAAAGCATAAATTATGTTAATTGGCAAGATACACAAAAGAATTATTGTTATTGCACAGGGCTCTAACATGTATTAATAGACTATCTGTATTATTAATTTTGTTGTTTTATCTCAGCTGATTTATTTTTTTTTACAGGCTTTTGAATAATATCAAAATTTGGAAGACACTGATGACCCTTAATAGCTAACCTGTGATTTTTAGTTATTAAAAAATCAAAATAATCAAAATATATTATTTAAGTGCAAGACAGTTTATTCACAGCCTGCCACACTTAGTTTATACTTACTGAAAATTGCAGTTCAGAAAAATGTGATTGGACTAATGAACCAATGAGAAATAATTTGGTTCTGTGTGTTTTATGACTAGTTGCTTAACTTTGAAAAAAGGCTGCATAAGGTGATCCTTTCTGCTGCTACTTTCATTGGCTTACCTTAAAATTTTAATCACTAACCATAACCACTCTTGCTCATGTTTATATTTTTGGGGAATTTGTGACACTCCATTTCACATCATGCACAAATGACAAAATATTGTTCAACACAACTTTGAGATTGAATATCTACTGTGTAAAAAAGACATATTGGTTTACTCTGATAAACATAGATAAAAAAGTTTTGCGCATTTCAGGTTCTGCAAAAGACCACTTTAACATTAATGTAATTAATGTATTAAATGTGAAAAGCATGAACCTATAGAAAAGAGTTTAGGTTCATCTTTTTATGACAGAAAGCTTAATACACTTCATAGCAACAACATGTGCACATAGACCGGATTAGGGAAATAACTCATTAAAGATAATAAGCCGACAAATTTGATGGTGTTCTGTAGAACAGGGACCCAGTAACACGTATCCCAGAGCTCTTCAAGAATTTAAGCCAAAATATGATGTGGAATAATTAACCACAGTATCCAAGAAATGGTGGAGAACATGAAAGATACAAAGTTTTATACGTCCATACTTCTATTTGGAAAAAAGAGATACTCAGAACTAAGTACCAATTGGGCTAATTTCTACATTTCAGAAAACAGATTTCCTGAAGCAAATGTTTTAATAGTTGATCTATAAGCACCTACGGGATAAGAACAGACTTTTCAACTAATAATAGAGTTCAGCTAACGTATTTCTTCTGACTGTCAGTACTTCTGGCTGGAGCAAAAGTAACATCATGATGCTTTAACATCACACACTTTCTGTCACACATTTTCACCTAATGTTCTTACAAGCAAACTATGGAAATAGTCTAAATGAAGCAAATGACTGATGGGTAATCGCCTCATTGGAAAATTTGATTTAGATTGTAGGTCTCAGTGGTCAACTGTTAAGCTGGGAGGATAATGTGAGTGATGCTTGTTCTCAGTCCAGCTCTTAGTCAAAGTCAAGTTGTCAGAAGTCAGCAGTAAAAGCAATTCTCAAGCCAACGTATTTATGGATGAAAATGCTGTGGGATAAGAAAAAGTGGGTTGTGGATGCATTTTAGTGGAATGCTCTTTTACCTGCTTTACCATCACAGCATTGAGAAAGTAAAAGATTTTCCAACCAGTTATATCCAGACACTCTTCAGCAATGAAGACTTGTTCTATTTCACCTCAGCTTCACTGTGACTTGAAATTGTTATATTTACATCAGCTCTGCTGGTTCCTGGTAATATAGAAAGGTTGGCTGTTTAATGCAGGTCAAACTATGTCCCTTTCAGCTTAGTACAGCAGAGAACATGCAAGTCTTCTGTTATATAGTGTTTAGAAAATGAACGAATCCAGGCAGAGGACGATTGCATAAAGGTACCTGGTTCCTGTAACTCATAAAGTTATTTCAGTTTCTGGATATCTGCAATACACCTTGGAAGGCAGAATAGAGACCTATGTTTTCTTTTATACATTTTCCTATCATAGCATTGGCTAGACAGAAAGCTTATGGTTGATTTGTTTATTCTCAAGGCTCTGAGGAAAACACAAAGCAAAACTGCCCACCAACTAGCCACCACATATAGTGCTATCAATTAAAAAAACCCCAACATTAATGCTGATGCATTCTCCCTGTGTTATCTTGTTCACTTGATGCACTTCATATCTACCAGAAAGATCAGAAATTGGCTTCATTCATCCAAACGCTAATCACTGCACTGAACAGTTTGCCGTTCAGACTTAGCTATTATATATTAGATTTTAACTTCTTACAGCTGTCACTGTATTCTTCACAACTTCCAACAAATGACCTGGAACCCTGTGTTCTATTTTTTTTAATATTGCATAATCTGCCTTTGTGTGTGATATAGTGTTCATCTAACCATTAGAGTCTTCAATATCCATGCCAATTGGGCTATTTTCTGGCTGTTAAGAGATTGGATGGATCAATATTTAATTCAAATTTGTCTCCAAGTTAAATGGTAATCATCTATTTTATGCCTAATATTTATAATATAGATGTTTGATTCAATAAAGTCTCTACTGGTTCTCATAAATACAGGTTTTACAGAATGAAGACATTGCTCAAACTTGCATTTTAATTGCAAGAATCTTAAATGGGATGGGCTGACTTGTGACTTTTTATAGATTTTGATAACACCTATAAACACATGGAAAATATATGTCTCAATTAAAAGACCCTAAAGCTTTTTCTAAGACACTGCCCCTTACATTTTTCTTTTTTTCATTTGTGCGTTTGGTTTGTTTGTTCCCCCCCCCCCCGTCTCTTCCCTCCTTGGGAAGGTTAAAGTTAACTATATTACTGAGTTGGCATCTCTGTTTTTATATCAGTCAAGATGCTTCCTTCTTTGTGATGTTGTTCAAATTCAATTATTTGAGCTAGATGGGAGATGTTCATGCTTTTCAGTTGCCACAGTCTCAAAGCTGGACTTGGTTCTTACCATAGGCACCCCCTCTAATTTCTCCTTGTGAACTGAGGAGCTCCAACCACAGTCACTGCTTTCTTATCTGGTGCTGTACAAAAAAAAAAGAAGCAATTTCAGAGTTTTTCTGTAGTTTCAGAGCACACAGAAAGCCCCAGATACGCATTACCACATACCCATAAAGAAGGTCTAGATGATAGTATGACAACATTGATGTACCTGGGGGAAACTGCCTTGTTTACTAGGGGAATGATAAAGGAGATTTTGTAAGGTACCCAGGTGTGCAGTAACTCAGGCCACAGCACTTTCAATTAAATGCAGGGCTGCCTGACAATCTGCTTTGGAAATTGCCCTTCCCTTGCAGGAGCTGGGATTGTTGCTTAAAGCTTTTAGGAATCTGGGCTGGACCTCTTTGTCCTACTGGGGCTGTTCCTGAGGCAGGTCTGCTGGCTGGTTGTCAACGAGGAACAGGTAAGGTGCTCTAGAAGTGGATGTACCCTGTTGCTGGTGTGTTGTTTTATAGTTACATGGCTGAAGCTCATCACAGCTGCACTGTTGGAGCTCAGTACCAGTTAAAAGTCAGTTTTTCAGCCATCTTTTTTCAGGTCAGGCTATGCCATCATTACATCAGAGGGTATGTAATCATAGGTGGACATCAGAGCAAGCACTTAACAGCTGGTGCATGGATAATATAAGAATCAAAAATGTCTAAACATATGAATGTCTTGTATTACAGTGCTCTTTGTAGCCACTGATAATCAACCAGATCTTCCAGAATAAATAAGTGGGATTCATGTCTATTAGTCTGGTCATGTTCTTTCATTAGAAGGCAAGCTACCGGTATAGAAATAGTGTCTCAGATGAAAACATAAGTTGCAGCTGGGTTGGGATCCCTCCATTGGTCAATGGTGGCATGCTATAGAGAATTGCTCGATCTAGTCCTCCCACCTGGTGTCCCATGCGCAGGTCACAGATGACTCAACACTCCTTCTCCTGGTGGTATCCTCATTCACGTCTTCACTGGTGGGTGGCATTATGTGTGCGGATGTCCTGAGGCAGTAGAAATTAATTTTTAATAATAAGATACACATGGTGCGCATGATGAACTGGGCATCATGCAAACGTGAAAGGACTGTTTAAGGGGGAGGAGAGTCATGTAGGATGCCTTGTGGGTCTGAGTTTAATTCACTGATTTTACAGTTTGATTCTGAACAGAAGCAGGGCTAGCAAAGTCAAAACAGAGAAAGCCAGGGCAGCATGAGAACAACCATCCGTTGTTTTATTTATATATATATTTTATATATATATGTAATATATATATATTGTTTTATTAAAACCATCCGGTTTTTTATTTAAAAACTTCTAGGGATGGGGGTTCCCCAACCTTAGATAATCTGTTCTACTGCTTTTAAGACTATTTTTTGTTCTAGCCACAGGAATTAGGAATAACAAGGTTTTTTTTTTTTTTGCTTTTTGGTGACCTTTTACATTTTGAAAGCTTGTATAATATCTTTTTTGCTTGTTTATTTTTCTTCTCTTTTTTGCCTAGTTTATAAACCCAGTATTTTCTAAATGGATGTGTTTTCTAGGCCTCTAGTCACCTTTCATATTCTTATTTAAACTTTTTACAATGTTTTGTGTAGTACCCTAGTTAGACCTCAGTCATGCTGAGTAAAGAAGAAGGAATTCTTTACATCTCATATATAGTATTCCCACTTATATTTCTTCACAGCACTTTATGCATATACTTTCTGTGTATTGCTACATAACCATCCCCATCCAATTGCATCCTTTTATTTCAGTCAATTTCTGAAATTTGTCAAGAATTGTTTGAATTCCAGACTTACATTCCCTCCACAGTTTTCAAATTAAAAAGTATACTCACATTAGCGCTGGACAAGGAACAGTTCCTGTACAATCCCTCTCAGTGCATCCTCCTGTTGATGACCGCAGACTGTTTACAAACTAGTTTTTTATTCATCTTACAGTACACTTTTCCAAACCACAGGTCACCCCCACTTTTTCCCTGGAGGAAAGGACCACTTGGGCAGCAAACAAAGCTGAATGATGTGTTACTGTATCTGTGTTTACCTCCAAGCTCTTTTTGCATCGCTGCGTGCAGGGAGGAGTGGCACTGAAGGTACGGTTACTCCTTGAAGAGCTGCTGCTGCCCCTCTTATTGGAGTCTTGAGCACAGTATTTCCCAGGAAAACCAGAACTTGTAGATTTTTCTCTCTTGGACACTTGCAAGGTACCTTGGTTCTACATTATGTTACATGTAATGTCATATAAATAAAAGGGGCTATACAGCACAAAAAGGCAACTCTATCTCCTTCCTGTGCCTTTGCATAATCCTCTAGAAATCAGAGCTGCTGTTGTTGCTGACACATTGAGAAGGGTAAATCGTATAGGTGACTCACGTATAGGTTTTGGACATGAAAAAGAACCTGAGCATCACCTGCTTTTGGCCTAGCATGGAAGTAGGAGGCACAGAAGCAGAAATTACTGACAGTAAACTAAATCTGGGAACCTTGGCTTTATTTCCTAAGACTGCATATGGCTGTTATCTGAAGGTGATGTGAAAAGCTGTAGCAAAGCTGTAAGATGTAGTCTTTTTGCTTTTTCCCTCTCCACAAGTTCTGTCGATCTCTCTCTTCAATCATTTGACAAGATTTACTCTTGACAAGCTCATGTTGACCATCACACATGCGGCCTTCCAGTACCTAAAGGGGGCCTACAGGAGAGCTGGGGAAGGACTTTTTACTCGGGCATATAGTGATAGGACGAGGGGGAATGGCTTTAAACTGGAAGAGGGCAGGTTTAGATTAAACATTAGGAAGACAATTTCACTTTGAGGGTGGTAAGGCACTGGAACATGTTGCCCAGAGAAGTTGTTGAGGCCCCATCCCTGGAGGTGTTCAAGGCCAGGCTGGACGTGGCCTTGGGCAACCTGGTCTAGTGGGAGGTGTCCCTGCCTATGCCAGGGGGGTTGGAACTTGATGATCTTCAAGGTTGCTTCCAACCTAAACCATTCTATGATTCTATGATTAGTGTGCATAGCTGAAATTCACAGACTAGTTTTCTATAGGTCTTGGACTTCACTTCATCTTTAACCTTGCTAAAAGGGTGAAAAGAGGTTACATTTTTTAAAAAGAGATTTTTTGTAACAAAAAAAAGGCAATTTGGAAAAACCCATGAATATTCCATTCCTATTCATAAGCAGGATAAATCATATGAAATCTTGGGGATAAAGTGTTATTGAATGAGATGATCATAGAATCATAGAATGGTTTAGGTTGGAAAGGACCTTGAAGATCATCGAGTTCCAACCCCCCTGCCATAGGCAGGGACACCTCCCACTAGACCAGGTTGCCCAAGGCCACGTCCAGCCTGGCCTTGAACACCTCCAGGGATGGGGACTCAACAACCTCTCTGGGCAACCTGTTCCAGTGCCTCACCACCCTCAAAGTGAAAAACTTCTTCCTAATGTTCAATCTAAACCTGCCCTCTTCCAGTTTGAAGCCATTCCCCCTTGTCCTGTCACTACATGCCCTAGTAAAAAGTCCTTCCCCAGCTCTCCTGTAGGCCCCCTTTAGGTACTGAAAGGCCGCAATAAGATCTCCCCGGAGCCTTCTCTTCTCCAGGCTGAACAGCCCCAACTCCTTCAGCCTCTCCTCATAGGAGAGGTGCTCCAGCCCTCGGATCATCCTCGTGGCCCTCCTCTGGACACGCTCCAGCAGGTCCATGTCCTTCTTGTGTTGGGGACTCCAGAGCTGGACGCAGTACTCCAGGTGGGGTCTCACGAGAGTGGAGTAGAGGGGCAGAATCACCTCCCTCGCCCTGCTGGCCACACTTCTTTTGATGCAGCCCAGGATGCGGTTGGCCTTCTGGGCTGCGATCGCACATTGCTGGCTCATGTTGAGCTTCTCGTCGATCAGCACACCCAGGTCCTTCTCCTCAGTGCTGCTCTCCAGCCATTCCCCGCCCAACCTGTAATTGTGCTTGGGATTGCCCCGACCTAGATGTAAGACCTTGCATTTGGCCTTATTGAACTGCATGAGGTTGGCTTGGGCCCACCTCTCCAGCCTGTCCAGGTCCCTCTGGATGGCATCCCTCCCTTCCAGCGTGTCTACCTCGCCAAACAGCTTGGTATCATTGGCAAACTTGCTGAGGGTGCTCTCGACCCCACTGTCCATATCTCCTACAAAGATGTTGAACAGTACAGGTCCCAGCACCGATACAGCACCGATGATACAGCACCGATGATACAGCTATAGCACTGATTGTATACAGAAGTGACAAATCCAGGCCCTGACTGCTATCAGGGAATCACTGTAAAAAACCTTTCTATTTGAAAAAGTCTTTCCATCATTTAGGTGAAACTCCTGTCTTTGATAACTTAATTAATCTTCACATTTCTGAAAGACAGCTACACCTACTTTTTATGTTTTATCTGCTTGTTTGACTATGTATTCTGCTTATGATAAGAAAGAGTTAATTTTGGCTCAGTGTACTTAAAAAGTAGCAGAAAAATGTACAAATGGTTCTAATAGGAGTCTGTTTACCAATACTTAAAAGAACAGATGTTGCTCCCTTTGGAGTTCACTTCTCAGCATGCTGAATCCTTCACTCACCCCTTAGCACAAAAGAGGAGGGAACCCAGGTGAGAAAGCAAAGCAAAGCCCTTTGATGTAGATAAAAATACAGCCACTGAAGCATAAAAGGAAAGAGAGCAGCAGAATACAGATTGAGTCATTCCTCTCTCACCTACCCTCCCTCCCCCCAAAAAAGTGAATTCCTGAGACAAGTTAAGTTTCCCAATGCATTAAATAAGAGGGAAGGACCAGGTGGCAGGTGAGTGATCACTGACACAAAGCTAACCCTGCAAGAATAGCTTTTGGGCTGCAAAAAGGAGAGATTTGAGGAAGCTGCCAGATTTCAGAAATTATGATAGAAAGTTTGTTATTAATGCTGAGAAGCCACAGCAGTTGACAGTTGTATAAAATGTTATGGGGTTTTTTTTTATGATAGGGATTTAAGAGTTATTTTATGGTAGTATTTTATTTTCCAAATAATTAAAAAGAGGCTGGTGAAGAGAGGAGATTATGAGAGATCTTTCAGGATTGTAACTGAAGTTCTGTCCCAAGAAATGGGAGGTGTGGTTTTCCCAGATGGTTTTGAATTGAAATTTTTCTTTAAGTAGCACATACAGTTTTGGATGCCGTCAGGATGGGATTGGCATGTTGTCAGGAAACCATCTGGCTACATCAGTCAGGCAAAATTTGTTGCATTTAACTCCTGCTGGCAACAAACCTTCTACAAGGGATTCTGCAAGTCTCCGTGTTGCAAATCAAAGTTGGAAGAGTTACAGAAAGGCATCTGCTACAGGTGCTGAGTGTTCCTGGCAGCACAGCCATTTCCCTTGTGGAGCAACAAATTAGCCGTTAACATCGTAACTAGCGGTGCTAGGAACTCTTTACAGGCAATGGAGGAAACCAGGGATTTTTAGGTAATGTCAATTTAGGAACTAGACATGAATTCAACCTATTTTAGATATCCAGTTTAAAGCAGGGTAAGTCAGCCACCAAAGCTGCCTGTTTCTCTCCTGCTGATTATTTAGGATATTGAGATTATTTGCTCAAAGACAGATGTTGGGTTTGTTATGAGTTTGGTTAATGATCCCCTTTCTCTTCCCCACCTCTGGAGGAATCAGGAAAGGTGAAGGTTGGTGACAACAGCCTCCCTCCCTCTGTTGCCTCCAAATAACTGGCACAAGAGTAAGACAGAAACCTGAAATTTGAATTATTGCCATACAATTCTGATTATAGTTTAATTACAGCTTTGCATCCTCTTTTTTTTCCTTCAAGTTGCAACAATGTTTGGTTTGTTGGTTTTTTATTTTTTTTACTTTCCAACATGTTACTCTGCCGTTTATTAGACCTGTGAGGCGTAAGTTGTGTCTTCATACCTGTGGCTTATTTTNTTTTTTTTTTTTTTTTTTTTTGAGAATTCTGGTTTCTATAGGGCATACATAATTCCATCAAAGTGAAATAAATTTATTTAGTTTGTTTCCACATGTAATCAACAAAACTAGAAATGTATTAAAAAAGCCTTCTAACTCTTGCTTATGAAGCAGATGGAAAGAAAGCACTATTTTATAATTTTTTTCTCTTTATGTATTTGTTTGAAGTCTGATTGTTACCTTTCAGTGGAACAATAAACAATTACTTGACCTAAAATCCTTTCTTTCCACTGTCATTCATAAATGGGTTTATAATATAAACCAGGATTATTTCTTTAAGTAATGACTTTGTCGGAAAGGGAGGAATGTGTAGAGAGTATTAAAGATTTATTTTTTTCCTGTAGTTGTTAAATGTTTTTTTCTAGAATAACTGTTACTTTTCATCAAGTGATGTCTTTGCAAATGAACACTGAAAGTGGAGAAGAAATTAGCAATGAGATTGTAAGTATGTGTTGGTTTTTTCCCCATAAACTATTTTGGATAATGTATTGTACAAAAATATCAATTTATTTTGAAAAATTTTACAAATGATTAAGTGAATAAGCTAGCTTATTCATTCCATGTCATCTGTATTTCAACAGTGGGAAGAATCTAATCTGATTTTTTTTCTTAAATGTGAATTTATTTGATTATAGAAAAGCTAATCATTTGAATGAAACATAACTGTCTGACATGCACGGGTTCTGCTTTGTTTCAATTTATCTTTGCAGTTATCTGTACAAGAACAAAATTCACACAGTAGATCAACAGGCATTTGAGGGACTTGCATCTCCAGAACAGCTGTAACAGACTTGAAGCTATTTACTGAAATGTCTGCAACAGAGTTTCTGGAAGCATTTTCTTTTTCCTTTTTTTTTTTTTAATTGTTGCCTTGAAATATGGAAACTTGTATTTTAGGACTGGCTAAATTAATTCTGTAAATATAGCCACAGTTGCCATAATTAAAATTTGCCAATGTTATCTTGTTTAAGAATGACACTAACCTAATTATGGTTCCTAAAGTAGTAGGTTGTTGCCCAAACTTCCTTACCAATGTAGAAACACCAATAACCATAGAAGAAATCTCAAATATTATATGTGTTGAATTGCTTCTTGGAAAATATTCCTGATTTCCATTCATATGAAGGGAGACTTGGGCTACTTGATTCTTGATTTGGGTACATGGTGCCCAAATAAATAAGCAACTCCACTTACTGTCTGTCCCTCTTCCTACCCCCTTTCCCCGCCAAAACCCCCAACCAACCAACCAACCAACCAATCAAAACACCAACCGTGTACAGTAGTCTTAATACAGACAGGTATGTGAATTACAGAACTGAATAATAAAAAGAAATGAAACACAATGCTGTCCCAAAACAAGGAAATTGCATGTTCGGTAGAACAAATGCTATTGAAATAACATTTGATATGTTATTCTGTATTTGTAGATGTTAATCACTAAATATTTACCTTGAAAGCCTTTGAAAAGCATTTTGAAAATTAATGACGACTTTGGGGTTGACATGGCAGACAAAGTAAAGAGTCTAATTTTCTGTTGTAAATCTACAATAAAACCAAATGTTACCTCCTATTATAAACAGATGTTCATGTTAGGAAAATGTAGTTAACTGATGAGAATAATATTTTAAGGTCATACAATTATCAAAAGGATAGTTAATGATTTCTTGAATTTTTTGTGTCATTACTTAATAATTCTACCATAAAAGTCCTCGTAACAAGCTATGCTATAGGGCAAATACCATATTTTCAATTCATCGTTCTTAGGATTCTTGTTAGCCTCGCTTTCTAACAGATGCAGTACAAATAGTCTTTTTTGCTCAGCTATGTACATCTGAGCATGCATCTGAAGTACAGATGCAAATTTTTATAATGATGACAGTGAAAATATTGGAATAGTAATTAAAAACTGATTCAAGGCTGCTTCTAATGTGTTTCACTTTCATTTACCAATTATAATGTGTTCTGCTCTGTATGAGATTTTGGTCAGGTTTGTCATAAAAATATCAAGAACGGTGCAAAGTCAGAAATATTATCCTTGTTTTCTAAGGGAAAAAATATGCACAAAGATTTTACCGGTTGGACAACAAGAAGAACAGACGGGAAGGCTTTATGTAGGCATAATTCTTTGTATGTTCCATGTGAATTAATAATGCAGACACTAAATCTGAGAGGAGAAGGAAGAATTGATTTTGTGCAGGATTCAAAAGCTTGGTTTTGCTTTAATGAGGTAAGAAATTCCAAAATACTATAGTCATCTACAAAAGAAAATTTTTAAAAAAAGTTACATTTCTTTTCCTGTCCTTTGAAATACGTTTTCTCTCAAAAACTATATCTGTTTCAGCTGTAACTATTTCAACCATTTTTTATCTTGTGCAATATACACTAATAATAAATTTTAAATAAGATGTGTGTTTGAAATGAAAATTTTGAAATATCTCATGTTGCTGACATGGAAACATCAAACGTCATGCTGCACTTCCTGCTCAAGGAAAGGCTACAAAGCTGATTAAGGGACAGGAGCACCTGAGGAAGGGCTGAGATAGCTGGGGCTGTTCAGCCTGGAGGAGAAGTCTCTGAGGGGATCTTATCAATGTATATCAAGGTCACTTCCAACCTCAACCATTCTGTGATTTTGTGAAAACCACTTATTCTCTGCTGGAAAAAAAAAGTTCAATTAAAATGTTATTAATAGCTCTAATAAGGGAAAATTATGGGCACTTAACTGCAATCTCATAACAGGTCACTCTTTCCTCAGTTTGGCACTATTCTTGCCAAATATCATCATGCTTCAGGGCAAAAAACCTGTTGATATTTTGGATGTAACAAACTAATTTTTTATTTGTAGATAGACTTTTTTTACTTTTTATTAGATAAGTGGTAGAGTTAGAAAGACAGACAATCTTTCGTGTAAGGAAATCTTTATTTTGGATTTAAAGAGAAGCTTCATATTTCAAAGATAAATACACATGAGAATAGTGTCTTAGAGTTGAATTAAATATATAGCAGGTCATCCCTGAGAGAAAAATGGGAGCAGAAAGCAATATTTAATGAGGAAAGGAAAAAAAAAAAGGAATAATAATTTCTGAGATAACAAATAAGTGAGTATATAACATGGAAATATTACTTTAATGTGCCATAAAGTCATTATCATACTGTAGTCATTTAGTCTTTGGTATTTAACAGAGTAAGGAATTATTTCTCTTGGGTTTGTTTCACTGTTGGTCTTTTGGTATGTCTCCTTCCTCACTCTT
The DNA here is from genome assembly GCA_008711295.1 of Anarhynchus alexandrinus. Classification (NCBI taxonomy): domain Eukaryota; kingdom Metazoa; phylum Chordata; class Aves; order Charadriiformes; family Charadriidae; genus Anarhynchus; species Anarhynchus alexandrinus. The sequence goes on along the minus strand of VUYV01000139.1, from coordinate 1,916,387 downwards.
TTACCACCATCTCTGGTGTTCACAAATGCTTGAGAAGTGCCATTGTCAGGGTACAAGATATTGTAACTGTAAAAGATTGTTTCTGTACTATGAAAATATGCTTCTTATAAATCTTTTTAGTAAAGTTCTTTTGTATCTCTTGTAAAGTGAAATAGAATGTAAATATTGAAATTAACATTGGTGCCATATATGTTGTTACCTAACAAGTAGAGGAAGATAAAGTAGATTCTTTTATACAGTGAAGTTATCAGTCAGTTACTCATCAGATTTTTTGGTTCCACTGGTAACAACTGGAAAGGTGTATACTTCTTATTCTCATTAAGCTGTTGGACTCACAGTCAAAGTCTATACATTTCCTTTTATTTCTGCTGTCATACTCAACTGCATCCAGACTATGTCTTTGATACAATGCTTTTTCTTTTTTTTTCTTCCTCCAAAAAGAACTCTAGTATTTTAGCTTTTTCTTTAATCTGATAATAGGACTTTTATCCAAGTCATTGTGATTTTTGGCTTTCTCCTGTCTTCTACCTGATGCATCCTTTATCCTAGAAAATGCTGCTTTTGAGATTTTGAATCTTGAAGCTCTTACTGCAGATCTTTTGTTATTTCTTTTGTTTTTCCTCCTGTCCCAACTGCATAGTAAGTCATGAATAAATTTTTAATAACATATGCATTTCTCAGAAGTATAAGTGACTGTAGTGCTTAGGAGAATACGTTTTCATGGTACAGCCAAGCCTGTGCGGGCAGAGAGCAAGGCTGCTTTGCACTTCAGCTGTGCCCATACGAGGAAGAGGCAGGACTACTCAGAAGTGTTTGGCTTAAGGAGCTTAAGCACTGCTATGAAAGCTGTATACCTTTTCCCAGTGACAGCAAGCCAGCTGGTTACCTCTGAAAGTTGCAGTCCTTAGTTTTCAGGCTCTTTAACTGAGTGTTCCCCTAATAACATTACCTCATCCTTCTACATACAGTACACTTATTCATAAATCACTCATTTCCAACTGTCAGTAGAAACTGCTGCTTCTGAATCTTCCTGTGTAAGTTTGCATTTGTTTTGTATCCCCTCTGGGACATAGAGTGCATTTGGAAACGTATCCTTCAGGGTCCTTCTTGAAGATACAGATTTATTGCAATGTTCCTGTAATCTGCCATGCAATGTTAGAATGCATCGCTGACACTTATACTGCCTGCTATACTTTTAAAACACTCAAAATCACTCAAAATTCACTTTGAATCCTAGAGATTGTATATATAATAAGTTTTCATATCCCCAGGTTATTATTCCTTCACTCTTTCTCTATCATGCATGCTTCCCATATTGTTTCAGTATACTATCTCATCATCTTGACTGAATCCTTGGGATATTTCCCCACGTGTTTATACATCAAGTGCCAAAGTTGAGATTAGTGGCAACTACTCAAAACATTGTCTTTATTCACCATTATCATGTTTCAGTGAGAAAGAGCAGGACAGGATTGGTCCCTGATGTGTTTGTGTAGTAATTAATCTGGAACAGAAGAGGAAAGAACTGTGGTTAGTTAGATTTGATTCAAATGTGTAACTTGTTTTTGAAAAGAGATTTTTGACCGAGCCTTGTTTCAGTCACGGCATGACATTCAGGTGCATTTTGGAAGACCTCATATTCAAAAGAGTTTTGCTGCCTTAAAATATGGGGAAAGCTTATTTCAGGAAGGAAAACATCATTTATTTATTTGTTTCAAGGTCTTCCTGGCTAGCATGCTAGCTAATTAGGCTTCAATTTTCAGTACCATAATTTTTTTCTTTCTTTCTACTTAATCATATGTTTTTATCAGGACTTCACAGAAATTTTGGGTCATGCTGTTTCATCCTTTCATGTATCATCCTCAGAAGAGGATGTTACTTCATTGCAGCACACTAAATGAGTCTCATTAACCTGTTTCATGTAATGGTTGATATTCAGAAGCAGTATCAGGTTTAAATTTTGAAACTCTGCCAAAATATTCAAGCTTGCATGTATAAAGTTGGGATTCTCAAATTGTAGCTGAAATTTCCAGATCAAAGCAACCTCATTTATAGTGAGCTCAGAGTCTTTAGATATCAAGGTACTAAAATTCTTGTCTTGCCCTTATAGTAAGTAGGTAGTTTGTATGTTCTGATACAGCCAGAACAGTAACTGTTTTGAATTATTTATGAGGAAACTTGTTGACTATTCCTAATTTTTAAAATGTCAAAAAACTGTTAGAGTGCCATATTTTAGATAAAAGATTCAACTCACCATTGACAAATTGATGTTCAAGTTTTGATGTGGGTAAACAACATTAGGCATGGGAGGAAGGTTTACTGACTTACATACTGCACTACATTCTTATGCACTGCATTTCTCTTGTTCACAGCTATCTGAATCCTGTTAATATCATAAATAGTGTGGTAACAGATGACTTTGATAGTTTGATAACAGATGACTGCTTCCCAAAATTATGATTTTTAAACCAACTCCTGAAAAATGTTTTCTGCTCTCCCACAAGTCCTTATCACAGGGGATTTCAGCCGGACTCTCCTTTTTGCCTACCCTGTTCCAGTCCCTTTCACTTACATATGTTTTCCTTAGGCAAAATGTACATTTAATATACAATTCAGAAGCAACTGGGAGGAGTAAAAATTGTAGCTGATTTATTTGTTTACCTTTCTGAAAGCAAAATGATGAACTACTGGGACACTTGCACTGCTCCTGCATCATCCCAAACACGCTGCTGCTAAGCTAGCCCAGGTCTCAAAGCAGGGAGAGGAGCACTGTGTCTGCAGGAGCATCTCTCTGAGGATGGGAAGTGAATTTGCAAAACAGATGTCAAAGTTGTCAGGGGACAGTGAAGAGACAATAAAAAAGACTGAAATGGGTTTAATGTCACTGGGAAGGCTGTGTCGTTTTCCTCTGTTTTTATTTCTGGCAGTGGGTAGTAGGCAGTGGGCATGCATGCTTCATTTCTAAAAAGAAGATGTTAGAAATGCTGTAAGACAGCATTTAAAAGAATTATTAGGGAATAAGGTTTCAGATGACACTTGGTGGAAAAAGTGATTGTAATGCAAATATTTCATTTTAGCAAGCAAGTGGTTACTCTAGAAAGCAAGTGTCCTCTTTATTCTAGAAAGCAATGAACATTAAACAGAAGATCCTAGTAATTGTTTAGTTTGGAAATGAGCTGCATTGTCAAAAGCTTGTACCAGGTTTTCTCCTCCAACTGATTCCAGCTCTAGCTGCCTATCATCATGGCCACAAACATTATCTCATATATGCTCTGTATATTTTACTGGGCTATCAAAATATAGTATTTAACCAAGACTAGTGTAGCTTTTTAGAAAACTGATATAGAAATGTTATGTTTTCTGAATTTGTTTTTATCCCCTGAAACCACTTGAAATGTAAAATATCTAATAACAAATTTTTGTAAAAATACTATAAACAAAACAGAAAATAGTTCACATTTACCTTTCCCCATGCAGTTCTGATAAAACTGAAATAAGGTTTTTTTTTACACAGCTCATTAGTACCTATCCCTGACCAACGTTTATTTTTTTGGATGAATGAGTACATCAAAAATATGTTGTAGAGGTGTACTGCAAGTGATTATGGAGAGAAAATGACATCAGGATTGCTTAGTTCACCAGCCAGTGATGTCATTAACAATCTCAGGATAAACAAGCTCAGAAAGTTTTAACAAGTGCATTTTGGTTATTTTTCTAGAAAGTGACTTCATTTGCAATTCTAACAGTACAGAACATTAACAACAGACTGTGAATATATTTCTATCCTGCTGTAGCAATAGCGTTACAGTCAAATAATGCTTAAAAGTAAATGTTTCAGGGTAAATGTTATTTTCTTAGTATCGTCTGGAGTAAAAAAGATCCTTCACATATAATGCTTTTTCTTTACCCTGTGGGGCAATTTTAATCACCTTACACTTCAAATTTCTTTTTTTTTTTAAAACAACTTGTAGTGAGAAAAGTATTCTGTTAAAACCTTTTTCTTGGACCGCTTCTGTGACTACAGGTTTTAAAAGAAAAGCTGATTCATTGTCCATTCTGAGATTGTTCTTCTTCTACTAGCCACCAAAATTCTGGATGCATATTTTCTTTTTTTTTTTAATCACATATTTTGCAATTTGCTGGTGCTGGTGATGACACTAAGATAGAAGGAGAATGGTTGACACCTCTAGAGCACAACAGGGATGAAACCAGATGAGGATGTTACATTCAGTGGATTTTCCATCCTTGGAGATATTCAAAAGCGATCTGGACACAGTCCTGGGCTCTAGGTGACCCTGCTTGAGCAGAAGCATTGGACCAGATGACCTTCAGAGGTCCCTTCCAGCCTCAACTATTCTGTGATATCAAATTCCTCTGATTGCCAAGCTATATTCTAAAAAACAAAGAATGATCATTATTATCACCATAGCTATTGCCTCAAAAACTTCACTTTTTCCTAGTGTAATTTTCTGATAACTATTAATTTAATTGGCAAGAGCATACATAGGATTTAACCGGATTACAAGATCAACTCCACAGGTGCTGTGCTAGCATTAGAAGCCCTGTTCTGAAAAACTGGCAGTGAAAGGCAGGTGATAGAACAAAGACAGGTACAGTCAGATAGTGCAGAAGTGCATACATATGTATATATATAGCAATTATAAAAGGTACTTGTTTTTAAAGAAAATATTCTTTTTCTTTCAAGGACGGTATTTAAAAAAAACCCCACATTTCTTTCCTAAAACTAGAAAACTAGAACATCGATAAATAAAAAGGGGGTTGAGATTAATACTTTTCCAGTGATCAGAGCAGGAAATTGGAAAATACATGTTGGGTATTTTAGGGCTTGTGGGCCAAGAGTATTAGAATAGGACACTATTCTGCAAATTCCTGACACTCAGTTTTCAACCTGTGAAATTGTTATGACCTACCGTCAAAGAGATTGATTACTGTTGGTGAGATGCCTTCAGATCTTCAGGTAAGACACTGAATGTTTTCATTATTCTCCTTTGAATATCCAGCATAATAAAAGTCATGTAGGTACCATGTAATAATTATGATTCCCTCCCCCTCCTCCCCCGCAATGAACAGAATGTAGCACTATTCATAAAAGAAATCCACAGGGAAACAGTTTAGTACCTATCAGCAGTTCCTTCATCAAAAATATCTGCTTCTCATTATGTAGAGATAAATTAAGACAGCAAGCAGAGTCACCAGAAACAATTTGGACCCAACATTAATCAAAAGCAATCTTAAGTTTCCTCTGAATTTTATCCAGCTGTGATCAGTTTCAAGGCAGGGAAAGAGCAAGATAATAATACCGTACTCAGAAAACTAACTCACAACATTGGCTACTCTTATTTACAACAGAGATGAGAGAAATTCTCATGTAAAGTCTAACTAGCAAGCTTTTGGGCTACACAGTCTGGAGTTGGAACAGAATATCTCAGTAGGAAGGGACCTACAATAATCATCTAGTCCAACAGCCTGACCAATTCAGGAATGACCAACAGTTAAAGCATGTTATTAAGGGTCAAATGCCTGTTAAACGCTAACAGGTGTGGGGCATTGACCACCTCCCTAGGAGGCTTGTTGCAGTGTTTGACCAGCCTCTTGGTAAAGAAATGCTTCTCAGTGTCCAGTCGAAACCTGCCCTGGTGCAAGTTTGAACCGTTCCCATGTGTCCTATCACTGCATCCCAGTGAGAAGAGCTCAGCACCTCCTTCTCCACTTCCCCTCCTCAGGAAGCTGCGGAGAGCAATGAGGTCGCCTCTCAGCCTCTTTTTCTCCAAACTAGAGAAGTGCTCCCAGGTGTGGAATCCAGCATTTGCAAGTCGTATCTAATTTGAAAATACTCTTTTAGAGGAGTAAGTTTTGCCATTGTTTATAGGAAATCATTAATTCAAACCAATACAAGATACAATAAGCTCTGTTCTCCGCACTGTGAGTCATGTGTTCCTAGGTTCATGTTGAGGGACAAAGACAAATGCATGAGCCACTGATGGGTACTACCTGACAGCACTGCGCCTCAGCAGCCTGCTCCACTCCTCCTACCACAGCACCACGCTTACGCAGGATGCTCTGTGACCAATACTCTTTTCAGGTTTGATGCCTTTTTTCCAGCTTTTCAGAAACTGCTTTTCACTTAACCCATATTTCCAGATTTCCAGAGGAGAAAGAGAAAACAAAACGCTGACTCCTTTTCATCAATTTTACAAAGTTATCATCGGACAGAGAGCAAAACCTAACTGAAATAAGTACCTTCCAAAAGCTTTGTGTAAATTTTACTTTATTTTCTCTCTGCTGCTTTTCTCCGCTGCTTCCAAGCTTCTTCATCATGTCTGAGCTATCAAGTTCTCTCTTTCTACTTATATTTCAAAGTGCTTTATACCTCTCTAATGTAGCCCCACTGAAAACATACAAATGACCAAAAGAGGGGAAACAAAGAAAACCAACTACTATGTGTTTACCCTTTGCACTACTCATATATTTTTTCAATTGCCTGTTTCATCCATTTCTATTATCAGTTTTTGGGAGCCAATATTGTCTTTTGCACACTGCCTACTGCACTGAGGTCTGGTTTATTTTGCTATTCACTGTTGTAATAAACAAAATGCATAATATTAGCCGTGGATGAGTGCTCTTCTGATGGGGAGAAAATTGCACTGGATTGTTATAGAAATCTGAAACAAAGTTGCTGTATAATTTAGGATTTCTGAAGGAAGGGCAAAAATCTGCCTTATTCACATACAATCATTTTCACATCTCTGTAAGCTTTACTATGCTTAGTTCTGCAAATTCACTTTTCTAATAGTGATTATTCCTGTCTTTATGTCTAAGTGTTGGTATCTCCCCTGTCCTACCTGTTTTCTGTCCATTTTAAAAACAGTGTCTTGGGATGCTGCTGATTTTAACCAGGCGAGTGCTTACTGAGAGAGAGAAGGCAATGCCGTTTTCTCCTTTGGCTCCTGTGAGCCAGCCTGTTAGCTGCTGACAGTCTTTATTGAATCAGCATGTGGCTGAAATCCAGAAATGAATTATAACGTAAGATCAGAGTTATGGTCTCAGAGAAAAAACAATGTTAGTGCATTGACAGCTGTGATCAAAGCTGCTTCTAGTTCTCTCAGAGGAAGAAATCCCTAGGTGGCAATCAAAGGTTTCATGGGTAGGAATTACAGACAGAATTCATAATGGGCTCCAGCCAAAGTGAAAAAAGTCAGGAGCTACTACAAGAAGAATGCTCTCTTGGTTAAGAAACAAGGCTCTGCAGGCTAATTTAAAATACCTCCTCCCCCAAACTACCTAGCCTCACACCAAAAGTCCAGAAAGATATTATAGTACAAAAATTAACCTGAACATACCATATTTAATATTCTCCATGCAGGATATTGGATTGGGAATATATATATCTATCTATATATATCTGGTCACGTACTCATTTCCTTCATTACGGAGTTTGTAATTGGTGAGATCAAGCACACCAATTCTTATTTGTTTAATGGCCAAAACAAATGTAACACAGGGCCAGTTTTGGTTTAGAGAGGGGTAATTCTGTAGGTCAGACAAAAAAGTTTGAATAAACTTTCTGCCAAAAATAGACAATTCTTTCTGCTCTGTAGCAGAAACATGATTCTTAGTGCCTAAAATCTGTAGCAATGCCTGCTGAATCACTGCAGTTTAGGATGACCCAATCTGACAGCTCTGGTTGCATTTATGCATAAGAACAACTCCCTGGTATGCTGCAAAGCAATGCCAAGATTAAGAGACTTCTTTTATTTATGTGTAAATTTTGGTAAATTTATATGGTATATATGGTAAATTTTGCTTGGCCTGACAGAGAAGATTTACTCCTGTGGAGGAGCACACGCAGTTCCTACTGGGATCTGTCTAGGGGTATGATGACAACACTTTGCAGGTCAAAACACTTGGGACCCCTTGGGGAGAGTGCTCTTGGACAGTTGTAAATACTTGACATGCTGGCAGGTATTTTTGATCTGCTCTGACTGGTCTGGAACAGATCCAGCAGATGGATTAAGTTGATGGATGGTATTCTTCCCATTTCTGTCTCTCCTCACAGTGATGCTCCTTCTCTGAGGTAAAGTGGTGGGGGCTGAGCAGAAATGCTGTGTGTACAGGCTCAGTGCACATGAGGCTGCATGGGGGTAGGAAAAGAGGAGAGGATCGGTGCTGTTTTAACTGCTTCATGGCCAGTCTACTCTGTTGAAATCCTACATTGATAAGTTTTATCCCACACTGAGATATTATCTGCTGAGGAATGGGAGGGCACAAGCAAAGGAGAGATCCCATTCCCATTCATTGCTCCTTAAAACTTTCTGTTATCCTGCCTAAAGATTTAGAAATTATGTGATATTTGATGTCATTTTGTTACTTTTTTTGAATGTGTATATCTTAAATGCCTTGAATGTTTTTTGGTAATCACTATTCCAGCTGGACAATTGAGAGGACGAAAGAGAGTCTGCACTGCTTTCTAACCACCCTCTTCTGTGCCAGTACTGCCCACTGATAGCTCAACCATCCAGAGATTCATCTGCCTTGTGAGCTGCTGTAAACTCAAGAAAATTTCTAATGTCAGAAATGTTTTTATGCTTTCTGAAAACAGAATTATTTCATGTTATGGTTCTTATAAGTTAAAAAAAATCTGGAAAAAGTTACACTAAAATTAATTTTGGAAAGTTGTGATTCAAGTTACATGTGTAGATTATGACAATTTATATTGTGACCACTCAAAAAAGTGTTTTACATCATCTGTGTACATAAACATGGTTTAAAAGAAAGGAAGTGGAGTAAAAGGAAAAAAACCAATCCAGCCTCCCAAAATCTCATGGTAAAGTTTTACTTTTAGTATTACTAATGTCTGTGGCATTCTTATTGTACCCTCTTCTCATGGAAGAACATGTAAGCATTCCATTTTTTCAGGCTACCAGTTGCTGTCATAGCAGTAATGAGACTAAATAGGTCTGAAAACCTTCAGGTCTCCTTTCCCAAGCTGCCACGCAGACTGTGACCCCTTTCTCCTGAATTCAGGCAAGCAGGTAAAGTTTCTTTTTCAGCTGTATAATTTTAACTTACAAAGAAGGATCCCAGCAAGGCGAGGTAACGTGTGTAGCTGCAAAGCGTAAAGAAAGAAGCCCCAGGAGTGAGTGGACTGAATGTCGACAGCACGGAGAGTGGCATGGCTCTGCATCTTCAGTGCCTTATGCAGTCAAGTTACAATTGATTTAAGTCAGTAAATTTGACTAGTGTATATTCTCCTGGATTACCCCAAATTGTACATAGATATTTTTTCTTATTACTTGTCATTATAAATTATTATTCTCTGCTTCTGAAGGAATTTTCCCTTTTCTCTTCTTTTGTAGATTTTTAAGACGGCTCCCTTTGATAAAGGTTTCCAAACTTTTTCAAATGCTTTTGTTGATTTAGCTAGCAGGGTCCCTGAATTTAAATACTACAAGATCTTTTAGAATACAGTAATAAGAATGCTTTGAAGAATGTCCACACTTATGTTTGTGCTACTTGAAAAGTAGAGCAGAAGTTAAAACTAGGCAGGAGTCTGCCAGACAAACCTTGTTGCTTTCTTTGCTCCCTCATTGTTATAAGCTCAGTATTAAGTGGGGCTCTTATTTAAGAGTGAATGTATCTGTTCTTTACCTCTGAACTGTGCAGTAGTATCCCTTGTTTATATAATACAGTAGGTATTTTCATACTATAAGATGTTTTATAAAAGTGTGTGTAACAGGCAAGAATGGAAATACAGGAATATCTTAAAGGAACTGTGCTGAAAAATGTACAGCTTGTGTAGCTCCAGCCATGTTGTTTAAAACTTGTTATTTATTTTACTACTCGTTGAAGATATGTGTCATCATATCTTCTCTCTACTGTACTACAGAAACCTATTGTAAACCACAGGCTTTCAAATCCTTCCCAATATTTTGCTCTCAGGGAAGTGCAGTACCATGACTTTTATAGATGCATTGGTAGCTACAGGTTTGCACAGCTATGGCTCCCATGGAACCGTAAGGAAATTATCTCCAGCTTTCCAAGTGATCGAATGTTTTCAATAATTCTTTACCCTTGGAAAAAACAAAAATTATTGCATTGGCCAACACCAGGCCTGAGCAGTTTTCACATATCTTGTCTTTCTCTTTTAGTCTAAGTTGTTATGCAAGTAAGCACAGATTTAAATGAGCTTCATTAGTGGAATAATAAGCTCATCAGCCACTTTTTCTGCTGAGTTGAAGAAAGTAATGGCTGATAGGAATCAGCTTCACTTCTTTTGTAGCAATGGGCTTTTAGGAAGGCACTGTGAACAGCAGGGAAAAGTGGAAAGGAAAGATATCCTGTTTATACAATGGTACATTGTGGGGTTTTGTATATCGAGTATTTTTGGTCAAAGACTTTCTGTTTCTTTTTGTTCCTTCCCTCATGGTATCTGGCAAGGATAAGCTGACTTTATTTATGGTCTTTTGCTGATATATGCACTCAAGTCACATGGAAACAGTTAATTCAGAAACATTTAGAGACCACTCTAAACTGGAGAGTTTTTAGGTGCCGGATAGGCATGTGTTCTATCTACTTTTGTTGTTCCTGTCTCATCTTCATGATCCACAGTGCATTGGATACCATTGAACAATCGCCTTAGCCAAGCTTTTAAATTCATACAGCTAGAAGTGGCTAGGCTGGTGCTGAAAATAGGGAGATAGGGAATAGAGAGAACATGAAAAATAGGGAGATTTTGTGATAATCATCTTTAGCATTGGGAAAGTTACTAACATGAATCTTATTCACATCCTTACCATTCAAGAGTAGCTGTTTTAAAAAGAAACTGAATAGCAAGGAATATTCAAAGTTTGTATGCGTGCTGAGTTAACTGACTTCATCAATAACGTCAGTGTGTTATCAACACTGTTTTCATCACAAATCCAAAACATAGAACCATGTGCGCTGCTATGAAGAAAATTAAATCTACGCCAGCCAAAACTAGTACAGAAGTTCAGGAAATCAGCTTCAAACTATAATCCCCAGGAGCAAGTAAAGCACTTAACTCACTGTACAGTGATGTGAATTAAATGAGTGCCAGAAGCTGTGATTTCTAGTAGCTAACATGTTACATGTTGCCACGCCTGTCCAAGCTATTGGAAAGTGCTACAGAGGAGTATGTGTCATACCTGGGCTTAGGTTCTGTGTGGAAATTGTAATTTTTAGTTACCGTAATTCAGTGTAACTGTGATTTTGAATCTGAACTCCACACTGGCTCTCTGTTAAGTCTGCTTTTGCCATGCCTTGTATTTTGAGCTGTGCAGAGCATAAAGATTGTATTATATCCTGTTTACAGATTCTAAATGGTTTTAGGCTGGATGTGGGCCATGTTTTAGGCTTGTATGATTAGCCATGTTAAGAAAATGGTGCTTTGGGGAGTGTGCAGTGGCAGAAGTTTGGGCACCTGAGGAAATTTTGGCAGCTGTGATATCTCGAGTGTGAAGTGGGTTACAGGAGACTTTTTATATCTTTCTACTGAACTGAGGTGCTCAAAATCTACTTAAGCTCCATGCAAGATGTTTCAGTGGTGTTTTGTACCTCATACCTAATGCACACAAGATCTGTCTTATGAATTTACAAATAAAGGTTATACAATTTCCAAGCAGTTCTACTAATACAGATAGCTACTCGGTATGTCTGCATTAGCAGTTGGTGTGGATAGAGATTCCTGTCATGAGAAGACATCAAAATCAAAAGTGAAGCCTAGATTGAAAAAAACCCAAAACCAACTAGACCTCCTGATCTTCTCTGATTATATCATTAGCCCTGAGTAAATGAGATGGTCACAACATCTTAACACCCTGTTGTACATTAGAATAAAAGTCAGGAAGCAAAACTAACTGTTTGAAAACAAAAGAGGGACCCATTAGATAAAAATGCACTACTAAAAAGGAAGTGATACATTAATCATGAATGAGTTAGAACCTCAGTTTTGTTGCCTAAAAAATGTAGTCAATATATACCAATATTTTGCAGAGTGACAGATAAAAAATATTAAGACTAACCATATTTTTAAGTTTGTAAAGAAATTTCTGTATTAATATTTAAAGAATTTTCAATTTTTTCACATGATTCATATTTAAAATTTCTATGTAGAGCACTGTGTTTTACCTATCAGTTTATGAAGGATCATTTTGCTTCACAGTGACCGTAAGATATCCTCTGTCTTTTAGATTTCTGCACAATGACAGGTTGTCCAAGATTTCAGCTGGAAGCTTTTCTCACATGGAATCACTAAAGAGGCTGTAAGTTTTGAAAAGCAAGTTCAATATAATGCTATTTTTATTCTCTGCAGTGCTTTGGGAACCATGAAGATTACTTTTAATTGGGTTACTTAAATAAAGACAAGCAGCCTTTGGCTTAAGCTATTTTTGGCACGTCTCACCTTTTAACAGAGAAAATGACACACTGAACAGTATTTGTTTAAATAGAAGTGAGGTGTGAAAGGTATTAGGAAAAAAGAGAACTGAGAAAAAGCAGGTGCAGGGGAAGACAAAGGCTAAAATGTGTTCAAAGTAATTCAGCACAAAAAGTAGGAATGCTTAGCACAGTTACAAGATTTGGAATGAGGAAAATGAAAGCCAAAACTGAGGTGATTTTGATGATGAACAGAACAGAACAGACTAGACTAGACTAGACTAGACAAGACTAGAATAGAATAGTTCAGTTGGAAGGGACCTACAACCATTATCTAGTCCAACTGCCTGACCAATTTAGGGATGACCAAAAGTTACAGCATGTTGTTAAGGTCCAAATGCCTCTTAAACGCTGACAGGCTTGGGGCATTGACCACCTCCCTAGGAAGCCTGTTCCGGTGTCTGACCACCCTCTCGGTAAAGAAATGCTTCCTAATGTCCAGTCTAAACCTCCCCTGGCACAGCTCTGAGCCATTGCCGTGTGTCCTATCACTGGATCTCAGGGAGAATTGCTCAGCACCTCTTTGTCCACTTCCCCTCCTCAGGAACATGTAGAGAGCAATAACATCACCCCTCAGCCTCCTTTTCTCCAAACTAGACAAACCCAAAGTCCTTAGCTGCTTCTCACAGGACATGCCTTCCAGCCCTTTCATCAGCTTTGTTGCCCTCCTCTGGATGCATTCAAGGACCTTCACACCCTTCCTAAATTTTGTGGCCCAGAACGGCACACAGTAGTCAAGGTGAGGCTGCACCAATGTTGAATACAGCGGGACAGTCACCTCTTTGACCGGCTGGTTATAATGTGTTTGATGCACCCCAGGATGCAGTTTGCCCTCTTGGCTGCCCGGGCACACTGACAACTCAGATTGAGCCTGCTGTCAACCAGCACTCCCAGACCCCTTTCTGCAGGGCTGCTCTCCAGCCACTCCTCTCCCAATTTATACTTGTGCCCAACGTTACTCCATCCTAGCTGCAGAATCCAACAAAAAGTAGGATGACTTCTTGCAGACATAAGAACCAAATGTCACATTTCACTTTGTGTTATTTAAAGTGTTTTAACTTCCTTTTTGTGCTTTCCTGTCCACATATACCACTGTTTAATGGTGTCAATATTTTTTCATGGGGAAAAAAAACAGAGGTACACTTTATGTCATAGAAGTGTTTTCTACTGGTGGTAAATTATTTATGAAAGTCAAAAAGACACTTTCAGGTGTCTTTTTTTTTTTTCTTTCTTCAGATCTGGAAATAACTCATTGCTTAAATTTCTCATAGTTGTTCCTTGGGCTCCATAGTTGCAAAAACGTAATGTTCCAAAGCCATGTGGGAATTCCTGCCCAGGCAGTCCCTGAACTTAGTCAACATTTTAGCATCTATTTCTCAAGATCTAGGATTGAAGTCACTATTATCAAGAAATCCTCAGCACAAGAAGTATTTTCCCAATTTAACAAAGCACCTGAGTGTTTCCACTACTTTTGGAAAACTTAAGGAAACCTAATCACAGGTATAAAAATTTGTAAATTCTTAAGCAAGTTCCAAGTGAGCAAAAATAAAAAATGTATCTGTATTTTAAATGCCTACGTCCTTAGCTTGATCCTTACAAAATGCTATGATCAGAGGTGAACACTGGAGAAAACAGAGCCACATGTGATCCATCAAAGCATGTTGGGTGAGTAGTGCTGCTATCCTGACAAAAGAGACATTAAGGATTGATACAGTTTGGGATTCCTAATATATCCTTAGGGTTCAGTTGTCCTGTCAATATGTACATACAATTCCTGTTAATGCTAATGGAAACTATGCAAATATATTGAGATGAAACTAGGTTTTGGAAAAAAGTAACATTTTAATTTTAAGTGCACTGCAAACCTAAATTATTCAAAGAATAAGAAGCCTAAATTTCTGCTGTTTTCTATTTCCTTATGTATTTATTTCACTCTAATGTTCCAAAATTCAAAACTGAGTCACTCTATGAGAAGGAAGTATTATTCTTCCAATGTGTAGCAAAGGATGAGATTCCAAAGGATGTCATGTTGTAAGTTCTTTAGAATGTTCTCCTGAATTTAACATTTTCCACTAAAATAATTAAGATAAAAGGAATTCTTAAAGCTAGTGCTCCTTTTCCAGTGATAATGGATTTACTGAAGAACTTGCAAAAGTTTTTTTTTTTTGTTTTTATTTAAAAATGGTAATGTTCCTTAAAGACAAATGCTAAATAAACTACACACTGTTGGGACTGAGGAGGTACTGAGCAGTACATTGCTGTTCTGTTACAGATTCTTTTTTCAAGTCAAAGCAAGTCAAGGCTCAGATGGAAAATTGATTTATTTATCACAATTTGATCATAAACCATAACATCATAGCAAGATACCATCCATCAGCTCTTATGGGATAACTGTAAATGCAAAATTCTGCAATGCACCATGATCCTTTTTTACTGCTTGACAAATTAGGTAGCATTACTTTGCCATAAACTAAGAGCAGAAAAACAGGCAGTTATCATGGTACAAGTAATCCGAGGAAACTTGTGAAGCAGAAGTGAAGTGTTCATGCATATTTACCCACAGTACCTTCATTTTATGACTGTCAGAGAGAGTAATAATAGTTCAAACTTCTCAGAATAACGGTATTAAAATCTGTGAATTTCTAAAATGGTATACGTTTGGGACTCCTAACTATCTGAAAGCAATAGAAAGCAGATTGACCTTATTATCTTGACACATTTCTTTCAGATGGACAGTCCAGAATACATCATATCAGGCTTTGATGAAAAACATCACAAAAATAACTGTAAAGTTCATAACTGTTCAGTCAAGTAGTTTTTGATGTTGACAGACCTGAAGAATTTAGCCTTCGGTCTCAAGGCCAGCTTTATCACTGTGAAATAATGCAAGACATAATTAAACATAACTTTTAGGAAAAAGCTTTTTTCTTATCTGACATTTTTAAGAAAATATTTATCATATGATTGAAATTGTTGTATAGAAAAAAGGGTTCTTAAAGCCAAACAGTAGCTCTCAGGAAAATAAATCAGCGTATGAAGGGTTCAGTTAAGTTTCTCCCTAAGTGAGTCTGTGCTGTAGAGGGAAAGTAGCCTCTGCCAAGAGCTGCCATTCATCTGAACACCAGGCATATTCAACATTTTAAACATTTCTTCAGTGGGATTTGATGTTTATCTTATTTTCTTTTCAATCTGGAATCTCAAGGAAGCATTAAGTAAGAATTAGCTCATCATCCAAGAAGATCTATTTTTACGTGCCTATGAAAAACGCTTTCGGCAGTGCATTACATAGGCATCCAACGCAAAGACCGCTTCAGACCTCCAAACTGTAAGGAGACAGGCTGTATCTAGCAGCTCTGCAGTGGTGGAGAGAAAAAAACATTCCCTGCATCTCTTTCCTCTCCTGAGTACAGGATAGTTGACCACAGTTTAAGTTGCTCAAATGGGCAGTAAAGTTATGGCCATTATTTTGGCTGATTTCTCCCATTGACCTGGAACGAAATAATCTTCCCCTTACCTGGAAGAAGCACAAAGTGAATTTATGCATATTCCTTTGTGGTACTGCCTACACAGACCCTTGAGGAAGCACCAGCAGTAGGAATAGCAGTGCTTTTCTCATACATATCCAGATTCAACGAGGCCAATTGCAAGGTTCTGCACCTGCGCTGGGACAATCCCCAATATGAATACAAACTAGGTGATGAATGGATTGAGAGCAGCTCTGCAGAGAAGGATGAGGGAATGTTGGTGGATGAAAAATTGGATGTGAACCAGAAATGTGTGCTTGCAGTCCAGAAAGCCAACCCGATCCTGGGCTCTTGTGAGACCCCACCTGGAATACTGCATCCAGTTCTGGAGCCCCCAACATAAGAAGGACATGGACCCGTTAATGCAGGTCCAGAGGATGGCCACAAAAAAGATCAGACTGCTGGAGCACCTAATCTATGAAGAAAGGCTGAAAACATTGGGGTTGTTCAGCTCAGAGAAGTGAAGGTTTTGGGGTGACCTCTCAATATGTAAAGGGAGCTTACAAGAGAATCAGAGAGAGACACTATTTTTTTTTTTTTTACCAAGGTATGTAGTGACAGTACAAGGGGCAATGGTTTTAAACCGAAAGAGTGTAGGTTTAAACTGAACATAAGGAAGAATTTTTTTTTATGCTGAGAGTGGTAAGACACTGGAACATGTTGCCCAGAGAAGTTGTGGATGTCCCATCGCTGGAAGAGTTCAAGGTGAGGTTGGATGGGGTTTGAGCAAAACTATCTAGCAGAAGACATCCCTGCCTCTGGCAGGGGGGTTGATCTGGACAATCTTTAAAGGTCCCTTCCAACCCAAACCATGCGATTCTGTGAACATCCCTATTAAATGTTTGCCCCCTGTCGCTAACACTCTAGGCTCAAATTTACTAGCATTTACAGGCAGCTTTGGGCTCAGATTTACTAGAACTTACTTGCCATTAAAGTTGCTGCTTTTAGAGATTATTTTTTTTTAGGTCTGACGTATTTAAAACAAGACTTTACTAAGGAATTGCCTGCGATCTTGATCACTGGCAAATGTCAAGTCTTAGAATTAAAGAGTGTCTGTATTCCATCTGTATTCCACACCCATGTGTGGACATATGTATTATAAACAAACTGTTCTGGAGGGAATGCATCAATGTCTAAAATGTAAGAGTAGCTGTTAATTGAATCAAATACACCATTTTTTAATATTAATTGCAGACTTTATTCTTTCATGTGTGTGTAGATGTTTTGTGACTGTGACTTAATATGGTTGACTGACCTAATAAAAGAATAAACCCATTACAGTCTTACCTAGGCTGCTGTAAACTGGGAATATACAAAGAAACTTGAGGGCAGAGCCATTGCCTCGTTAAGAACTAGCCACAGTTAAATCCTTCTAGTAAGCTGGCTGAATGTGTCTTTGGAATTTCTGGCCAAAAAAAAAAAAAAAGAAATGATCAGAATTCTAATTTTAACTTTACAGTTTTGGATCCCTGTTTTAGTTTAACTTATTTACCCAAACTTTACACATAAGCATTTAAAAAGACGGATTTTTTTAGTTTGAAAGATCTATAAAATGAAGGACCTTTGAAGTTCTCCTGATTATCTTTTTTTTTTTTTCAGTACATACCATTTCAATTTTAGTAATTTCTGCTGGATATTTTAAAGGAGTTCAGTTTTATTCCCTGTGTTAGCTGGTAGTCATTAGTGGTTTTCAGTTACTTTTTTTATGGAGTATACATAGAGATGTTCTAACTGGTTATTACTCAAAATTGATCTTCATATCTTTGTGCACATTCAGTAAGCCCTTGATCCCGCAAAGACAATCATGCCCTACTTGCACGCACAGTTAATAATTTCATTAATGCTGTTTAAACAGTTCTAATTGTGGAGCTTATGATTCTGAAAGTACTTTTCAGGTTGGGTTTTTTTCCTAAAAGCACTTTTCAGGAGCTGCTTAGTTGAGATTTTGCTAGTAAAACTGTGCTAATAATGGAACTGCAGGAAGATGCATATTAAATTGTGTTTTTCAATAAAAGAATATCAGTGTGAAGGCTCAAATTTGATTATATTTTGTGCTTTAACTTCACTTCATATACACAGATACGTGTATACAGATAAGTAAGTGAACTATATATATGGGCCAAAGGCTAGATTATATTAATAACAATTTAATTTTCTCTCTGGTACATATATGCTCTAGAAGTGGCTTTGGTCTTTGACAGTAAACTAGCCTGAGTGTTCCATAGCCTGTAAAATTCTTAATTTTGTCTTCCCCTCAGTTTCTCCTTTATTATGATAGTACTCAAAACTGATTCGTGTGGAAAGTAGAATTTGTACAGAGTATAACTGTGCAGCCATTGTGCTGCCCAAAAACACGAATATGAGAGAAACCCTTGCCTGTTTAGTCATGTCCTATTAAAAAATTAGAAAATACCTAAAAATATTAAAAAATAATTTGGTTTAGTATGGGTGAAGGGAATATATTCTTTTTAGCTAAATACATAATTTTTGCAACCCAACATCAGTACAACTCAATGCATGTTTCCATGGCATTTTTCATCCAAAAATAGTCACTTTTTAAAGTCTCTAAGCCAACTGGAAGATATGTAGCTGTAGTGAACAGCACAGTGGTTTAAGTGATTGAAACCTTACTGCATTTTTATGAGGTAAAGAGAAAAAAAAAAAAGGGAAAAAAAAAGAAGAGTCAACGTTCAGAAAATGTCAGCTACCGGCTGCATGATCTTAGGAAGTTGCTACACTTCTGAAGAATTTATTTCACTACTGCTTATTACAGGGTTTCTCCTTCCCAAGGTCTGGCACCAGCTGTTATCTCGAACAGGACACAGGACTGATGAACTATTGCTGTGATCAGATGAGGTGACTTTGAGGCAGAACCTGATCAGCCTCTGTCGGTCCTTGAACTCATCAAGTACATTGTTTTGTGCAGAGTAAACAGAACTGCAACCTGTAGCTTCCAAATTATCCAGATTTCCTGGATTCATATTAAGCATGCCCCACCTAACTAAGAGTCTTGGAAACATTTGGTGATGTTATGGTATTGGGAGTCTGTGATTGTTACAATTTTGATAAGAAATTAAAACAGTTTAATATTCATTATCCATAGCAAGAAGTACATAAAAATACAATTGTGCTGGTTTGACCATGACAACAATTTACTTTGAAGGTTACAATATCTGCCAGAATCATCTGAACCTTCTAAATTTTAATTGAAAAAAATGAAGGTTTCTAAAGCCTTTAATCATAAATTCAATTATGTTCAGATTAATTTAGCTTAAGGTGAGAGGTGATTACCAGTAATATTTAATTTAATGTCACCCTATTTTTGTGAGCTTTTACGACAGATTAAGGTGACAAGACTTCTCATTTTTATCAACCGATTTTTAAAGTACTTACTCTTTTGATAGTTTATTAGGACATTAAAATGTTAATTAAAAGTTCTGCTTTGAAAGCTTCTTCCTCGAGCAACCCTCTCTATCCTCACTTTCATTTCAGTTGAAACATGACCCAAAAAGGGACAGCAATTTTTCTGCCGTTTTAAACTATCATAGGCCAAGATAGGAAAAGTACTGCAGCTAGGAAAGTGTAAATATGACATCCTCCATTTTAAAAAGACTTTAAAATGAACCAGACATTCAATAATTAATAGTACACTACAACATCACTCTGATTATGGCTCTGAGCAGTTT
This sequence comes from Anarhynchus alexandrinus, assembly GCA_008711295.1. Classification (NCBI taxonomy): domain Eukaryota; kingdom Metazoa; phylum Chordata; class Aves; order Charadriiformes; family Charadriidae; genus Anarhynchus; species Anarhynchus alexandrinus. The sequence goes on along the minus strand of VUYV01000139.1, from coordinate 1,896,703 downwards.
TCTGAATTTCTAGTCCATGAACAACCATTACAATACTGTAAAATTTCTTTTAAGCCAATTAATGTTTTCTACAGCCTGTCAAAGGTAGGATATAATCCTAATCCCTAATTAATATTGATGGGCTGTTAAAAATTACACAGATGATGATTACCGAAGTTAACAATAAATCATGTTTTTGAAAATTATATACTAGTGCAGATGTGGGGAAGGCTTTAAATGGTTTCCATTTTTATGGGTTTGAAATATTTTTTCCTCTTTTCAAAATATTTTTGAAAACACGATCAAAATTTTTACTAAACCCAGTTACAAAATATAGGATTTTTGTAAATGGAACTGTTGGAAACATTTTTTGGAAAAAAAAAAAATCAATACGTTGGCATGAAGAATTTTTAGTGATAGGAACAAACGAACAAATGAACAGAGACACTTTATGTCTAAAACGGTTAACTTACTTTCCTTTTCCATGTCCAAATGTTTATATTTAAAAACCATAAAAACCACATATACTTTACTATAACACTGAAAAATGAACACTAAATCAGTATTGTAGGTAACAAATGTGAATTCACATCAGCGTAACTTCTTGAACAGCTTTTTTCTTCTTTGGAACGTGTACTGCTGCACTGGTGTCTGTTGTACTATAAAATATGTAAACAAGAAAATCCGTAACTTCTGAAAATAGGAAATGTACCTTTTAGACTTGAACTCTGAATGATATGCAGAAGCATGATTACAGAATTGTTGGGAAGGTACAAACATGTTCTTACCATTTTCTTGCATCCAAGTTACAGATCAGGTTTCCCATGTTCAACAGGTCTTACATGCAGCTTGTATGGTTTATCTGGAAAAATAAGACACACACTTATATGCAAAGCCAACAATGCTTTGTTAGTCTAATTAATAACTTGACAGTCTAATCAAAGGATTATTTTTAATCCAGTTAAAATGACACTAAGACTCATAATTCAAATTATCCACCTTTTAGAATTTGGCTCCATAGTGAATCAGTTTTAAGACTGGATTTAAGTTTTAGATTTAAGCCTAAATTACCCCATTTTCCTTACTAAACTCTTTGCTTTTGTTATAAGGACAGACTAAAAAAACCCACCGACATACTTATTTTGATACGTGTTTTAATAGCTACTCTATTCTTACCTTTTCCCCTTTTCTCCAGAGAAGCTTGTGTTACCTCAGAACGGCAAGGTGTGTATGTAACCCCAGAGAATGTTGTTTATTTCACCTGCACAGCAGAAGGAAATCCTTTGCCCAGGATAATTTGTATACATATTAAGTAAACGATAACCAAGTGGTTTATATGAATGTTGTTTATTTTTGAACAAGACTTTGACTATGATAACTCTGTGTCTACTCTCTGTGTCTACAGGTTGCCCGGAGAGGTTGTTGAGGTCCCATCCCTGGAGGTGTTCAAGGCCAGGCTGGACGTGGCCTTGGGCAACCTGGTCTAGTGGGAGGTGTCCCTGCCTATGGCAGGGGGGTTGGAACTCAATGATCTTCAAAGTCCTTTCCAACCTTAACCATTCTAGGATTCTATGATTCTATGATATTTTACATGTCCATATACTTGTGAGGGACAACTGATGTGTATATATGGTTGATTTTTTCTGAATGATCTAATTCTAAAGGAAACTAGCTATGAAGACACCTATGGATAAAAAATGCTGCTGAAATGTATTTTCTTCAGGGTCTTCAGCTTCAGCTATTTCAAAAATAATGCAAGTTGCAGGATGTAGTAAAAGCTTTCCATCTCATTGAAATGTCCTGCTGTTATAGGGAAATTGTGAAAAGGTTTTTTTCTGAGATAACATTGAAGAAGAAGTAAGGTTATAAATAGTTTGCCAAAGATAATATTTGTTGTTATAATATTCCTGTAAAAAACCCATATTTTCAAGATGCAATCACTAGAGAATCTCCATAAAGATTGTTTCAATATCATATTTATTGATACCAGCTAGCAATTATGCAGACTTTGTAAGTGCTCTAAAAGCTCCAGAATAAAGGTTATGTAACTCTTAGTGAATGCTGCATATTGTTTGTTGTCTCTTTTAAATTATGGGATAAAGAAGAAAAACAATTAACAGATTAAAAAGAAAAGTCCAATTCAGGATTAAGACATTAATTGGGGCATTAATGCTGGCACCCCAAATTCTTCTTTCACTAGTAATCAATATATGAAAATACCATGGAGCTCTTCTAAAGAAAAGTGATGTTATTGAGCCTAAGGATATTTCAGTGAACAACTGTCATCAGAGGCCAAAATACATGAATCACAAGCAAAGCTTTAGAGAAGACTTACAGCTCACTGTCTTCTTGTCCTTGAAGCTCAATATTCAAGATGCATTACATGACACCCAGAGTTTCTTTTTTTATTCCATATCCCAGCAACAAAGAAGCATCTTGGGGCTGCCATTCCTGTACAGCTTTTCTGTTACCTTACAGATACTCAGAGCAAAGTATTTTGTCCTTTAGCTTCAAATCCCTCCCAATATCTGAACGCAGAGGAGATAACAAAGGTGGTTTTGCCTATGGCTTCCATTACAAAGAAGCCGACGCTCTGTCACTCAGGAGAGTAATATGCTTTTATATGTGATGCTGAAATTGTTTCATTCTCTCTTCTTTGCTTTTAAGGTGCTTACTCAATCAGTCAAGCTAGAGGGATGCAAACATTAGTGTTGATATAGTTGTGAGTTCATAAGTTTCCGTGGTTTTGACTGATCAGCTAACATTTACCGCATGAAAACAAACACACTGTGAGCCTGTACTTGTGTCACTGGGGAGCAAAATCCCATCCCCTGGGGGCATAAGTGCACACATATTCCTCAAATCAACACAAGGGGTTGATTGATAACACCTACATTATAAAAATAGTATAAACTTTTCCAACTCTTTGGAAAAGACCGAAATACTTGCCCTCAAAGAGAGAATAAAGAGACTATGTTCTCCCTTCAGGCTGTACATCCAATATTCTTCTCAAGAATATTTACTACTAATCTAACCTAAATATTCAAAGCTATTTGATTAGCTGACATTTCCCATTTAAGAATGTCTTTTAAAATATATGGATATTGTAAACAAGGTTGTTTAAAATAACTAATGAAAATGGCTTGTTATGATTAAATATTCATCTTTTACATTCAAGTAAAAAATTAATATGCCTATAATACAAAATGTGCAAGATAAGTCTTGTACTTACTCCTGGGATTTCAATTCTTGTCAGGTATGTTTTTAAATGTACAGTTTTAGTAATGATGTTGCCAGATGTATGGCTGTTCCTTCACAAAAGTATTTTTGAAACATGACTCAGATAAGAAGCTTTTATTTTTTTAAAAATTTTTTAAAAAAATTTACACATTCACTGAAAAAAAAAAAAGGCAACCCTTTCCATGTGGCTCACCCAGAGAATTTACACTGCTGTATCACAGTTAGGCCATATTCCCTAACAGGGATGTCATTTCTGAAAAACAAAAAATCAAAAAACTATTCTCTAATGGTTAGATGCCCCGTGTCACCCTTCTGCAAACTGGTAGAAAAAGTACAAAAAGAGAATTGTTAAAATCCTGTTGAAACCTTGTTGTACTACAAGTATATTCTAACTCAGCTTCACAGAAAATACTGCTTAGTAGGGGTGTTTATAAGTTTTTTTTTCAGTAGCTGTCACACTTGGCTAACAACAAAAGAAAGCTATTTTGCCTTGAGCAAAATAAACATAAACAAAACTCTTAACAAGTAAACAAATCTTCCTCTTGTTTATAATCTCAAACCAACTGTAATGAGCATAAAATCATACAAGGGGTGATGACATTAACAGTGAGATGCAGTTGTATGCTTGACACATGGATTTTTAGCCACAGCTGTGAGTGCATGGTATCATACAGGTGTACCACAATGCCACCTGTGTGTCTTTGTCTTTTTTGTTAGGGAATTCTGGTACTCTCCAGTTCTAGGGGATACCACTAGGGACAACAGTGCTCTGGTACAGTATCTTTGACACGTTTTTAGGGAGGGGAGAGTGACCAGTCTGGGAATCAAGCCTGATGCAGACACACTGTGAACCTGGAGTTCTTGTTTATCCTCTTACGGTTAGAATTGAGGACAGCTGACCCCTGTCTTAGCCATCAAAAGTATATTATAAACATATAAGTAAAACAGGAAAACAAGTGCTGTCCTTCATTGACTTCACTGAGAGAGGCTAGGAACATTAGGTTACCTACAGTCAGTCAGTCCAAACATCCAGCCAGCCCTGAGTCCTCTCTCTGACAGGGTGTCCTGGTTTGAGTGGCACAGGACTAATTTATCTTCTAATACCTGGGAAAACTGCACTTTTAGAAGACTCCAGTGTCTGAATTTGTGAAAATATTTACTTTACAGCCAGCTATGTTGTGTGGGTCTCAAGGTCTCAGTGTTTTCGAGCTCACCAGGTGCAGGGATGAGGAGGAGAGAGACCCAGGTGCTTGACCCAAGCTGGCCAACAGGGTTATTTCATACCATCAATGCCACATTTGCTATAAATTAGGAAGTTTGCCGCAAAGTTCTCTCTCTCCCTTGATGGCTGCCATCCTGAGAACTTTGTGCCCTGGTGCCGGACCCCTGAGGTCTTTCCTTCCTCCTGAAGCCGTAGCGCTCGCAGTGTCTGATATTTGCTGTCCACTGCTGGGAGTGCACAGCTTCCTCCTGATAGAGTGGGCTGAGCATAATCTTTGCATATTCTGTATTGGTATCGGGATCAATATTGGTTCTTTAGTGCTATTAATGTTAATTATCTAATCTTATTCTATTAAATCTGTTTATACTTCAGCTCCTGGGTTTCCTTGTTTTTTCCCAATTCGCTTTCCCAGGTGGGGAGGGCTCATTGGGTGATAGAATGATTGTCTAAATGACAACAAATTGTTATGGGACTCTCAAACATAACACAGGGACTGGTAAGGGAAGCCTAGGAAGCAGGTTGGGTACAGATGACTCTGCGTGCACTATTTCAGGAGGACTGTGCCCAGTCACTTCCTGAGAACTGCACTTCAGTGTATTCATGCTCCCTGTATTAATAACCGAGTTTCTAATCCAAATGCAAAGCCATTCCCATTAAACGGTATACAGTTGCTCTCTGAATGTGTAGTACATTCATTTGATCGAGGTTGATACTATCCATCTCTCTGTTCTCAGAGAAAAAAAATCCCTTTTTTAATTAATTAAAAAAAGAAGAAAAAGAGAAGCCATGCGGGTTTTTATGAAAGAAAAGCTTTTTATGAACTGTATGTTGTCTTCAGCCATTCATTAGATATTAGAGGTGAAGAAAGTGTTGAGAACCTCTGCCTTTTCAGCATTGTTGGTGACTAACTCACCTCTCCTGTTTAACAGCTGGCCAATATTTTCATTCTGTTTCTGCTTGTTGTTTATGTACCTGAAGAACCCTTTCTTGTAGTTTTTCACAAACTACAAGAACTTAGCTCTGGCCAATTTAAATTTGAGCTGAACTTCTGTTTTTCTAACTGCATCTCTGTGCACCCTGGCAGAGTCCTTGCAGTTCTCAACAGGTATGTGTCAGCTTTTCCATCTCTGGTATGATTCTCTTTTGATTTTGAGCAGACTCAGAAGCTCGCAGTTAAGCCAAGGGGGTCTGTTGCTCCGACTGCTTCCCTTACCTTTAAGGGGGAAGAACTAGTTTTGTGCTTCCAGGAGACTGCTCTTGAAAAACTCTCAGCACTTGCTAGCTCCTTTATCCTCCATGGAAGCTTCCCATGGAATCCATCCCAGCTGAGCTCTGAGCGAGCTGAAGTTTGCTCTTCTAAAATCTAAACCCTTTGTCTTAGTACTAACCTTCAGTGTGCTCAGCAGGATCCCAGACTCCACACCATTGTGGTCACTGCAGCCAAGACTATCACTGAGATATTACACAGCAGGTTTTCTTGGTTTGTGAGTAGCAAGTCCAGCAGTGCCTCATTCCTGGTTGACATATCTAACATTTGTATGAGGAAGCAGCCTCTACACATTCCAGGAATTTGATGGTTGACATGTGTTCTGCTGCTGTATTGTTCTTCCAACAAATATTTGGGTAGTTGAAGTCACCAATAAGAACCAGGTTCTATTGATCCTAAGCTTGCTTAAGTGACCCATATATTGCTTTATTGGCCTTTTTGTCTTGATTTAGAGGTCGGTAGCAGATGCTTACTGTAAGATATCACCCTTGGAGACAACCCCTCTGATCTTGTCCCAGAGGCATTCAATAGGGCTTCCACAACCACCATAGTTGACTTCTATGCATTCAAGGTTCTCCTTAACATAGAGTGCAACTCCTCCTCCTCTTCTTCCCTGCCGTCTTTATGAAACAGCCTATAGCAATCAGTCATGATCCTCTAGTCGTGTGAGTTGTCCCACCATGTTTCAGTTATTCCTATGCTATCATAACTTTCCGACTGGGCATGGAGCTCCAGTTCCTCCTGTTTGTTCCCCAGGCTATGTCCATTGGTATACATACACTTGAGGAAGCTGGTCTTCTGGTTCTCATCTTGAGAGGCAGCTAAGGAACATTTTTTGCTGCTGTGATTGGCCTGGATTATTCCTCAGCTGGTTGCAGTGGTGTGAGTGTTGCCACTTTGGACCCTGCACCCCAAGTCCTTAAGTTTAAAGGGGATTAAAAAATGTAAAGGTATTACTTTGAGTATCTTTGGTAGCACATTCGGAGAAACCCACATAGCCCATTTTATAGTCTACTGGAGTATGCAAACACAGTTTTAGAGACTAGTAATGAGAATTGAAAAGAAAACTCTTGTTTTGAGAATGACCAATGAGAAAAAGAACAAATTTGCACAATTAGTGCATTGTGAAGGAGTATGAATTGATGTTGCTACTGCTAGGATAAAAGCAAATATAGTGCTAAAAAGGGTCACAGATGGCATTTCAACTTCAGAATGGAAAATCTGATAATGGTTGCGTCTGGTGAGACCTACTTTAATTGTACTTTGTAAAGAGTTAGTCAGCCATGTTTTGAGACTGATTTGTTTGAGCAAATGAAGTGAACCTTTCATTTTGAATTTCATTGCAAAACAAAACCACAGAGAATAACAGAAAGGAAATGAGAAAGACAAGAGAAAGATAATCAAGGATGAAAAGGAGAAAAGTATCTTAACCATCAGCACTGGCACAAAAGCCAGAGATTGTACACTGACTTTGAATAACCCTACCATCAGAACAATCACTTTCCGAAACAACTCCCATTGCTACTGCGTGTGTGTTTTCTATCGAATCAGTATGGGTGGGTATAATGGTTTGTGCTTGGATAGAGTTCATTTTCTTCATAGTAGCTAGTATGGGGCTATGTTTTGGATTTGTAATAAACACAGTGTTAATAACACACTGGTTTTAGTTATTGTTGAGCAGTGTTTACACAGCATCTTCTGCTTCTCACCGTGCCCTGCCAGCGAGTAGGCTGGGGGAGCAAAAGAAGCTGGGAGGCAGCACAGCTGGGACAGCTGACCCCAACTGACCAAAGGGATATTCCATACCATATGACATCATGCTCAGTATATAAAGCTGGGGGAAGAAGAAGGAAAGGGGGGATGTTCAGAGTTATGGCGTTTGTCTTCCCAACCAATCGTTACATGTGATGGAGCCCTGCTTTCCTGGGGATGGCTGAACACCTGCCTGCCCGTGGGAAGCAGTGAATGAATTCCTTGTTTTGTTTTGCTCGTACATGCAGCTTTTGGTTTACCTGTTAAAATGTCTTTATCTCAACCCACGAGTTTTTTTCTCACTTTTACTCTTCCAGTTCTCTCCCCCATTGCACCTGGGGGGGGATGAGGGAGGGCATGGCTGTATGGGACTGAGCTGCCTACTGGGGCTAAACTACAACAGTGGGGGAAGGAAATATTATTTAATAATATTACGGAATATCGCTTTTGTTGTTTATGGGAAAAAAAGCAGTTAAAAAATCTAAGCAGAGAAAACTGTCCTCTATCAAAGAAACATTAATTAATTAATTAAACACAAAAAATCTTGATGATTCATACGTTACTTAATGTTTAAATTTGGAATATTGCAAAGATCAAAATAATAGCAATAAATGTATATTTAACAATTTGAAAGACAAACTAAAAGCTTATCTAACCTGTTTATACTTTTTCTAAATATATTATTAGACAATATAACATTTCATAAACTAAAGCCTAGGTTTGAAGGTGTTGTGGTATAGTAATTAATTTTATTATTTTCATTTTCTTAATCTTTGTATGGTCATTCATTATCTTCACCTGCTTCTGGCTGGATAGTTTTTTAACAGATATTGTCTTAGATTTAACCATTTCTGACCACCATGCATTATTGTGTCCTTTTAAGCTGTTATTTTTTGACACAAAAATCCCAAATTGTCTAACATTTTATTTCCACCCTAATAACCTGTATCTAAATTTTGAGCTCTTTTGCCTGGATTTAAGGTAACTATAGCATGCGTATCACTTGCATCATTAGAATCTGAAGTGTAGTTTCTCAGCTTTAAAACTGTGATAGAAGTCACCATCTGTTTGTCCTTCAACTTGTTTTATGGTTTCCTTGTTACTTGTTATGTATTGTGTTTTTTAATTTTCTTTAGCTGTATCATTAATGAACCAACTGGTGTGCAAAAATCAGCTTTTATTTCCTTCTAAAACAGATTGTGTTTTTTAAGATATTATGCTTTTTTGCATTTTAGCAGATGCTTCATCTCTGTGTCTATGATACCTCTTTATTTTGCTTCAGTTACTGAAGTAAAAACTAAAATATCCCCACTGTAGATTGGCTGAGAAGTGATGAATAAAAAAGTAAAAGACTTCACACTGAAATGTATATAGAGTGTGAGGCAGATACATTATTTTTTATGACCTAGAATAATTAATATTGTAAATCAGAATTCATTCCCATTATGCATCTTTACAAAGAATGGCAAGGAGGATATTGCCACGGCTGATTTTAATCAGACTATAAATCTTTATTTATGTGACAAATATAAAAATAATGCTAATTCTTTACAAGAATTGCCAGTAGAAATGTCTTTTTTCAAGTGATGTTATAAATGTTTCAGAGTCAGAGACATACTTGTGGGTTTTTAAACTGATGAAGGTATGAAAAAGGAAAGTTATCACCATGTTATAAATGGCAAACTGTCTCTAATTTAAAGGTCGCTTCAATTTCCAGTATTTTCCTATTTAAAACATGGTTTCCCAAGAATATGAGCTAGCTAGTAACAAAAGAGAGAAGCCAATGATAAATCCATTTGCATTTTAGTCTCCGTTTTTTATCTTCAATAATCAGTATTAGGTTTTGCACATATTTTATGTAGTTCAAATTAATTCTCTAGAATATCTACTGCCATAACATCCACTGAAAGCATTGCTGCTTAGGACCTTAGAGAAAAGTCTCATTACACTTGATGATATATTGCCATTACTGAACTGCTCTGGCACAAAATTAGTGTCTTTTGTTTGTGATACCATAATTAACAGTAATTCATTTTATAGGATAGCTCTTATGGGGGAAGAATTATAAATAGTTATTACTCTCTGGAGAGTTAAGTCTTTACAGGCTATCTGAATGTTTCTGCAGTGAGTGTGCCCTTTTTATTCATAGACATACGAAACTGGTGCCATTAAAAGATATAAATGTTGCCATTAACTTTGCAAAGATTTTACTACAGATTCCTAAGGCAATTAAATGTGGTTACTAGATGATGTCCATTGCACATTGGCAGAGAAATAACCAACACAAAAATAAGGTAAGTAGGTACCTCGATACCCTGGGTTTAAAGTGCAGTACAAGATTTCTCTACTGTTCCTCAAAGCAAATGTTAGGACAGTCAGATTAAAATGATTCAACATTTATAGTATTTCACTGGTGCTGAGGCATGAAAATCTGCATTTTAGGAACAACCATTACCCTGAGCATGAAAGATGATCACAACGGAAAAACAATAGTAGGATAAAGTTATTAAAAAATTTTAGAATCACATTCAGTAAAGTGCTTTATTTGTGAAGGTATATGTAGCAGACAGGCACTGAAGTGTGGTGGTTACCTGCACGTGCAGTCAGTGAACATAACTTGAATTTATTAGGACAAAACTTTCAAGATACATTGAAGACAACACAAATTTGAATGCACTGCATGTTTTCAGAGAAAATGATTTGGTGAAATTCTTAAAAGAAATATCTGTTTGAATAATTTTTGTTCACAGATGGCAGTGTTATATAGTGCCCATATCAACTGAAAACAATTTTGCTAATATGGACATATTAAAAGCTGTCAGCTGAAAGAAGTACTCAGTTTTATACCTTCTTAGACAATATGTTGCAGCATTTTGAACTGAACCTAGTCTGAATAGCCTTGAGTTTTGAAAGCTCTCTTTCCTATGATTAATTTTGCATTTGCTATACTTTTTAAATTTCTGATTTAGGGAAGACAAGACATAATTACACATTTCATTGTCAGCCCATCTAGCTCCAAATAAGCATCCATTGCTTGGAGATCAAATGGAAAAACAAAAAACCCAAACCAGTAGTAAATTTAGATGTAGGTGTTATGACATATGTAATATTCATGACAGGGAAGAAGATTACCAGCACAGATTCTGTTTCAGTCATTCTTTGTCTCTTCTGGGAATTATAGACAAGATTTTAATTTTTCAGCACTATGAATCATGATGGACCCATTTTGTCCACTACCACTAAGACCGGAGAAGTAGGTTTAGAGTTCTTTCGCTTTTAATTCATGATTATGGATGTAAACATGTGTACTTATTTCTGTACATATTTACTTCTTAATATTAGCATTTAGATGAGGGTGTTATATTGAATGAGGTAATTTGTACTTCACTTTGCCAGGTGGGAAGGGAGCTTGTAGCTACAAGGACAACGTACGTAGTAAGGGAGACGCACTGTCTCCTTCCTATCCTGTTTTCCACTATGGTAGTTTATGCCTTGTTCAATCCGCTTATTCATCTTGCACTCCTTAAAAACTTCGTATTGCAGAATGAACTTTTTTTATAACANTACAAGGACAACGTACGTAGTAAGGGAGACACACTGTCTCCTTCCTATCCTGTTTTCCGCTATGGTGGAAGAAGGGTGGGGAGAAGAGGAAGAAAAAGATGGGAAGGGGAAAAGAAAATTCTCATGGTTTGAGATAAAGACTGTTTAATAGAACAATAGCAGATGAGGAAAATAATAATAACAACAATAATAATAATAAGATCANTTCTCATGGTTTGAGATAAAGACTGTTTAATAGAACAATAGCAGATGAGGATAATAATAATAACAACAATAATAATAATAGGATCAAAGAATCATAGAATAGAATCATAGAATCATCTAAGTTGGAAGGGACCTTGAAGTCTAGCCATTGACCTAACACTGCCAAAACCACCACTAAACCATGTCCCCAAGCACCACGTCTACCCATCTTTTAAATATCTCCAGGGATGGTGATTCAACCACTTCCCTGGGCAGCCTGTTCCAATGTTTGATAACCCTTTCTGTGAAGAAATATTTCCCAATATCCAACCTAAACTTCCCCTGGCACAACTGGAGGCCATTTCCTCTTATCCTATGATTTGTTACTTGGGAGGAGAGACCAACCCGCACCTGGCTACAGCCTTCTTTCAGGTAGCTGTAGTGAGCCGTAAGGTCTCCCCTGAGTCTCCTTTTCTCCAGACTAAACAACCCCAGTTCCCTCAGCTGCTCCTGATAAGACTTGTGCTCTAGACCCCTCACCAGCTTCATTACCCTTCTCTGGACATGCCCCAGCGTCTCAATGTCCCTCTTGTAGAGAGGGGCCCAAAACTGAACACAGTAGTCAAAGTGCGACCTCACCAGTGCTGAGTACAGCAGGACAATCACTTGCCTAGTCCTGCTATTCCTGATACAGGCCAGGATGGTGTTGGCCTTCTTGGCCACCTTGGCACACCACTGTCGCATTTTCAGACGACTATCTACCAATACCCCCAGGTCCTTTTCCAATGGGCAGCTTTCCAGCCACTCCTCCCTAGGCCTGAGGTGTTGCATGGGGTTGTTGTGACCAAAGTGCAGGACCTGGCAGTGACCTTGTTAAACCTATCAGTGGCCTTGGCACATCCACCCAGCCTGACCAAATCCCTCCATAAAGCCTTCCTACTCTCAAGCAGATCAACACTCCTGAACAACTTGGTGTTGTCTGCAAACTTAGTGAGGGTGCACTTGATACCCTCATCCGGATCATTGATAAAGTTGTTAAACAGAACCGGCCCCAGTACTGAGCCCTGGGGAACACCACATATGACCAACTGCCAACTGGATTTAACTCCATCCACCACAACTCTTTAGGTCTGGCCATCCAGCCAGTTTTTTACTGTGGCACAAGTCACTCTCACTGCCCAGTCAATTGGCACCATCCTGAGCAGTGATTGTGGATTCCCCTCGCTGGCCAACCACCATTTATATACTGAGCATTACATCTCCGGTACGGAATATTCCATTGGCCATTCCATTGTTCTGTCTATATTCCTTCTCAGCTTCAAGCTGAAAAGAGTCCTTGAAAAGCATAAGCATTGCTTAGCAACAATTTAAACAATATGCATCATTGACATTCCTTTCACAGCAATCACTAGAAAGAAAAGTAACTTTTTCCCAGCTGAAACCAGGACACATAGCAAAGTTGGTCTACTGAAAAAGAGAAAAAGTTTTTCAAAGCTTACAGTCTGCAAACTGTTAATCCCAGCTGTAGCCAGCCATGCTGCCTTTATCCTTCTACTTCCCCCTTTATTTTTCTGGGACTTTCTTTTTAGAGAAGTTGGATTAACCATTGGCCCTTAGATGAACTGAGAGTCTTTACTACATTTGATGAGGACTGGCTTTCACCTTTTGGGTTTTGACACCTGGAGAACTATGGATGTCCTCCATGTTTTCCCCCTTGCCATCATGCATCAAAGTCTTGGCTTCAGAATGTTTCTTTTTGTTGAATTTTGGACAAGCTAATGCAGGGAGCGGATTGTGTTTTTAAAGTTGCAGAGAAGGAACATTTTTGTGTTCATGACTAGTGTAAATATGGGATTCCCATACCCTGTCAAGGAGACAGTGCTCTCTTGTCTTACTAAAGCAGCGATAAAGTGTCACTCTGTTCATGTTCGTCCAGGTTATTGCCAAGGCCTTAAGAATGTTATAAATACTTCTTTTGGTTTTAATGAGTTTAAGGTGCTTAATACTTCATTATTAATATATGTCTATACACTTTTTAATTATAGCTGCAATAATTATCATAAATTGTAATATGAACATCACTTGAAAGTAAAGCAGAGGAACTAAGACTCTTTTCTCCTCTTCCACTGCCACACTTTATAGTGCAGCCCAAGGACCAGTTGGGGATTGCCTCAGCCAAAAAAAGACAGAATACATACATAAGGTCACATTCATAGGCTGCATAAAATATATGCAAAAAGAACAATAAAGGAAAATATTATATGTATAAATTTAAAAAACCAAACAACACCCTGTTACTTTCATTACATGTCACTGTTCATGCATTACTGCTTATGATTAATGTAGTTGAGACACTTAAAGAAATTGTGTATGCTTGATTTCTCATTTTTTCTTCATAAATGTATAAAGACCTGCTGTATTCACCGACAAATGCCCTTTTTCTGCGTAAATATCACAGTACCTGGAATTCTTTTGCAGAGTTACTTTATATAAGGGCTTTGCTTGCCCATTCAAATTGTCTCTTACGTTTTCTCCTTCTTTTTTAGCTTCCAGTCTTAGTTTCCCTTGAACTGTGCGTTATTCTACGCTGGGATATTTTGTCATTTATTAACATTTACAATATTATTCAGGTTTACCCTAATTTATTTTTTTATACCAATAATAACCATATTAATTCTTAAGAACAAAACTTAATTTTTATTGCAACACTACTATATATAATTTTTTTTAGAGTGAATACTTCTAAAGAAGTGTTTATAAAATAAGATCACACCAGCCTTGTAGTGCCTTGGTACTGTTTTCTGTTGTTGAACAAAAGGTTATACAACCTGTTTGTAGCCATGCAGTGAATTGCACAGTAGGCCAAAATCTGCCATTGAAAGCTTTGGGAATTGCAGGGGTTCAGTACCTCAGAATTTGGCCTGGCTAAATAGCAATTACATGTTATGGTAAATTGCTTGTCAACTTTAGTTTAAATTAGAAAATAACTCCTGGGGTGGGGGGTTACTTTCCAATAAAACAACTAATTAACAAGCAACTCAATATGTTGCACATTACTTTTTTGAATCTTGTGACTTTCCAAGTCCATGTAGTGGAACTAATCACCGAATGATTACACAGCCAGAATTATTTGTTTAGTAACTGATTTTGTATTTAATTTCTCAGATATATTTTTAAAAGTTAGCTAACTTTATTCCATTCTTGCTGGTAGGATTACTTGAAATCTCCATGCAATTCTGAAACAAGTGCTGGATTTATAATATCTGATCACATTTTTATAATGCAGATTCTAATGACTTCCATTAATAATTGGAATTGCCAACATGTGTTCAGGATGACTGAAAAACAGTTTATTTTAATAAGGAGACCATTTAGACTTAAGAAACTTGGATGCTTTACACAGACTACCTGGCTGACTGTGCAAATGATCAACATCATGTGCACTTCTTTCTTCCTCTGTGTTAATAATGATTCCTTCTGTGTCTGCAACACACTAAGTGGATGGATAACCCTAAATAAAAGCAAATATTTTTACTATTTGATTCTACATCTAGATTCTCTTACTGTTCTCCTTCACCACAGGTGGTGATCTCTCTAAGATGTCACCCAGCTATAAAACCCATCAGCATTGTCAAGTGACAGATCATTATGTCATGAATATTGAAGCATGCAGTGCACAGTGCTTAAAAACCCATCACTTGCTACACAATGTGGTCTCTAAAATTAAGCTGTTTAATTTTTCTAGGGATGAAAAGCTGATTTAACAATTCACTGGATTGAATAGCCTTTCAATTTCTTCTTTATTGGACTGGATCTTTTTAGTCAGTAAGAGCTAATTATGAATGCAAGCCATTTTGAACCTGGCATTAATGAGAGTAATCAAAAACTCCATAAGGTCTATGGTAAGTTCTTCCTTAATAGTGTGATTAAACTGACCTGTTATTTGTCAAAATAAAATATTGTAGAAGTGGTGAAAGCAAAACTTACAATGTATTAAATAAACAATTTTGAGAAAGAGGCTTTTTATATGTAGCCTCCCAAATTATTAAATACAGAATGATCTATGAGTATAGCATACCATTTTTATTTCTCAGTCCTTTAATATGCTGTAAGAAGCTGACTGCCACACAATGAATGCTGAGTTGTGCTTCCTACTGAAACCTTACACAGTGCTCATGGGGCCCAGGATGAATACAAGCAGTATGAGTCAACCTATTAGTATCTTGGGGAAGGTGAGGGTGATCTCATAGTTGAATGTGCAACCCAAAGCCAGTAGAGGGCCTTCGTATCCTTTGGGTGGATTTTTAACTTATTATTCTTTTATTTTATTGTGATTTTTTTTGTAACCTGAATTTATATTGTAGAGAACTGTATTGCAGAGGAGAGGAAAGAGGGAGTTTACCAAGAAAAAAGTATCAGGAAGGTGTCCAAAATTCTCAAGCACGTAAAAAACATATTGATTTGAACTTCTTCCAAACCTGTATCCATTTATTGCAGAGATAAACTCTTGCTCTCTTTTGTTTACTGATTCTCTCTCCTATGTCCCATGCCCAAACAGCATGAGACAACATGTGTAGTGTTTGACTAAGGACCACGTATTTCAGTGTAAGGAGGGAGTCTGAATGTCAAGAATTGGGGGCAGCTTAACTATTAGCTTCCTCAGCCTGATAAGTATGGGTCATCTAATATAATTTGCTAGGAATTTTGTAGAAACTTACAATACTTTAGACTGGAAGGAGCCTCTGGAGGTCATCTAGTCCAGCAACATCAGGTCCTGAGCTGATTTGGCTTTGGATTCTTCTGGTTTACAATAATTATTATTACAGGACATTGGGTTTTCATACCTTTTACTGATGGGTAAAATTGTCATGACAGTTGGCATAAGTTATACTTTTAAACTTGTGAATGTGTCAGAGATATTTGAGATAGTCTTTATACATATGTTCACATTTCTCACATTTTCTCTTTTCTCTTGCTATATTTCCACAAAGCTATATTTACCATGATAACATATGATCATTTTTTACAACAAATGGCAATAGGAACAATCCCACTGATACATCAAAATCTATAAAGGGTGTTTACAGCTGCCATGAAACATTTACAGTACTGTTGTATAAGATATATGTTTAGAAGAACTTAGAGCTTACTTATTCAGGAGTGTGGTCATTTTCATATTTAAACCAAGTGGGATGCATTTTACTAAAGGAATAAAGCTTTTAATCCATTTAATGCACCAATAGAAATTTTATCCTTGTTTCTTCTGAGGTGATAAGGGACCCTCACAAATTTCTGAAATGGAATAATTGTCACGGGATATGAATATTTTAAACTATGGTCATTTTGGGAGAGAGGAAATGATCGGGTTTCTAACAGCAGTAGGTCAAGAAGTTAGAGGTTATATGTTTAAAGGACAAAATTGACTTGAAAAATGAAACAAAATTGGTTTAGGATGACAAGGTAATCAACCATTCTTCTTGATAGATATAACAAATGCAGTAAGAGCATCGCAATCAAATTTACAGAAGATAATCCAAAGTTTTCTTTGCTTTAATAGTTGTAGAGATCCCTTGTCTTATGTAATTTACATCATGCTGTTTTATGAAAGCTTAATTTTTGTTTTGTCAGCTTCAAGAGTCTCAAACAACTGAATACCACTGTTAGCTCTCAATTATTCTCCCAAATTTACCATGGACTGTTATGTGCTTTTAAGGAAGCAGGGCTTAGATGACAATATATAGAAGAGATATTGTGATCATAATTTGACTGGAAAGGAACCCCCATAAGATGTGTCACTTCTCTCATTTTCCTCTTTCTTACTTTGGCATGGCTTGGTCATTTGGTCACTCCAATACCTTCTTCATTCACAGTGGAAAAAGTCACCTATAGAGTCACTGGCACTTGTGCTGTTTAACGTATATGTAAATGATCTGTAAAAGAGTGAATAGTAAGGTGACAAAGTTTGTTGAAGATACTAAGTTATTATCATGGTTTGAGTGACACAGGATAATTTGTCTTTCAGTAATTTTACTTCTCAGTAAAGTCTTTTTTAATGCTGGGGAAAAATGCATTTTTAGAAGACTCCAGTGTCTGAATTTGTGAAAATATTTACTTTACAGCCAGCTGTGGTATGCAGGTTTCAAGGTCTCAGTGTTTTCGAGCTCACCAGGTGTGGGGACGAGAAGGAGCAAGACCTGGGCGCTTGACCCAAGCTGGCCAACAGAATAGTTTCATACCATGAACGTCACATTCAATATAAATTAAAAGTTTGCTGAGGAGTTTCTTCTTTTCCATGATGGCTGCAGTCCTGAGAACTTCTTGCTGTGGTGCTGGACCCGGACCCCTGAGGCCTTCCCTTCCTCCTGAAGCAGTAGCACTCGCAGAGTCCAATAGTTCTGTCCACCGCTGGGAGTGCAGCACTTCCTACTGATAGAATGGGCTGAGTATAATCCTCGTACATTTTATATTGGTATCAGGATCAATAGAGGTTCTTTAGTATTATTGTATTAATTATTCAGTATTATTGTATTAAATCTGTTTATATTTCAACCCTTGGGTTTCCTTGTTTTTTCCTAATTCCTCGGGAATGGGGTGATAGAATAATTGTCTAAACAACATTAATTTGTTATGGGTTCTTCAAACCAAAACAGTTGTTCAGGGCAATGAAGATAACTGTGAAGAACTTCAGAAAGCTTAGTGCTTTCTGAAAGACTATTGAATTTGGAATGGCTCCTAAGTAATATATAAATAAGCTAGGCTATAGGTAAGCAGTAGAACTTCTTGCAACAGGATGAATGGGTCCTCAAAATTTTCCAGGCATCACAGAGCAGTTGGATCTCTTCATGGTAGAGAAATCAAATCAGGCTGTGGAATATAAATCTCTGTGTCATGAAGTCCCTGAGCTGCAAATTAGAGGAGCTTGGGATCTTATTCTATGGTAGTAATCCTTTACATTTTATTTTGTTCCAGACAAGATCTATTAACCATCATTGGAAACAAAGCACTGGGTGGGATGGGTCTTTGGTTTGACTCATATAGAGATTTTTGTATATTTTTTGATGTCATAGATACAGGGATATCACAGCACCAGTCAGGTTTTTAGATGCTTTTGTTGTCTATACCTGCATTTTTTGTAATGCTCACAGGTGAACTTGATACATTCTGTATATTGCCTCCTTAAAAAAAAAGAAAGGAAAGATTTTTTTTCTCATTTCATTTTTACGTTGTACTATTGTACTGCACAGCTATAGTCCTTGGATATTGACAGAGAGCAAAAAGAAACTGGGGGGCAGGAAATGTGTTTTGACAGACTCCATGTGTTTATCATTTGTTTTACCTCTTAAGGTGTTGGGTCTCTCCTAAGGATTGTAAAAGTATTTAAGAACCATTTCATTTCTGTAAACCCAGTTGTCTCACTTTCAGAAGTCATTTTCTCTGTCCCTTGAACACAGTTTCCTCAGTCTCAGCAGTGCAGAGACCTGTTATTATCAAAAGCTTATCAGTTTATCATAGAATCATAGAATCATAGCATTGTCAAGGTTGGAAGAGGCCCTTGGGATCATCGAGCCCAACCATCTACCCTGCTCTACAAAGTTCCCTACACCATATCACCCAACACCACATCCAAATGCTGCCATATGTCTGCTCCATAACAAATGCACTGGTTTAAAAAAAAAAAAAAAAGTCTTCAGGAGTTTTTTGGGGTTTTGCAGGATTTTTTTGCAGAAACCTTGAATTGATTCCCTTAGCTGATATCAAAATTGCTGTTTATTATATTGTACTGATGTTCTAGAACTGCATGCAATACAGTTACATGTTCTCCAAACAGATGGAGGCAATGTTTCAAGAAAAACATTAAACAGCAATAATGGTGACAACTATATATCATTCGTAACCAAACCTGAATTAATTACATAAGGTTAAAAAGGCTCTTATTTCACCATCCTCATGAGAATTCTTCTGGGATTTTTATAGCAAAGGTTCATTACCTATCTATCAACAGGAGATTTTGAAATGTAGATGTTCTCAGACTTGAGGCCCTTTAAGAGTGTAGAAGTGCCGTTTACGTTTGTCTTGGTTTGGGGTAAAACAGAACCAATTTTCTATTCAGTAATTTTACTTTGCAGCTAAGCCTCTTCTAACTAACTGAACTCTCTGAAATTAACAGCATATTATGGAGTCACTGTTCACTCTCAGAGTGGTAAGACTGATATTTATAGTTGATGCCAAAGAATGGTATGCAGAGAGGTTCTTGCTTATACTTCTTGCTATAACACCCAAGGGCAGCTCACTTTGTTACTTGCCCCATTGGAGGGTTGGAAGCAGAAAAGCATAGAGGAGTGGCACCTGCAGGGAGCAGTGGACAGGACAGGTGACCAAAACCAGACCAACAGCGTATTCCATTCCATCTGCCTCATGCTTAGTGCAAAAGCTGAGGGATCAAAGGGTCAACCCTCTTTCTTCAGTGGCCAGTGTCCAAGGAGGACTTTGTCTGTTCATCTGCCTTTAGCTCCGATCTGTGTGATCCTGAATCCAGATCCAGAATCCAGTTCCTGTCCATCACTGAGTCCAGTCTGGGACTTTCCCTGTGCCTGACAGTGGTGTGATTGTCATCCTGGGAGCTTGATACGGTTTTGTATCAAGTTTGTCTCAGTGGCCAGTCTGGCCCAACCATGACAATATCACACAAAATGTAAACATTTTAAAGTGAGAAATTGTTCAAACTGTGAAATTGTTTTTGCAGTAATACAAGATGTATAAGCAAGTGATAACTATGTTGAATCATTTGTTCTTTATGTCATCCAGCAGGTTTGACAGTGCAATTAACTCCATAAGAAGAAATTTGTTTCCACAGTAAGAATTTGTGTTATGTTGGTTCACACAAATTGTTCAGTTTTATTTTGCTTACTCCCTGTCTCTTTCTTGAGCTTTAATATGATTGTCAAAAAAAGTAATTTTTCCCTTTTAGCAGTCAGTAGTGAGCTGCAAATATTAAGGGATGGATTTTTTTTTTTTTTTGGGGGGGGGGGTATTTTGGTTTTTTTTTGTTGTTTTTGTTGGGGTGTTTTTTTGGGGGGAGTGTTTTTGTTTGGTTGTTTGTTGGGGTTTTTTGGGTTGTTGGTTTTTTTTTTTTTTTGGGGGGGGGGGTATTTTGGTTTTTTTTTGTTGTTTTTGTTGGGGTGTTTTTTTGGGGGGAGTGTTTTTGTTTGGTTGTTTGTTGGGGTTTTTTGGGTTGTTGGTTTTTTTTTGATTGCAATATCTGATACTAAGCAAAGCCAGAGACATATTTTTAGTACTTATGAATTTCCCAGTCATTTCCCATATTGCTTCTTTGTGTAGTCTCATGATGAGCCAATCTACAGAAAATCCCTATCCCATGGTTTTATAACATAAGCAATAAACCATAAAAATTATCCTCAAAAAAAAAAAAAATTCACTTATTTTTCATCACGAACTCCTTGCAGAACAGAGACGATATTTTGGTTTCTGCTAGAAATTTTCTTAACACAGTACAATTTTAACAAGGCTTGACAGCATCAGGAGCATTCCTATAGGGATTTTTTGCTTTGGTGTGTTTTTGTAAGTTTTTTTTGTGTGTAAAATTGTGGTTTTAGTTTCCCTGCCAAAAACTGGAGAATTATGAGTATTACACTCTTTTGTAATTTTAGCATGAAAAGCTAAAGTGGTCCCAGACCGTTTCTGCATGTTAGCTTAGAGGCACTGAAAATTCAGTTTGTTCTTTAATCAAATGGCAGTCTTCAGCCATTCATAAACTCAAGGAAGAAAACCTATAAAATATTATTTCCAAGTGCTCAGCGAAAGAAATCAGGTCTGTCCAAAAAACAAGGTGTAAGGAATTACAGCTTGTTTTTCTGAAAAAAAATATAAATGACATTTTGTAAACTAACTTCTGGTGAAAATGAGGATGAAAATAGCAATCATGCTAATCAATGAAGGGGGTTCATAAGCATTGCTTTTTTTTGCTGCATTATTCTACTCGACTGAATTAAATCTTCTGTAAAGAATTAAAAAATCAAAAAGATTTGTTTTGCATATGTTTCAGAAAGATTTCTAGTTTTAAGATCTAAAAGCATGTTTACATTTTGCTCAAAAATATTACTTCAGCTCAAGCTACCTTTGGCTGCGGTACCCAGCCCTACAGCTCTAGCAGTGCTGAGCTCGACAGTTGAGAGGGTTTTTGAGCTTTTTGAGAAGCTAAATCTGTAAGATGGATCTAAGGTGGCTTTAGTATTTCCTTGGCTGCTTCTCAGCTTACTTCGCTGCAGAATTTATGTTGAACTTCCTGTACAAACTAGAGTTCAGGGATCTGTGGCTATGGGTTTGCTGTAATTCCAGTCCCAGAGGTGATCACCTCAAACCGACCTCTGCTCTGTGCAGACAGGTCTGTGTTCCCCCTCCCATCACACAGGCAGACTGTGAAAATTTAGTTGATGCAAAGGTGCGGAGCTAACTACAACACTATGAGGTTAAACTTACATTTCAAGCTTTTAGAATATGTGAAACTTTCCCCTGAAATGTGTAATGTTGGTCTCCCAAGCATGCTGAAAACTACTATTAATTTAGTGTAACAAATCAAAACCCTTTTTGTAAATAGTTAAACATGGGAAAAGATCCCTCCCGTGACAGAATAAAAGTGGGACCTGACACTGGCTTAGAAGGGCATTTTTTTCTTATGATGTCACCATGATCGGGTCCTAGCAACATAGTATATTGGTAATGAATTTCTTTTAATAAAGAATTAAATTCTCTGTAAACATTGATGCTTGTGTATTTCTGTATTTAGTATTTCCACATTCTGTGTTGACATTTGCTTGAAATCTACTTTGACTTCTGCCTATTTAAGCTTATACTTTTTACTGTGTATGTTAAGCACCCATGTCTCAAATTTTATTTGAAGAATGAGTGTGAATAAAGCTATTTACAGTATTTATTTTATCTTCTAACACTCCTGGATAATGTAGTATGCGTTTTTACACATTTTTGCAATTAATGCAGGTAACTTCCATACTGTGTGTAGATGCACAATATTCTATATTATGAATATTATTTATTATGTGGATGTCCACAATATTGTCTGTCAATAATATCTTATTCAAGACATATGGCATCAGACATAATGCAGAGAATATATCATATGGCATTTTATGAAAACTGACGATAGGAAATGCTAAGGATTTGCTGTTACTGGAAGATCTTACTCTGTGTTATTCGTTTTGAATTTATTGTTCTGCCCTTACAATTAAAAGAACATCTGCCTTCCATGTTTAAAAACTCCAGGTTAAGCTTTGTCAAAATTAAATTACAAATACATTCCTTGAAAAATATCAATCTTTTCCTTGAATTTTTTGCAATATTATTTTTCAATTTATTTTAAAAGAATCAAAGGGGTTAGAATAATTTGTTTGTGAATTGACATAATATCACGTCTTAGTTCAAGGATTCTAGATATTTCCAGGCAGGGCAGATACTAGCATAACAGTAAACATTTGTGTAAACATTTTTTGTGGGTAGATTGCCTGTAATTTCTTCATAGCATTTTGTAGGCATTGTCCCTTTCTGGATCAACAGTAAGCCTTTAAAAAAAAAAAAGAAAATGGCTTTGTCTAGTCATTATTTTAGAGTTTATCTATTTTGCCAGTGCATTGTAGGCAGTTGTTCTAGGTTCCCATTCAGCTTATTCAACCCATGTCACTAGTGCTGCACTGTGGAATATTTGACTGCCTTCTCAATATTGCTTCTGGATAATTGTGGGCTGCCACTCTGTCAGTGATTGATATAGGATTGACTGAAACTAGAGATGGGCTTATAGATAAACTTCCTAAAGCAGAATTCAACAAAGGGGGTTTTCCACCTTGTTTTCCCATTGTTGCTCCTCATGATGATCCCCAAGCAACAAATTCAAAATGCACACTCTTTGTTCGCTTGAGCCAGTTTGTGGCAGTGCTCTCTTTCATAATGCTCCCAGTTTATGCAAGGGAGCAACTTAACCATCTGATATTGCATATTGATGCTTCTAATGTATGTGGAAGCTCTGAGAGAGAATCAGAAGACCTAAGAGATAAAACTAGTCAATATGGTCTCCTCAGGGAAAGTTTTCATCTTTAACCCTGAAAGCGCTTACTGCCATTTGCCACAGGTCCACCAACTAAATGAAGCAGAGAGAAAAATGAAAGTGCTGTTACGTTATTTTGCTTTCTTACAGCAGACTACAGAGCAGTTGGGACTAATAATTTTGCATAAGCTGCGGTTTAGATTATACATTAGGAAGAAGTTTTTCACTTTAAGGGTGGTGAGGCACTGGAACAGGTTGCCCAGAGAAGCTGTTGAGGCCCCATCCCTGGAGGTGTTCAAGGCCAGGCTGGACGTGGCCTTGGGCAACCTGGTCTAGTGGGAGGTGTCCCTGCCTATGGCAGGGGGGTTGGACTAGATGATCTTCAAGGTCCTTTCCAACCTAACCCATTCTATGATTCTATGAATTATTCATATATTTACAACTGTTTATTTCAAGTTTGGTCAAATGCTGGTCAAACTTGTTCTCCATTGGTTGAATGAGACTTAGGTTTTACAACTGTACTGATGAAAACTTCCTCTATAATATGAGTCATATAAAATCCTCTTTTATTTCCATGAATTAGGAATTTTTTTTTTGGTCAAGCAAGAGCTAGAAAAGTTTATTTAATTCTAGGTGAATCTCTTCTTCCCCCTCTTTCCTCAGCTTCCTAAACTCTTTCTATTCTTCTCTCTGTCTGACATTTACACATTTTATTTGCTTTCTTTCTTTAAGTGTGCTGCTTACATATTTTTTCTTGCTCTAAATAATCCTTTTTATTCTTTTCTGTCACCCTCTAGGTTTTCTATTTAATTTCCTGTTTTCTTTCATGTTATCTCCTTCAAAATATACACATAACTATCTTCAGTCTTACAACATTTTTTTGAAATAAATAAATTTATTAAACTAGCAAATTTATTAATTTATTTCATCAAAATACAATAGCATACTTTTCAGCCAGCTGCAAATTAACATGCATTATTTTATGTATTGGTCCTGTATTTGATTCTCCAATCTCCTCTTCACTATACAGTTTCTTTCTCTATTTCTCCTTAATGTCAGTCTTAGTATTAGCTTTCAAGTGCCTCTTTTTAGTGATGAAAGCAGAGAAATAATTATTGAAATGCAATCCAAATTTATATTTGAGATTTACTGTACTAAAAATTGAAGACCATTTTCTCAGAATAAAAGCAGCTGAAAATAGCTTGCTGTAGCAGGAAAAAGAGATAAAATCAAATTTAAAACCTAGTTTGCGACAAAAATGAAGGCTATTTCTTTAATTCAGAAAACTTGTTGAAGAGAAGAGCAAAATATAAGTTTCACATAATTGTGAAATGGTTGATTAACATGGCTGTCGTGTAAGTTGTTCCTGGGGTACATTTGTGAAAATTGCTTAGCTGGGATATTTGTAGAAGAGATATTGCTGTGGATTAGCAAATTTACTAAATCTGGAAAAGTAAAGTTGCGTGCAGTCTTTCCATGAACTTCCATGTGAGATAGAGCAGTCTGTTAAGCTGCTTATTCACCTTAATATGTATTGTAGAGACTGCTAATAATATTTGTGGAAAACTGATACTTTTAGAAGTGCACAAGATGAACTTACTGTTCCTGTCAAAAAAAAACAAAGCAAACCATCCATCCTCTAGACACCTTGGAAGACCTGAAACTGAAATTGGCTTTAGAAGTTAAACCACTCCACTAAAAGGGAGGAAAAGGCTTCCATCAAAGCTGAAACCCTAAATAATACCTTGTCATCAGAGAAATAGCCGATCAGCCTGAGAGACCTTAACACCCAGATCTCCCCTATGCAAAACTGCAACAACATTTAGCATTCCTTGTTTGGGATACTTTGGATGCAGTATAAATTTCAAAAACATCTTTCCATCTGTGTTTACAAATAAAATGTGTTGACAGGAAAGAAAAAAAACCACCAGATTTTCAAGCAGAAGCAGAAAAACACTAAAAGGAATAAACAAAATGGAGTTTACCTGTGCATTGGAGAATTTTGAAGCCTGACCTTCATTTTGCTATTGCTTCTTATTTTCTTTAGTTCATACAACTTTTTATAACTGAGCAGATCTTAATCTTGCAAAAATTTATACCATAAAAAAATGCATGACTTGTTTCTTTGATGTATAATCATTTATAAGCTAAAAGATTTAAGTGTGATATCCTAATTTTTTCCCAGTCTTCTAAGCAATACAGGTTCCTTTGTTCAGGAGCCAGGCTGTCTAATGTTGATTTTGGTTTCTGTTTGTAGCTGTGGAAGACCTTGAAAAAGCAAACAACATTGCTCATAAAATGCTCTCAACAAGACTGTGGGGCTTTAGCATGGACTATTTCATGCTTAGATGGTTACAATGCCTATGAAAGACTGATTTCATAACAACAATAAAGCTGAGGTTTTGAGAGCTCTTCATTGAGCTGAAGGACTTAAGGGAGCATACAGAACAGCACCTTCAGGAGGACAGGGTCAAGCTTAAATGTTTTCAGGCCTGTAGGAAGTGAATCATAGCTGCTGAATGTATCTAATCTAATTGTACTTTAATATATTTTTTTGTTAAAAAATGTTTCTTCAGAATATGTTTTTCCAATTTAGCTGAAGAGTTTGAAAGGCACAAGTGCTAATAACAAGTAAGTTCCAAATATCAATTTAGTATGCTTTTAAAAAGTACATGAAAATTTGGTTTTGGGAATTTTTTTTTTCTACTCTTTTCTCTCCCCTCTCAGTGTTTTGTTTGTTTGTTTGTTTGTTTGTTTGTTTTTAAGAAGGGAAATACACCTTGTGTTTGGAGACTATTGGTTACTCTTGGTCAAGCAATATATTCAAAGTTATAAAATGAAAATTTTCCTCACTAAGACTATGGTTTTTTAAAGCCTATATTAACCTAATTATTATATAGCTGTTTAAAGAGGAACCTAGTGCTGGACACGAGATATATCTACTCAATCCCTCATATTTTTCCTATGTAGATCTATATTTCACTAGCTGCCTTCTGAGGATATTAGCATTCATTTGTAATAATACTATGAGAACATCAGGAAGATTTCCAGAGGTCATAAGAGATGAGAAATGTATTTGTTCATGAACCAGTGCTGTAATTTTATATTTACAGAGTGTTATTATCCATGAAATTGTACCCATTAAAATGTTTTCAATTCAGGAAAATTAGAAAATAACTTTCAGAAATATCAGTCAAGTTCTGAGTTTCTACCATACTTTACATATATTTTTGTAAACTACGTAGCACACCTTTGAGCATCAACTTGTGGCTTGTATTTACGGCCAAAGACATAACTGCCTGTAGAAGAGTGGGACCTGTTATAATGTGTCTTTCTGTAATTAAGTTTTAGGATCTCAAGGATGCAGACCAGTAATCAAGTTTATGATACTCTAGTTTTGTCTAAGGGATGCTAATTTTACAGTACTTATAGTTTATAATTCAGATTTAGTATAGTGTCTAATAACTTTCATGATTCCATTATGACTGTGGTTAAAGAATTTTACCACTAGATTGAGAAATAAATTGGGCAAAAGTATAATTTTAAACAATTTAAATTCCCATAATACACTTAATTGTTACTGTCTGAATTGTCAGAATTAGCTAAATGTGGATTAAAAATATTGTTGGGGGTTATGCTTTACTGTTGTACCAACAAAATATTGGTAGAGAGAGCGTAAGACTGGACAGTGCAGCACTGAGAGACAGCCTTAACACAAGACTAAAATTTGACTTTAACTGATGATATTTATCAATCTTTTTCATCTCATGACTTCAAAGGGGAAGCATTTAGCAGCTCTGCACTGGACGATTATGCAGATTTTGGTTGGGATAGAGTTAATTTTCTTCATAATAGCTAGTATGGGGTTAAGTTTTGTATATGTGCTGAAGACAGTGTTGATAATGCGGGGATGTTTTTGTTATTGCTAAGCAGTGCCTACACAGAGTCAAGGTCTTTTCTGCTTCTCTCACTGCACCACCAGCAAATAGGCTGGGGGTGCGCAAGAAGTTGGGAGGGGACACAGCTGGGACAGCTGACCCCAACTGATCAAACCGATATACCATGCCATATGACATCGTGCTCAGAATATAACACTGGGGGAAGAAGATGGAAGGGGGAAACATCAGGAGTGATGGTGTTTGTCTTCCTAAGTAACCATTACACGTGATGGAGCCCTGTTTTCCTGAGGATGGCTGAACACCTGCCTGCTGATGGATAGTAGTGAACAAATTCCTTGTTTTGCTTTGCTTGCACACATGGCTTTCGTTTTACCTGTTAAACTGTCTTTATGTCAACCCATGTGTTTTGTCACTTTTATCGTTCTGATTCTCTTCCCCATCCCACCAGGGGGGAGTGAGTGAGCGGCTGTGTGGTGCTTAGTTGCCAGCTGGGGTAAACCACAACAATGATTAAATGGCCTCTTACCACAAATCAGTAAATAAACCACCTTAGCTGTCTTTTATTTAATCTCCAGGTCTTGAATTATATTTGAAATTCTCTGTCTTCTTTTCTACATGAGAGAATTTTTCAGAATTCCTTAGTCAGTGCATGCTCTGGTCATTAACTATATTCAGGCTTTTCTGATTTTCTTTCTTTAAAATACAAAAAAACCCCAGATTTCCACATCTGTCACCTCACACCTACAGTGGCCATCAGAAGCAGTTATGATCCTATGCATGTTTCCATACTGCTTCCTAATGTTAAAATTCTGGTTATGCTTCTTGAAACCCAGCATAAAAGAGCTGCGCACCCAAAATGCTGATAAGAAAATACCAGCCACTTTTTTCCCAGGCATCCTGGTAATTTCACGATGGCTATGTGAAGGAATCATTCCCTCTTCTTGAACTGCTGATTAAGCTGGACGGCAAACAATCCTAGAGGTGGGGACAAGTGTTCTCGCTGCAGGGAGGGGGAAATACAGCTGAATATGAGTGATCAGTTTAATGTCTCATTGCAGGGCCCAAGGACTGGCCATTTTCCTGCTGAGCTGATCGGACTCAATCTTAAAAATTTCTGAAACAAGGGCAAACCTTATGTAAAAGATTCTAAGGTTCAGTAGTAAACTCTGGTTTAAATGATGAATGTATCCTCTCATCTTCCCATGCCTTCTTACTATGCTGTAAAAGGTGACAATAAGGAGAAAAAAAAAAAAAAGGTTAATTTTAACCTAAAATTAAGGATGATTTAGTGGACCCTGGGACAGGAGAGAGAAGGCATGCAATCTCTCCTGCTTTGCTATTATTTATTTATTTCGAGCTAACCTTATTAAATCTCAACATAGTGATTTCTAATGAGAATATACTGTCGCTGTCATGAAAAATTTTTACTCTAAAATATCTTGAAAGATGCTATGTGCTGCTATGACTTTATTATGACCAAGAATTTGTGAAGAAATTAATTTTAAAAGCCTTTTATAAGCAACAAATAAGAACATAAAACTTTTGGTCTCTTCCTTCCTCAAGTCTTGGTTCTGAAAATATAAAGCAAAATGCTGACAGAGGGAAAGCATGGCATACTGTAATGTAGATAATGAAGATAGGTGTGCTTTTAGCAAATTTCCAGTTGCTTGTTTTGATTCTAGATTTTTGTCTGCTGATAGTTTTAGTTACTAAAAAGTCAAAACTATAAAAGTAATGAATTATTTGAAACGAATTTAATGATAAATAGCATGTGATAACTGGAGTTTGAAAATGTGTTTCCATGGAGAATAAGGCTCAATCATATCCAAAACAACTGTGGAAGGTCATAAAATCTGAGAATTAAATTTAACAAATAACTGAAAGTAATTAAAAATATTTAACATGAAAACAAATAATGCCCTTTCCCATATTTGCATTGTCTGTCTGTTTTTATCTTTTGCTTCATTATCAGTGTTCAACATGATGTTTAACAGACAACATCTATAATTCTTTCATTAAATTTATTTATTTATATATTGCCTGCTAACTAGATTTCTGTATGAAAATCCTGGAACATTTACTATGCCACAATTTACTGTCTTTGGCTTATGTGCCCTGTGCTAATGGTGACAACATCAAGCAAGTCCAGCCTAACGTCCTCTTAAAAGCAAACTGTCATCAGGAATACGTCAGCTACAGCAGCCTTGCAAAGGTGGATTTAAAAATTTGGCAAGACTGCTGCAAAGATCTGCAATACTCTGGAACAGAAGTAGCAATTGAAATGTCCAACTCCAAACTAAGTGTTTTTTAAAATACTAGAATTGTTATTTAACATATCTTCCCATGTTAACATTACATATTGTGACAGGATATATAGTAAAAAAAGGGTGAACTAAGTTTTGAATAAGTAATTTTAGTTTCAAAATGCTGCAGTTTCTTGGTCAAGCGCCCCATTAAAGAAGCTTGAACATTTATGTTACTTTCAGCAATATCATAAAATCCCAAAATGCCTCTGAAAAAAAAAATATATATTTTTGCCAACAGAGAAATTGGCTAAAGTTTCTCCACTAAATAAATATGCTGCTTTGGACTTACTTTCAGTGTTTATTTTGTATTAGCAGCTTCAAACTCTCCACCTAGCTAAAGTTTTTTAAGTATTAACTACAGCTGAAGAGGACTGCTTATCATTTACCCGAGTTAATAATTACTGTTGTTTGCGACTGTGATGATTAGAGTGTGTATAATATTGAATGAGTAATTTGTCCTCTGGTGGCAGTTTAGAAAGAGTATAATATCTGCAGACACTTTAGGACTACAAATGAGTTTTATCCTACCTCAGGGCCACAGATTTTGAAACTATGTGACCTAGGGTGGCTTCTCAACACTTTAATACTGTGTAGTTGTCTAGTAATTATTTTTTTTGTGGGATAACTCCCAATAGTGTTTTTCTGCAAGTAAGAAGAAAATTAGTCAAGCTGTTTTTGAGTTATAGGTCATTACCCTGCACATGAAGCTACTCTGTAAACACACTAATTGGCATAGTAAATACTTACTTTGTACAGACTGCAAGGGTTCACAGGGAACTGTAGCCCAAACAATGCTCTATAGAAGGGACCAGAAAAGGGGAAAGAGTTCTGAAGCTCAAGCACGAGTTGAAAGGCAAAGGGAGGTATCAAGTATGTTGTACTTTAACTTTTGCAGCTTGAAGAGGTAAGAGGAGAAGATTTTGTTGTGAAGCACATGTTCTTCTCCAAACCATAGTAACTGAAGAAAGGTGTGAGTCTTACACAGCTCATCAAGTTAGGGTGGAATTCGGCAAGTGAACACTGTGTTAAGTACCGAGGTCCTCTTCTGCAGGCAGAAGAGTTGTGATATTGTCAAAGACTTCCATACGTCTGTACATTCCCCTTTCCTTTTCAAGGGAGTCACTGATTTGAACAGCCAGCCAACCAACAACTGGGGTCAGGATGAGGGGGCAGTAAACTCAAATAGATAATTCTGTTCCTGATTTCTGGGATCCCATACTGGTAGACCTTTTCCTAGGAGTTGCAGCTTTTCTGGAAAAAGACACATAAATCCTGAATCAGGAGAAATTCTCTGAGGGAGTTGTGGCTGTGGGCTTGTGGGCTCGCCCAGATTATACTGAAAAAAAATGCCCACCTCACTTGTATATGGTTTAGGAGCCTGAGTCAGTTCAGCCCATTTTTTAAATGATCCCCTTGATGCTTTCTGTATCCAAGCTGCTGTGCAGCTTATTTCACTGGATTTATCGCGCACTGTGTGCAGCCTATCAAATCTGTAACCATCCAGTATTATACAAGGAGCAGGGTTTATTTTCTGGCCATAGGAAGAAGGTTACAAAGATCTACCAGATTTTTCTGTAGGTGGTTTAGAATGTGAAAAAATGTCACCCTGATATGAGTATAAATTTGAAAGATGTCTTCAGGGTGTCCCAGCAGGAAATTCATATCAACCAGTGAGAGAAGCTGGAACTATTTGAAGCAAGGCACATGAGCAAAGCCTCCCAGAGAGAGTTTGAAGGGTGGTAAAAGTATACAGTAGAAAACCGGACTATTATTGAGTCAAAGAGGCAGCTTTTGTGCTAGTGAGATGGTGGAAGGAGATGTTTATATTTCTATTAAAATAGATTCAAAAGGACCATCTGGGATTACATGAAAGTAGGAGGAAAAAATAAAAGTGATGTATGTCTCTTATGTATGTCTCTTGTCTCTATGCGAGAGCTCTTTTTTCCCCGCACCACAACAAACAAATCCCTAATCTGAGATTTAATAACTGTGAAACTTCTGGATCTAAGACCTCATCCGAAATTAATGAAATTAATGTGTGTGTGCAAACTTCCTTGGGTGCAAATCCTAGAAAACATTTTAGAAACACTCTGTCAATCCCTCATGTCATGCTGTAAGGGTTTTATACAGGTAATAACATTTATCTGTGAACTTCTCAGAGATTTCCATGGCTTCACCCACTATTTGCACATGTGCATAGGATTATTCAGCTATAATCACATTTATGAAGTATTTGAGTTTAGACTGCATGTGATTCCCAGAGTTTTTAACCTTCTTTTACTAATATATCTGAATATTATTTTGCCTGCTTAGCTTGGTGTTATCTATCTCCGTTTGTGCTTCTGTCATCCCTAACTTGAATTTTCAGTGTCCTGGTGTATTTGTCTTTGCCCTGTTTACAATATTAGTTGCTAACAAGTTGTTCTGAAATAGTAAAAAGACAAGTTTTAGAGACTGCCTTATGGCATAAAATTAAATATAGCAACTAAACTCAAGTGCAAGACTGAAAACAATTTTATGGCTTAATTGTGTCGTTAAAGTTTGCTATGAGCTGTGGAATTCTGACTTTCTGAAAATGTCTTTGAAGATACTATTTTCATTAATCATGCAGCAGCTTTTAATAGAATGAATTTATTAAGGGAATATTTGGCAATGTAATAGATCGCATACTATGTAAAGATTCAATTTTCCTTAGTCAGCAACAACCATAAGTGCTGAGAGCACTTCATCTATCCCACAGATACTTGAAAAAAGGAAAACACAGATCTTTCAAATACCTTAGAATCTCAGTGTGAGAACTTAATGTGAAACTTCCATCTGGAAATTACAAGGCCAGATGGTTGTATAAATCCCAGCAGAAAATATACATCTGTCACTTTTTCACATAACTGGTTCTATTTGAAGAAGGATTTATTTAATCAGCTTGGCACATCATTTAGTGTGTCATTCCTATCAGCCTGTAGCCTGTAGCTCTCTTTGTACCAAGTCCCCTTTCATTTGTAGAATGCAATGGAGGTAATCATTTCTCTAACCAGATGCAGGATGACTGTTGATTTAAACTGTTTTATGCAGAAGCATGATGAAGAAGAGCAGATGAATATAACTGTGCAAAATTCTTCAGTAAAGATTCTTGCTATCAAGTCTACCTAGATTATGAACTTACCTGTCATACCTCTTCTCTCCACCACACAAGGATGCTATCTAGAAAAAACTTTAGCAGTGTAGTGGAGATAAGAAGTTTACTTAGTGGAAGTGTGCTTTAGAGTTCTATGCTACCTCATGAATCCAAAGGAACAAAAATAACTTCTGAAGCCAAAGTCTATCAAAATTTGAACTGATGCAAATGTCTGATTGGACTGTCTTCCTAAAAGTGCTTCAGAAGAGGTTGTGAACATGTACAAAAACACTAGTAAAGAAGAACCTGAAGTGAGTGGGTCTTATTGTGGATTTTGTTATAATCTATATGACAAATGACTGAACGTACAGTCTGGAGACATTTCATGTTTATTCAGGTTTACATTTACATCAGATATATCTGTAGGTAAACCCACACTCACACATANTATATGACAAATGACTGAACGTACAGTCTGTAGACGTTTCATGTTTATTCAGGTATATCTGCAGGTAAACCCACACTCACACATGCGTACATCATTATTGAGTTTTGTACACTTACTGGAGCTTTACTACTGTATTTTAAAAACTGTGCTTGGGCACAATAATATTTCCCATCTAACTGAGCAACTTTCTTCTGATGTATTTCTTTGATACAGATTTCATCTGAAGATGAGAATCATGACCTGATTACTTTCTCCTCTTTGCCTTTCAATGCAACATGCAATAGTGTAGTCTGGTCCCTGCCTGAAAAGTGTAAGTGACATTACACTTACAAGAGATGTACATTACAGAGCCATAGATGAGCTTTTTTTATATGTTTACATTAGCAGTTTGTATCGACATTTTTGAAGCTCATCTCCCAGTTGCCCCTGATTACCTTGCTTTGATTCACATCATGGAACAGACTTGTGGAGAAGGACTTGGATTTCTTTTCAATGAAATAGAACCAAAAAATGTCAGCCAGGAATGTACCAAATCAATTCAAATCCAGAATGGTTTGTTGAACAAGAATAGAGCTTTCTCAAGGTTATCCCTTTCTCACTGAAAGTTATATAAAAATCATTCCATCCTCAATACAAACTGTTTTGTTTTACATATCTGCTCCTACTACTAGGCCACATTAGTTGCTAGTATAGACAGAAATTTAGTCTTTAAAAACAATTTTTACAGTAATTCTTCCTGGAGAGAGCAGATATTTATGGACGTCTTCTAAAGAAATGTATTTCTGCCAGAAATTTTTTGGAAAACTCTACTGGTTCTGGATTTCTCCCACCACTTACATAAACTAAATATAACAAGGATGGCATACACTGCTAATTTCATATAAAAATTCTTTTCATCAAGAAAGGTGTAACTAAATAACAAACCCAGGTCCCAACCCACAAACCTTTCTTGGCTTTAAGCTTGCAGTGTTCTTTCAGCATTTCTTAAAAAATAATAATTGGTACTATAGAATCATTTGAAGAAATGTAATGATAAACTTAAAAGAATTAGAAAACTAAAACCTATGCAGGGATTGAATGCTCTAATTTTTTTAATCAATGGTGACTGTGCTGTCTTTTGATCCATAACCTATAAGTCATCACCATTACACATGAATATTGAAATTTGTGTTTTAATTTTATGCCCCCCCTGATAATTTTGCGCATCTCAGTGCAGTAAGAAAAGAAGAAAATTAATTGTCTCCCAGGATCAAAACCTGCCACATGTTTAATTGCATTAGATATCCCCAAAGTTTCCAAAGGAATGTTGGCAGAGCTGCCCACTAGGAACCAACAGTACCCAAT
This sequence comes from Anarhynchus alexandrinus, assembly GCA_008711295.1. NCBI lineage: Eukaryota > Metazoa > Chordata > Aves > Charadriiformes > Charadriidae > Anarhynchus > Anarhynchus alexandrinus. Next base: position 1,862,311 of record VUYV01000139.1, on the reverse strand, counting down.
GTATTATATATAATCGAAGAAAATTATGTCATGTGTATGTGAATTACCTTGTTTATTTTCACAAACAGATTTTAATTGCAAAAATTGTCATTTATTATTATATATGTTTTAAGGAGACTCTCCTGTCAGGAGAGTGAAATAGCTAACTTTAAATGATTTGGTATGAATATCACTATTTGGTATGATTATTACATTTAACGGCATGCAAAGTAACCCTTTTAATGATACAAGTTTTAGCCCGCAAGCAGAGCCAAAGCTTTCAAATTATCTTTGTCCTTATTTCATCTGTTCTTATCTGATGAAAATTAAATAAATGAGTTCTGAATATATTGTACTAATCTCAGTAAACAGAATGGGCAAGCAATTAGAATATTAGGAACAAATTACTATTTTCAGGAAATTAGTTAAAATGGAACATGCAAATAAAATAAGAAGTTCATCTGAAGATTTTATTAATAAATTAAAGAGTTCAAGTGAATAAGTTTGATGCAGTGGCTACTGAAAGATGACAGTTTTCTGGCTTAGGAATGGTGTTCATTATTGGTTTTTTCTAATTAAAAGATTTGAGGAGGTATTCATGTTGGCCAAAGGCTTCAGACAGCGTGATGAACCAACCTACTTTAGCCTGCATTCTTGCGAAGGAGAGCACGCTGACGGGGAGTAGTAGTTCCACTTTTGGAGGCTCCACTTTTGGTCTTTCTGGAGGATCAACATTACCTGATTTCCCTGCAGCATACTTGTCTGCATTTTCTTCCACTTTCACTCTGTTTTTATAGTTACTGGGTCTTGGTTTTATTCTTCAGTTTACAAAGTGGCAGTTAATATTTTGAAAATTTTCATATGACTGATTAGTAACAATAATAATCTCTTAATAATACCCTTTTTAATTTAAAAGGACATTATTAAAAGTAGTTAGTTAAAGAGTACTGTTAGCTCCTGGAGAGATCCTGCATGGCTCCATTTCTCCACAGCTGTATGCACACACTGAAGTACTTACAAGTTCTGTGCCTCTCCTCCACAAAACAGACAAAGAAAAGAACAGCAGAGGCTTTTCATACTTCTGTTCTTATGATCTGTAGCTCACATGTTGTTTATCAGATAGAACCTGCCAAGGACAGTCAAACATAGGATTTCCCAGTTAGTAGCAAAGTCGGCAGACAAGCCATCTTCTTTTGTCTCGCATAGCCTAAATTTTTAAAGGCAGAATTTTCTGCTTATTGTGTCTTGCACTGTAACAGTGGGAAAGATTATGAGACTAGATGTTCTGGACAGCCTAACAGACTGTGTGGTTTATTTCAGAGGGTTATCTGTACTGTTTAAGAATTATGTTTTATCTTATCTGAAAATTGGGCAAGTAGACAAAGATAGGTGTACAGATGATCCACTAATCAAAGAAAGAGATGCAGCTTCAGACAAATTGTCATTGGCTAGGGATGTCAAGGGCAACAAGAAAGGCTTCTACAGGTATGTCAGTGACAAAATGAAGACTAGGGAAAATGTGGGCCCTCTCAGGAAGGAAATGGGAGACCTGGTCACCCAGGATGTGAAGAAAGCTGACGTAATCAATGACTTTTTTGCCTTAGTCTTCACTAGCAAGGGCTCTAGCCACACCGCCTGAATTACAGAAGGAAAAAGGCAGGGACTGGGAGAATGAGGAACTGCCTACTGTAGGAGAAGACCAGGTTCAAGACCAACTGAAGGTGCTGAAGTCCATGGGATCTGATGAGATTCATCTGTGGGTCCCGAGGGAAGTGGCAGATAAATTTGTGAAGCCACTATCCATCATATTTGAGAATTCATGGCAGTCCGGTGAAGTTACCACTGACTGGAAAAGCAGAAACATAACCCCCATTTTTAAAAAGGGGGAAAAGGAAGACCTGTGGAACTACAGGCCTGTCAGTCTCACCTCTCTGCCCGGCAAGATCAAGGAGCAGATCGTCCTGCAAACTCTGCTAAGACACATGGAAAATAAGGATGTGATCGGTGACAGGCAGCATTTGACAGTCTGACAAATTTGGTGGCCGCCTACAACAACATTACAGTATTGGTGGATAAAGGAAGCACAACAGACGTCATCTACCTGAACTTGTGAAAAGCATTTGACACTGTCCCACATGACATCCTTGTCTCTAAATTGGAGAGACATGGATTTGATGGATGAACCACTCGGTGGATAAGGAATTGGCTGGGTGGTTGCATTCAAAGAGTTGCGGTCAATGGCTTGATGTCCAGGTGGAGATGAGTGGCATTCCTCAGGTGTCTGTACTGGGCCCGGTGCTGTTTAATATCTTTGTCAGTGATATGGAAAGTGGGATTGAGTGCACCATCAGCAAGTTTGCCAACACCAAGCTGTGTGGAGCGGTCAACACACTGGAGGGAAGGGGTGCCATCAAGGGGATCTGGACAGGCTTGAGAAGTGAGCCTGTGTAAATTTCATGAAGTTCAACAAGGCCAAGTGCAAGGTCCTGCACGTGGGTCAGAGCAATCCCAAACACAAATACAGGCTGAGGAGAAGGACTTGGGGGTGCTGATTGATGAGAAGTTCATCATGATCCAGCAATGTGCGCTCACAGCCCAGAAAGCCAATTGTATCCTGGGCTGCATCAAAAGAAGTGTCGCCAGCAGGTTGAGGTAGGTGATTCTGCCCCTCTACTCTACTCTTGTAAGATCCCACCCATCCAGCTCTGAAGCCCTCAACATAAGAAAGAAATGGACCTATTGGAACGAGTCCAGAGGATGGCCACGAAAATGATCAGAGGGCTGGAGCATATGTCCCTATGGGGACAGGCTGAGAGAGTTGGGGTTGTTCAGCCTGGAGAAGAGAAGGCTCTGGGGAGAACTTATAGCAGTCTTCCAATACTTAAAGGGACCCTACAGGAAAAATGGGGTGGGACTCTTTATCAGGGAGTGTAGTGATAGGACAAGGGGTAACGGTTTTAAACTGAAAGAGGGTAGATTTAGATTAGATAGAAGGAAGAAATTTTTTACTGTGAGGGTGGTGAGACACTGGAACAGGTTGCCCAGGGAAGCTGTGGATGCCCCATCCCTAGAAGTGTTCAAGGCCAGGCTGGATGGGGCTTTGAGCAACCTCATCTAGTGGAACGTGTCCCTGCTCATGGCAGGGTGGGTTGGAATTAGATGGTCTTTAAGGTCCCTTCCAACTCTAACCATTTTGTGATTCTATGATCTTTCAAGCACATGGGAAAATTCCTCCTGAAGACACATGTCTCTGATTTTGTCAGATAGTTTCTGAGCATAAGTGTGGGTGCATCATGACTGAAGAGGAAAATATTTTATAGACAAAAAATTAAATTTTTTTTTGTCCATTTCTTAAAAATATTGGTTGTATGTTAAAAACTTCTTTGCTGCTTTATGAAAGCAGATTTCCAAAAAAACAGAAAACTTGACAACTTGACATGACAATGTAGGGGACAAAAAGGTATGCAAAGATCACCCAATTGTGGTGATTAGTAGTTTAGAATTAAGTAGTAGAAATGTCACAGGTGCACAATGTATGATGCAACTGCAACAAGACAGCAGTTCCAGTGTCTTGCTTTTGTTTCACTAATCATTTATTTTCCTTCCACCTCAGTCAAAGAACTCAAGGAAATGGCTGCGGCCATGAGATTTTGCTTTCAGGAGTTTTGGATAGACCTTTCTAAATACAGGACTTATTTGAATTTAGCGTCATATTCATAAGTTCTCACTTTGTCCTTTTATACTTAAAGGTATACAATTTTCTATTCATCATTCATATGGATTTGTGGTATATGTTTCTCCAGATGTGTGCTATGCATACCATTCTATAGAGTTTAGGAGGAGTATTGCTGTATTTTGGGTAATTTCTTAGGGACCTTGGGAGTTTCTAAATCAAATACGGCATAACTAACTTCCCTAACTCTTTGAGTACTGCAAATTATCTGTGTTGAGTCCGTCTTTATTTTCAGTGTAAAGAAATCACACACCCCTCCAAACCCTAACATCTGTGGAACACTATTAGAACTAAATGACCGAAAAGAAATACTGACCTGGCTCTCAGTTTTATATTGCCATCCAAGACAGATTTATATTGCTTCAGGCAAAGTTAAAATTGAGTCTCAGAACTGCTCCTCTTTTTATGTAACAAAGAAGTTTAATTCTGCCATTTTGTAAACATTTTTTTTTATATTTTATAGGGCAAGTGAAAAAGCAGCAGGTTGATATTTCTTTTCTGGCTGTACTGTAGTACCAAATTTATTTCAAGACTAGGAAGAGAATTTTTCTGACAAAAAAATTTAACATACTCTGAAGAAGGCAGAGTACTTTTTCCCTGACTTTGTATATATTTTTAGAATTCCACTGTTCTGTTTGGTGATCATAGATAACAGCCAAAAGAGTACTTATTTTTTAGGAATAAGAAAATTAGTTTTCTCACATTACTCATATTTAAAATGTAGCATTTTCTGGGTTCAGTCAACAGTGACCTGGAAAAGCTGTACATAAGTGTATTGAAACTATCTTGAGGTGATTGAAATGCCTCTGTGTTTCATAGCTGGTAGAGTTTACTAACCTGCCAGTATTCCTGGTTTGAATATACAGAGTTTGAAAGCGGTGTCATCTGTCATCATTTATCAAACTCAGTGTTTGTAACCTGCAGTAGTAGACTGAAATAAATAACCAGTGTTGGTTTTAAAACAAAGATTTCTTTGAGGGATTCCAACATTAGCAGAAGGTAGGATTCAGAATACAGGCACTGGCAGTCCTCTGCTATGGGATCTTTATGCCTCTGGATGACAGTACAGATTTTGAGTTGGTTAGAGGAGGCAGTCCAGAGCAGTTCTCTGTTCTTTCATTGCCTGGTAGTTTCCACTTAGCACTCTTGACTTAAAGCACTGAATCCTAATGTCATTTCAGAAATGTATTTAACACTTATCCCCTTGCCGATTCCCCCAAATTCTAGCAAAAATCATCAGAGGCACAGTCCCAGTCTCTCTTCAGGATTCTCAGTAGACTCCCATACCCTGTCTGTTTAATTCTAGTGGAAGGAACATCTTAATACTTATGGTGTATATACTCACTCATGTTACCTGAGCATGAACTTAATTCCTTTCATCTGACCTGGACTGGTCTTGCTGTGTTAATTTCTGCTACATTTTCGGTGTCTGATAGCAATATTATAAACATGAAGCACCCTGATTTTAGGGATCACCTCACCCAGAGAGGCCTTGTCATGTCATATAGCATCAGTTTCTGTAATAGAAGATTTCTGTGGATAAAGCAATACATTTACCTATTAATTTTGCAGGAGTGAAGAAAAGTTAACAAAAATTTAATATTCTTTGTCAGTTATATGAAGAGTTCTTATGCAGCTGTCTGAAGATTCATTGATAAATGCTTTTATTATACTGTGAGGAAATATTAAATGAGCAAAGGTCTAACTAGTTACATATCTGTTCTTTTTTAATGAGCATCGTGAACAAAGGCTGAATGTCATGATTGCATTGGTACATTCATTATACATGCTACCTTCTGTGGGCACTGCTGATTTTACAAGGTCTTGTGACAAGGTACTCTGTCATAATTTCCAAATACCTTTGAACTTCAACAACTTGTGAACACTGACTAACTCCAGTCTCCTGCTTGTCATTCTGAGTAACTGCTGCCAACTTAAATTCATCAGTCACAATATTAAGGTCACTGGAGTATCTTGTGAAGTTAGGAAATCAGTCCTAATGTCAAGTCTTGTGTTAGTTATGTATATCATTCTTTTTGTGAATTTATTTTCTTGCTTGGGAGTTTCTGTTTACACAGAGCCTACCTTTTAAGTATCTTTTGCTTCTCATATGTAACTTATATGACTGTGGATTTAATCAAATATCCCTCTACAGTAGTCAATGTTATATGCTCTTGGAACTATAAATATATACAAAAAGTTATTATTTTCGGCCTTATCTAGAAATGGCACTAGTCCACCTTAGTTTTTTAAAGACAATTATCTCAGTGGTCTTCCTGAGTTAAAACAACAGTGGTTCCTGTTCATGCTAAAGTAAAGCAAGTTCAGGTTAATGCACTGATTCCTGTACATAAGAGAATGAACGGCTGAGATGGGTAAGTTATGCAGAACGGCTTGTATCAGTGAAGCAAGATGCAGCATCACTGCTGTTCAAGCACAATATTTTTTTTCTGCAGCAGTCAAATGTAAGTCAAGGCAAAAAGCTGCAAGGCTATCTCTTACCAACAAATGAAAGAAGACACTAATGCAACTGTTCTCTGAGCTGACCAGAAGTCAGAATGGAATCTCAGTCCTTAATTACCATCTCATTTTTTGGACAGGTAACCTGTGATCTTTCCTTTCAGATATGTTATTGTCTGTGACTTTAATTTGGCATTCATAATACTGATCTTCAGAGGCAGTGGCAGGGTTAACTAGTGGCAGCCAGCTTTCATAAGACTTATTTCAGTAGAACATGCATTCTGTATTTCACATTTGCAAAACATTGCTTCTATCATATCAGGTCTCTAATTTACATGGGCTGTACTGACTCCTTCCTCAGTAAATGATAGTCAGAAGTAGATTGCAAAGCATAAAGGAAAGTACTCCTGACATCATCTGTGAAGGGATGGCTGCAGCTCCACCATTCAAAATGCTCAGATATTGGTTTGTGCTGTGGAAAGATTATTTCTGTTGGCCATACAGAAACATGTGTAAAATCAAGAAACAGAAAAGGCTAAAGGCAAACAAAGGAAAACAAACTCAGAGAATCTATTTTGCTGGATTCAATGCATGTGGCATACAAAAGTGACTTCATCCTTAACATGCTGTGCTCACCATTAAGCTGATACTGCGTTGTAGATGCATTTCCAGGTTAAGTGTTTTCTCTTCAGACAAATGATCTGTAACCTATATAGATTTTTTTTTTTAATAACTTTAATTCTGTGTCCAACCTAGGTTTCAAGTATCCAGTCAAGTACTCGGGAACATCAGTGTCAGCTGAGAGTTCAACTGTGGCAGTGCAGAGAAACTTGAAGCCTGGTCCTGTTTTCTGGAGCAATCCTTTGGGCTGCCTTTAGGGTGAAGTAGTTTGGGAAAACACATTTTTTTAAGCCTGCTGTTAAGCTGTTTTCAAAAGCCAGAAGGAATTGAAGTAGTTGGAATTTAAATGTGATTCCTACCCCTCGGATAATAAAAAAAAATTATATCTGAAAAATTTAAGGATTTATTTTGGGTTTGTCTTGGGACTAGTCACCTTTATTTCAGGTTATTAGGATTTCATTCATGAATAGTAAAGGTTATCTCAGAGCCCATTGTTTAATATGTGAAGTTAGAACTGTTTTCCCCCATGTGTGTAGCTTTATTTACTTATAATTTCATCTACCAAGTGGGTCAATGTCATAAGTTCTTTTTCCAGTTCTTCATAATAAGCTTCTTTCATTACTGCTCCCTCACTTTTCATTCCTTTCTCTATATTGTTTATGAATATATTGAACAGTAGAAGCATTAACACAATGAAATGGCAAAGACCTTCATCTACCTCAAATACAGACAGTTTTCCTTCTGTCTTTTTCTTAGCTCCTAATTACATATTTATTCTAGGACCTTCCCTTCTACCCCGTTTCTCAGTAATTTCCGTAGGAGCCTCTGAAGGATTTGGAATACCTTGTAAAAATCATTTGGAAGTCCAATGAGACAAGATTTGTTTGTGTGATAAATGTTGCCATTGCATGAGACACCTGAACAACAGATACAAAAAAGTCTCTTTATTGTAGATGCAATAAGTCTCTGTTTTAGGAATTTTGTATATTGACTATGACATGTGCAAGTCAGAATATTTTCAATTATTTTTGCCAGTAATTGAGATTATATTGTAACAATTCTATAACCATGGTAGTGTTGGTGAAAAGTGATGAGATTTTGAGAGCTTCAATTTGACAAAGGAGATTAATGTAAAAAAAAAAAAAGTCTTTGGAATTTATGCACATAGTTAGGAAAAGCTTAGAAAATGCTTAAAGAAGATTAAGGGAGGGGGAGAGGGAAAGGAAGGTTTATTTAAGGAACACTTACTTTGAAGGTATTATACGGGAACTATTTTCAGTGCCTGTCATTTTCTCTGGCAGTGTCAAGAGAAATGTAAATAACTGACTTGAATTCAGCAATGAGGAATATTAATTCCACCTCTTGATTACTGCTGAAAAGTTAAGTGGGCTGTAGGTCTGTTTCAGCTTAGCTGCTTTTGTTTTGTTTTGTTTTAATTTCTTTGCTTTACTTTTTTTTATTCAGTAGGTTTTGTTTCTTGTGCTTGCTCTGCTTCAGTCATGAGGCATTGTTTGTTTTCTTTTCAGTTAATGGCAATACTATCATTTTCCTGAAAGACAGAAACTTTCTTAGCTATATGTTACATAACGTGACATTTGATTTGTCAGGGCAAAGAGTCTCAACACTCAACAAAGCAGAAAAACCTTTTCAGGAAAGGGTCCTGCTTCTAGGATCTCGACAATAAATTAATGGCATCTCTAATGGAATAGAATTTCATGACACTCCTTTGAAGTTCCAAACAGTTTTCATCTCATGTAAAAATAACATAAGGAGGTGAATGTTGCTTTGAATTTTCTCCAATTTTTGTTTAATTCTCAATATAAAATGTTTAATTTTCTTGTGAAACTTGTCATTTAGATGCTATTTTCCTTTTTTCCAGTATTTTCTTTCTATTACAGACACCAAAAAAATCAACATAAGAATGCAACTGAGGGCAAAGAGCCAGACTCTTTTCAGTGGTTCCCAATGACAGGACGAGGGGCAATGGGCATAAGTTGGAACATAGGAAGTTCCGCTCAAATACAAGGAAAAACTTCTTTATGGTTAGGGTGACAGAGCACTGGAACAGGCTGCCCAGGGAGGTTGTGGAGTCCCCTTCTCTGCAGATTTTCAAGACTCACCTGGATGCAGTCCTGAGTAATGTGCTCTAGGCAACCCTGCTTTGGCAGGGGAGTTGGACTAGATGATCTCTAGAGGTCCCTTCCAACTCTGAAAATTCCGTGACTCCGTGATTCCATGATTCCGTGAAAAAGTAGTCACTGAGTGGTGTTCAAGACTTTTCAGTTTGCTGCTGAAGTGAAGCTCATCACAACTTTGAAGGAGCGGGTCTGTCTTTTTACCTTAAACCAGACTTCTAAAGTGGATCTGTCACTCTTTGAAAAATAATAATTTCTCATTACACCATCATAATTTTCTTCTAGAATAGTTTGAGAATTCCAGCTTAGAGTACTTGGTGAAAATAAATAAATTATGTTTGATTCTTTCTATATTTTATTTGAACTGCCCATTTATACTTGCTACTGTTACCAAGGAAAAGATTGGTCTAATTAATTACCTTTTAGAGAATTTTATTTTTTGATATATTTTTACAAAGTATATTGAGAACATTATTTTCCTTATTTCTTAGTGATCAGTTTTTACTTACAATAAGCATAGGTTGATTCCTATAAATTTAATGAAATTACAATTTTAGTTTAAGTGATACCTAGTCTACTGTAATTAAGAACAATGTGAATTATTTTCTGGTGTTTATGTGGTACTGCACAAGTTTATCTTATCTTCTGCAAGAATTAACCATGAAAACACTTACCTGAAATTGTGCAATAATACTTAGTATGTGTTAAATTAGACATAAAAAGACAAATTAATTTGAAAACCTTCCTCTTTGGCTCATTGATGAGGATTTTGCATTTTCACAGCTCTGTCTGTAGGCAATAGCTGTTTGTGCTTTGTAATTATCTGGAGATTCCTGTTTTAATTTTTTTTAAATACCGTTCCTTTGTTTTAATTATTTTTTATGACGATGGAGCACAGACGGTACTTTAGAAAGTGCTTGGTTCAGAGCATTTTAAAAGAAGAGATGGTTATTACTATGCTGCTTATCCTATTGCCAGCTGTATGATACTGTCGCTTCCTGCTGAACTAGTTAACATATGTGTGGATTAATTTGTTTACTTGTTTATTTGTTTGTTTGAGTGATGTTGGGAAAAAGTTGCATTTCCAAATTCTGCTGACTGAAATTAATTTGGGTGCCATGTTTTGTGCAAACTGAAAGTAGAACTGACTAAACAAACCTTAATCTTAATAAAAAGAACACAAGAACCAGAAATTGAGTTAAGGGTCTTTGAAGAACGAGATAGGCTCCTCTTGCGTATCCATGAAGCTGAATTTGTGGGACTGAATGAAGGAGGCAAATGGCTTTAAGATCTTTGATCTTCCAGCCAACCTTCATCTCACAGACATTCCTAGGTGCCCTGCAGGTGTTATTATTGAGATGAGTAAATTGAAACCACTCCGGAGATGAGAATGCTGTATATAGACAGGTGAATAGTGTATTTGAATTCTGCAAGGCTGAAATTATTTGGTTGTATATGGAGAAAATATATCTATCGCAATAGCAGTTAGGACTATACCAGCTACACGTATTCTCAGTTATGAGCTGCATGGAGCTTACACAGAATAGATTTTCAGAAAACGTTTTTTTGTTGCTACTGAAACACATATTATGTTGAATGTATGGACATGGAAAGCATAATTTAGAAGTAGTTTGTAAAATATTCATTTATTTAGGGTATGGTCCCTGTCATCATAATAATCATTTTTCCATCATCTTTGAATGATTAAGAACTATGCCTTCTTTCAGCTAATGTTTTACCCTTCTCATTTTTGCAAAAGTCAGTGTCAATACCTGATCTAATCTGTCAGCCTTTGAGAAACATTCCTACTTTGATATGAAAGATCTCCAGTCAGATGAAACAAATAGGAAGCTACTATTCAGTGGTGGCTGCCTGTATTTTGAAAGTGTCATATGATGCCTGGATGGATAGATAGACAGACGCAGAGTAACAAGAGAGAGTTCAGATGCTGCTTTTGAAGGAATCTCTTACATCACTGCAGTACCGGCCGGATATAAGAGAAATTTTAAAAGGAATATGTTATTATGTGAGCTATTGATGATAAAATTTATAGACCTCTTTATACGTGCCTGACCTCTTCCAACAGCACATGGCTGTCAGATAATAGCTTGCTGGCATTCCCAGGATTTCAAAGAATAATGAGGTAAACAATGAGGAGAGATAATGGAACTATTCCTTGCTAATCGTCTGAGGAATTATTCCTTCCTCAGACATTTTTGACCCATTTTTCCTTTTTTTTTGGTTCTTTTTAAACAGAGAGTGATTCAGTAGGAATTTTCCACATTTCTACAGAGAGTTCTTTGCAATAATATTTAAATTTATAAGGTTTTTATTTATTATTTGTGAGAGTTCTTTAGAGCATCCACTGTTAGGCTTTTATATTGTATTGATCATTTCATCTCATGCTTTATTCAAATTTCTTAGACTGTTATACTTATTCTTTAACACAAACCAAATGATCAAAACCTTTCTTGTTTTCCTGAATTGTGCCATAGTGCTATAGATGTCATAACACTGTGTTCCTTCAATAAGTACTTTGAAAATAATAAGTTTAATAACAGGAAATAGACTCTTACAGCAGCAATAAAGTCATAATATTTGCTTTCACATTGCTGGTACCACTCTCTAGCATTTGACCTACAGGATTAACCAGTATCCTTTGAAAGAAGTAGTTTTTCCTGGGAGAAATAACTAGTGGTTTTACTGATTGGCTGAAAGATAACAGAAGAATGATGGGGTCAAGAATTATGAAGTCTCTTCATTATCAGTGAACTTAGATTAAGCTATTATAGGACAGCTATTGCAGAAGAGACAGGCACAGACTTGTAGAATGCATTTTCAAAAATGCCGTGGCTGCGTATGTATGAGCTCTTATCTCACACCTGCTAATGGAAGGCTGGGCTTTACTTGAAAAAAACCTACACAGAGCTTCCCAGGCAACCTCCAGCAGGTGTATTGAATTTGGCTTTTCTTTTGCAAGGCAGGGCTTCTTCTGTTCCCCAGTTCCTTCTATATAAATGCCTGTCACGGCTTATGCTTTGCTGTCTATTTTGCATTGCATCTCATGCTGCCTCCCAGGATTCTCTGGAAATCACTCTGCAGGGCTACCATCTGTGGTATGGAAGAAGTTTGCTGAAGTCTTTCATGAGCATCAGGGACCAAAAAGACCCACCTTCTCAGTAGGTAACCAAGAAAATACCACCTCCTCTCTGCATCCATTAGTCACCTGTTGCCTACTACCAGAAAGTTGAGGGCAGCTACTGAGTAATTCCAGGAAAAGTTGAGTTTAATCTCTGCTCTTTAATAATGCAGGAACTATTTCTCCTTCAGTATTGCTTCTGGGGGAGTACTGTAAGCGGAAAGCAGCCTAGCTTAGGTGCAAAGGGGGAATGTCCTTCTGAAACAAGTTTCTGCCTTCTAAGTTGCTTGAATGGAGACTTTGGTTGAGGGAGTCCCTCCATTCTACTGTTATTTGCTGTAGTTCTCAAATTCTTTAGACATTATCTAGGTGAAATAAAGGGGGGTGGAGGGGGAAGCAATCAGAATAGAAAGTTTCTGAGAAAAGGGTGGAAGCACTGGGCCCAATTCTACATGTGCCTATATAGGCAACTGCAGCCTTAAATTTAAAAGTTTTCTCAAGAACCTGACTGAGCTGGGGAAAGTGTGTGCTTTCATATCTAGGAAAAGGCTGGAGTTCTCTTCATTTTCTGATAAAAAGAAACCCATGGGAATCATCTCTCTTATTCTGTTGCGCATGTGGAACTTCTTTTCCTGATATGTTTCTACTGAAGAACTGCTGCAGTTCATGGCTTTCACAGACCTGGAAAGTGCTTGAAGCTCAGGAATTGAATTAACTGTAAAAATACCAACTTCCTCTCTAGGGCTTTTACAATAATTTGAGGTGAGATCCAAATGAATTTGCACATTTTCTTTTGCTATTTGTTATCAAACTTAAAAAAAATTTCTTATCTAAATTTCTGTTGAAGGAAAGATAAGATTAAATGGTATATCAACGCTGACAACACTAATGTGTAATTTAATGAGACTTTTCAAAAGACTGCAACAGATGAGGGAAGATTAATTTCAATTGACTGAAGGCACAATAAGAGAATTCTATTATTTTTTTTTTCTCTCTCTCTTTCTGGCTTCTTCTTTCCTAATACTGTTGTTCTACAACAAACTCTTTTCCCAGAAGTACATCATCACAGAGAACCTGAAATTGCAAGTTTGGGGTAAATTACATAATACAAGATTATGAAGAGAACAAAGCATTGAGACAGGTGACATGCAATTTACAGTTGTTGAATGATAGCGTAGGCTGAAGTTTAGAAAACAGCACACAAGGAGAAAGAGCTCACATGAATACCATAAAAAAAGAGGAAGAAATTCTCTCACCATAAAAAGAGTGTTTCAGTGCTCTGATTGTGGATATATTTATACAATAGTTACTCTCTGTGTGCAATTTTGAGTTCAAATGCAAATACTTATCACTGTAAACATACACCTTCATTAGAGAAGTACTGGTAGACATGCAGAACTATGCACAGAAACATACAATGCAGCTACTTGATGATTATCAATAGCAGAAGCATAGATCATGTTGGAAAAAACAGATTGTGCTAATTTGACACCCAACTCAGAGGCACAAAACCCAATAAAGCTGAATGGAATAGGGTTAATGGAATCCTTTTCTCTGTAACTTTTGAGCAAGTTTCAACATGAACAAAAAATTAGGGGAATTTAGGTTAAACTCTAATCTTTATGATAATAATAAAAAAAAGGAGGTAAAAATGTGAGAACCAGAAATGTTTCAAGGAATCTAGAAAAAAAAAAATAAACTTCCATATTTGAAATGAAGTTTATGTTTCAGAATGTATGTATCTTGAAAAATTATGTTTGTAAAGGGCTAAACTGCACAGACTTAGAAAACAGTTGAATTGGAGAACCCTTATGGTGTAGTAGTAACTGTTTCCAAAAGTAAGCATTAAATGTTAATCTCAATAGTAATATATTGTGATATGTTTCACCTCCTTTGCTGAAAGGGAGAAGAGAAGTATGTCCCTCCTCAGCTTTATTTGTCAAGTATGTGAACTTTGTAACTGTGGTTAATAAAAAGGAGAGATTGGCAATTGAAGAAGTAATTTCTAAATGCAATCAGTAGCACAAAAACATGTAAATTAACTATAAATAAAATATAACTTTCAAGCATGACAAAAATCTCCACCAGGCCCAAGCAGCGTAGTGTTTCAGTATGATTTTTATTTTTTGCCTCTTATTGTACTCACACTTTTTCAGCCACACATTCAGCATGCAACTGGCAGGCAGTGTCGTAACAGTTCAATATCTGAATGATTGCAGTGGTGGAGAAATATATTTGAAATGAACCAAAACAACATTCAATCAGTTCATTCCCATTTAAGCCATGAAAAGAGTTTATTGTTCATAAAGTTAGATTTGTTACCATACTTAGCATATAAACTGTATACCACTTCTAATTCCAAGTGCTGCCGTGGTGGAAGATGTAGGAGCATAAAACAGCTTGATTTTGCTGTTAAGAACACTAAGTCTGAAAGAGAATCCTGTATACCATGTAGTATAGTAAATGGGTATTACTGCTGGGTGGACTCACTATTCAGTATTTGTCTTGTTTTAGTGTATTACCGTATAAGAACACACCAAGGGAAAAAATTATAACTTTCTGTGAGTCTTAGACTATGTGCAGTCTTCACTAACATATGTTCTTCTAACCATATAGGCTTCATCATCTCTGATAGAGAGTCAAAATTCATATTCTGGGCTTTCATTTTAGAAAAAAAAAAAGGTTTTATTTCTCTGAGGCACAGTGCTCTGACAAATTAGAACTTCCATCAGAAAACTAACTGTCGTTAGTGCGAGCCTACTGATGTTCCCCTTTTAAGTATTCGCAGTGTAAGTGAGCAGAGTGCCCAACTGCACTGACTCATAGTGCACCATTCTTTGCAGTCAAAAGATAATGCTCTTTTTTTTTTTTTTGAAGGGAATTTTATTTATTCACTGCAGGCTAGGTTTTAATTATAGTCTGGCACCTCAGAAAATAGGATATGTTTTTGAAGCCCATTAAGGTTCTTTCTCACCCAGACGTGGGAAACAAGAGTGACTTGTCTTAATGTGTTTGCCTTGTATTTGATTGGGAACTGGAGCCCCACCAGCTCAGATTAATGAGCTGCCTCTCGTTAGATATGCTGTGGCTCTTTACTGACATAAAATGACCAACAATCCTTTCTGCCATCTGAACATCTAATCACATATATTTTTGTCTATTTTTAATGCTATTTTTTTTGTTTGGGTTAAAATTCTTAACTTTTGACACAGGTCCGTAATACAGGTGTAGAGCTGCTAATTATTTTAAACTAGGTATTTTGTTGGGTCAAGTTTTGAATTTTCTGTTAAGGTCAGAATCCTTTCTTTCGAAAGTGATTTCTCTGAGGACAAAGAATACCTTAAGTGATATGTTTCTTTTTCGAATGGCTTTAATTATTAAATGGAGGGACTATTTTATACCCCTTGTGGCATCTGATGAAGGTCACTTCTGTCAAGTCAAAATTATTTGACTGACTTGCAGATTTGGACCCTAAACCTGCCTGTTCACAACAGAAATGAGCTGAATTACAAGTCTCTTATGATCTCATTTATTCTTTATGCCTTTTCTTTTGCATTAGAGTTTCAGTTTCAGAGATGATTCTCTAAAATTTCCTGGAAGTGATGAGGTCATGCCACGCTCCTTATAATGAAGTGGTCACATACACAGAGAAACTTTTTCACTATTTTTCAATAAGCAGATTATCTTGGAATAACTGCTGCTTATATGTCATGTAGTGTGATCAAAAGTCCCGGTGAGGAAAGGCTGAAATTTTTGGAATGTGTGCCTGCATCACCAGTCCTCACATCAGTGGTGTCTGGACTTTGCTTTGCAAATAATCCCTGGATATGAGGGTCTGCGCTGTATGTTAGAGCTGAGCCCAACGTGTTATCTGTTTCAAAAGTCATCTTGTATTCATAATACATAGATCAATACAAACATTCATGAATGAACTTTAACAACCATTAGGTTACACAAGGGAAGAAAGTTTGGGATCTTACTCTCTTTTAATTTAAATGTGTCAACCTGCTCTATTATGCACTGCGGTGATGTTGGACAGAAAAGTGGGAGGAGGTGTACCTGTCAGACAGACACCAGCATTGTCTTCTAGAAAGTCATGTGAGATCAGCAGGATGAGCCGAGCCAAGCCAAGCCAGCTCTCTGATGTCTCAGGAAACCCACCACTGAGTTTTGGGTCTCTGAGATCCTGACTGTATGAATGCATGGAGTGAGGTCAGGAAGTGTATGAGGCTGTCTTATGTTGGTTCTTCAAAAGCATTGTACGTATGTATAACTGTTATCAAAGGTCAGGGAGCCAGGGAGATTTCTAGAAAGGTCTGGTCGGAGAGCTGACTCGCCAGTCATGGCTTTGAGAGAGTTGTCTCTTGTTGGGGCTTATGTGACTACCGATTCGAAGCACTGTGTGACTGTTGCAGAGTGCCTAGTATTTATTTGAGCTTTAAAGCCATCCTGAGCTACAGGAAAGTTTCAACTCTGAAAAAATGTATATATGCATCACAGGTATGGTTTCTTTTTTTTTTTTATTTTCTACTATTTCAGCAAGTTATTAAAAATCCTAGAACTTGATTGCAATGCATGGAGAACAGATTGTTGTATTTAAAGATGTGTTTTTACTTTCCACACACAAATTGCATTTAACTTGCTAGTATTCATCATTCCTGCAAGGTAAAAATGTTAGGACTCAAATTCACAGAGAGAGAAAAAAATGTCTATAGATTGCTTCTAGAATAATGCATCTTGACCTGCACTTTGTATTCTGATATGAAATCCTTACAAAAGAGTTTTCAGACCAACTTTGTTAAATGCTGTGAAAGGAAGGAACCACAATTACTGCAAAGGGGAATGTAGCCATGCTCTTTTGCTAATATAAACTACAGTTTTAATCTAAATTTCAAAGCAGAAGGTGGTGCCTATTTTGCCTAACTCTTTCGGGTAGGTCTTTCATTTTTCATGTAACTGACATCAAATACAGATCAAAACACAATAATTGGAGAAAATGAAATATTAACAACATGTGTTACATGATATTACATGATTAACCAGATGTGTTACAGGGAGAAAAAAAAATAGTGAAAATACAGATGACCCATACTGAGGGCTTTTTGGTTTAAAGTTGTTTTAAGGTTTGAGGATTTCTTAAGCTTTATTTTCTAGTCTTAATAAGAACAGTGATTTACTAAGTTCTGATACTCCTTGTCTCAGTTTCTGTCTTTTTCCTACCCTGCTTCCCTCCACTTTCTACAGATAAACAAGCTGGAGGCTCGCCTTAGGCAAGAAGGATGCATAGATGGTAATGGGACTCTATGGAAAGAAAATGAACACTGGAGGATGGAAGATTGCATTAGCATGTAGCTGTAAGGTACGTGCTGCTGAAAGTTCCTCTACAGTTTATTTTTCTCTTTGCTCTGTTATAATGCCAGCTGCAACTGCTTGCAGTGAGGGATTAAGGTATGAAAGTTTTCTTGCAACTTGCAATGGCATAGGGGCAGTAGAGATCTATAAGAGATCTGTGGATCTATTGGAGAATGTCTGTGAAGATTTACTGTAATCATAAATAAACAAGTAGAAAACAAATGGAGCTTGAATTTCTTCTGCCCTTCCCTTGTGCTGTATTAAATTCTCATTTTGATGCTGTTGTGCCTGCTTTTGCTAATTCTTCAGTAAAATAACTGTGAGAGGTATAAGCTGTTATTTTTCCTCTGTCACTGAGAAGTAAATCTAGTAACAGCAGCTTCTTTTTTAATGGAGAACTTAGCTTATTCTAATATCATCAGGCTTCCGCCATTTTGAGTCTTCTCCATGGGATTATAGTCTTGAAAAGTAAGTGACTCCTACTATTTGATACACTTTTTGATATAGTCAGCAGCTGCTCACCTTTTATCTCCCACATGTATCTGTTCCCTATTCTGTCTTACGGAGCCAGTTTTAGCATCCTCAGTGATCTCAGAGAGACTACTGCATCCTTGTCCCTGAGTATCTTAGCTAGCCATCAGAATAAAAAAAAAAAATCTGCTTTAAGATACAAAACCTTAACATGTTGTATTTGGCATGAAATTTATATAGGGTAGAGACTTTTGTTCATTTCCCTTAAGTTAGGCATGAGGCACCATAAAAAACTTCTATATGTTCTATGTACAAGTGTTAGGAATTAAAGGGACCTTGCATTCTCCATGCATCTTTGTACACCTGAAAAACATCAGCTCCCAAAGCTCACGTGTATGAAATGGCTTAAAGATCACAGATCTCAATTGTTCCTGTTTTCTTTATATACGTAAGTGAAACTACCTTATCCCATCAGAACTGCTTGCGTGGAGAAGGGATTATTTATGTAGGATTCAGAATCATTTCTACTTAAGACAGTCAGTTGTCCATCTTGTTTTACTGCATTTGAAAAATATCTGAGTAATAACTATGTTCTTTGTTGAATCTTTGGCTACGGTTCCGGTTGGTTTAGATTTTACTGCTAGGAGCCATACAGACACATCATTGTTCATTTTGTTCATTCCACAAGCTAGAAGGGGAATACTGTCCAGTCTGCAAAGATAATAACAGTGCAGAAACACCAGTTAAGTTGGATATTACTCTTCTGAAAATGAGCAACTTCTGCAGCTTTCTGGTGGAGGATATAGCTTCCAAATTTATTATCTGCTAAGCATCTAGAACTACTGCTGATTATAAAATGTGCACTAAAATATTTAATGTGAATATGCATGCTGACTAAACATTTTCATGATGATGTGGATCTGCTACATAATTATCTTTTGATATAGCTAAGTGTTATGGATAGGTGAGAAACATAAGGAAAGAATGTACTTAAAAGACCTTTACAATTCAGTATATCTTCTGATCTGCTATTAGAACATCTTATATATTAGTTTAATAAGTTGACCTGCAAATTTTGTTTCACCTTCTCCATTCTGGTCAAGAAGGCAGGAAAAAAAGTCAGAAATATGGTATATCTTTGAACCTTAGTGTTCAAGCAGCAATTGAAAGTTCTTTTTGAAATTCAAACACAGAGGGTTTTCTTTCAATTGCATTGTTCTAGAGTTCTAGAAAAGAAGTACGTACGTGACCTGTGTTTTTTTTCTTTTCCTTTTTTTGTACTTTTATATTACAAAAAGCAGTTTGATTTCATTTTACAAAGCTCTGTTGTAATTCTACATTAACATTATGATGGTTTATTTCTATCAGAGTCAAAATGAAATAGCAGAGTAGCATAGTTCATTGAGATATAATGGTGAAAAATTTACAGCCCGTCCCAGAGAGTTTGCCATTTCTGCACATGTATTCAAAAGGGGATAGAGAGTACACAGATATAACAGCTCTTATGAAAATTATGCATTGATCTAAGCAGGTATTTTCCTTTTGCATGTACATGGACGTGTTGCTCACACACGGCAAAAACTTGTCTGTTTATCTTGTCCTTATGCATAACATTGAAGTAGAGCTCTTAAATGCCTTTATGATATTGTTACTGTCTATGTACCAGATTCTGAAACAATCTTCCAACAAAAGTACTAGATAACTTTGTTACAAAATGGGATTTTTAGTATGTTTACAAAGAAGATTGTGTACAGTTATCGGTGTTAGCTAAGAAAATCCAGCACCACTGTCCTCTTTATTTCTATAAAGGGCATGAAGGTATATTCTGAAAGGTATATGATATAAAGGTTGTGATGCTCTTTTAGAAATCTGGAAAAGCTACACCTTCGAAACTCAATATATCACACTCCCTAAAGTACTAACCCCTATTAACCCACAGACTGTAGTTAAAATTGAAAGAGTTGTTCTTAACCTTGAAGACTGCTTATTCTACTTCAAGGAAAGGTCTGTGCACCCAAGCTCTTTCCTGTTTTCCTACAATATCAGTTGGTGTAACAGGAGACATATTGCTTCTGTTGCAACTATGCTTTTGTTATAACCTTAATACATCATTGCTACATCCCTGTTGCATACATGCAGTTTATTGTAAATGGGTTTTACTGTGCAAACACGAGTGTGTCAGCAGAATTTAGGCATTAATATCTGCATGCCCAACTACATTTTTTTACAGAGCTTCAGTGGCACAACATCTCTTACAGGGATGTGAAAAACTGCTGTGCCACATTTGCTGCACCTGAAATAAATTCTGTGCTGCTTTCCTCCTTCATTTATTTTCTAAGCTTTTGTCACCATTTGATTACTACAGTAGACTACTTTATAATGGTATAATTAACATAAATAACCTAATTAACATAAATATTGATGCACATGCACAAATGCCAGATCATTAAACTGCATTCACAAGATATTCACACAAGATATATTTATTCACAAAGGAATCCACTTGTTATGCAGGACCAGCAAAAAACCCCAGAAACGTGGCATTTAGAAATCTGCACTCATATACAACTAACATAGCAATGAAAATATTGCAATCAGAAAGAAAAACTTGTGAAAAATCAACATCCTGCTGAATCATGCTAAAGAATTTCTGTTGTAACTAATGCATACATCTGTATAAAGCCACATCACAGCTCTCTAATCAGGCACAATGTTTTAGAAAGTTATTGAGTCCTGTAAAGTTTTGGTTTTGGTTTTTTTTTTTTTATGACACTGCAGGGTATGTTATGAAACAGACCCAGATTTTACAGTTTGTATTGAAAATGTTAATTTCTGTTGATTTTATGTCCCACTGAGTTAGCTGGAGAATATTTAATCAAAATAATATAACACTCTAAATCTCTAATAGATAAGCTCCAGTAATCATTGGTATGTACCTACCGAATCAATGTTTATAGCTGAGTTATATGCTTTCATAGTTATGACACATTAAACATCTCACAATATATATTTAGTAATCTCAAATCCCACCTACTGTGGAATAGGAGCAATGCAGCATAACTCAATCAATTATTCTTGTAAGAAGTATAATGATTAATGTAGATGTTTTGGACATTTTTCTGGGGGTGGTGTGGGGGATTTGGTTGGTTGATTGCTTTTTTTAACTGAGCCGAAAGAAGTATCAACTTTCTTTAGGGACATACCCTTTGACTAGCTTTGTGTAAATATTATTAAAAAAAACCCAAACAACAAAGCAAAACAAAAAACCCCAACAATAACAAAACATTTCTCTAAAGGAAGTTTCATCAAATTGTGTCATTTTTCTACACTGTGCTAACAGCATTCAAAAGAACCGTTACTAGTGAAACTGAAGTAAACAATTGTTTGCCAATGCATAATTGATAGAAGCAGAGCATAAGTTAAGGCAAATATGTAGCTGTATGGGAAGACATATGTGGATTTTCTTTTTTTATGTAGATGGTTTATAAACTAGGAGAAATCTTGACAAAATTTGGAGTCTGACAATTTGTTTAATGACTGTATAAACAATGTTAGTTGATCTACATTTAACCTCTCTTTCACAATATGGGGTGTCATTACAGTGTCCATGGATAAGTGGACTCATTTAGGTTTCATACATGGCTAATTCATATCTAACTTAAATGAAATCAGTGGACATTTATTACTACTACTTGAAAAGTAATTGAATAAATGTAATAGAGAATCTTAAAAAAAATTTAGAAATAAAGCTCTAGAAATGAAGTGTGTGGGGTCAGTACCCAGCTATTAATTTTCTTATTAGCAGTGCACTGTGGGCAGCTGTACTTATTTGTGCAGACTCATCCAGATCAAATTTAGATGTTGTCTTGAGACAACTGGTCAGTTGACCTGATGGCGTGATAACACTTGTGTTTGAAATTGCAGATCTCTCAAAGAACATTGAAAGAATTGTTGGCAAAAATAAGGCCAAATAGAAAGACTATTTATGTAGATTTGGAGATACAAAGTAATCTGAGTGTGACTGTCACTGAAAATCATAGCAGTAGTATTGTGATAGTTTTAAGCATTATCTGATTATAAGCAAACCTTCCTTGTTGTGGCCGTAAAAATGCTTATTATAAGTGTTCTTCCACACAACAAATTTGTTTACAAATTTTTGGTGGTCTAAAATATAAATGCTGTATTTCCCTTGTATAATTAAATTATAAAAGAAGAAGCAAAGAGTTATTTACAGTTATGTCTTATGGTATTGCTATTCTAAAAATAAAATTAATTACTTTTTGTTATTTGTGTCAAAGCATGAAAATAAATCTGTTTTTAATTTCATAAATTAAAGCTAAATCTGTGTATAACAATGCTGATGTGTCAGGAATTTGTTAAATTATATTTTACACCAGTGTCTCCATCAAGGCTTAGTATTCCAGTGACGATTTCAGTTAAAAGAAACATCTTCAAGTATGTATTTTTCTTAACGAATATTGCTTTAGAAATATAGTAGTTGTTTGTGTATGGCTATGGAAAATCAGAGGTATAATTTGGCTTTTTATGGTTGTGTCTAGTCACTAGAAAATTAATGATCTGTGTGGATAAGATCATAGAATCATAGAGTCATAGAATGGTTTAGGTTGGAAAGGACCTTGAAGATCATTGAGTTCCAACCCCCCCCGCCATAGGCAGGGACACCTCCCACTAGACCAGGTTGCCCAAGGCCACGTCCAGCCTGGCCTTGAACACCTCCAGGGATGGGGCCTCAACAACCTCTCTGGGCAACCTGTTCCAGTGCCTTAAAACCCTCAAAGTAAAAAAATTCTTCCTAATGTTCAATCTAAACCTGCCCTCTTCCAGTTTAAAGCCATTTCCCCTTGTCCTATCACTACATGCCCTAGTAAAAAGGCCTTCCCCAGCTCTCCTGTAGGCCCCCTTTATGTACTGGAAAGCCACAATGNAAGGCCGCAATAAGATCTCCCCGGAGCTTTTTCTCCTCCAGGCTGAAGAGCCCCAACTCTTTCAGCCTGTCCCCATAGGGACATATGCTCTAGCCCTCTGATCATCTTTGTAGCCATCTTTTGGACTCATTCCAATAGGTCCATGTTTTTCTTATGTTGGGGACTCCAGAGCTGGATGCAGTACTCCAGGTGGGTTCTCACAAGAGTGGAGTAGAGGGGCAAAATCACGTCCTTTGACCTGTTGGCCACACTTCTTCTGATGCAGCCCAGGATGCGGTTGGCCTTCTGGGCTGCGATCGCACATTGCTGGCTCATGTTGAGCTTCTCGTCAATCAGCACACCCAGGTCCTTGTCCTCAGGGCTGCTCTCCAGCCATTCCCCGCCCAGCCTGTATTTGTGCTTGGGATTGCCCTGACCCAGATGTAAGACCCTGCACTTGGCCTTGTGGAACTGCATGAGGTTGGCTTGGGCCCACCTCTCCAGCCTGCCCAGGTCCCTCTGGATGGCATCCCTCCCCTCCAGAGTGTCTACTTCACCAAACAGCTTGGTATCATCGGCAAACTTGCTGAGGGTGCACTCGATCCCACTGTCCATGTTGCCGACAAAGATGTTGAACAGTACAGGTCCCAGCACCGACCCCCGAGGAACGCCACTTGTCACTGGTCTCCACTTGGACATTGAGCTGTTGACCACAACTCCTTTAGTGTGACCGTCCAGACAGTTCTTTATCCATTGAGTGGTCCATTTGTCGAATCCATGTCTCTCCAATTTAGAGACCAGGATATTGTGTGGGACAGTGTCAAACACTTTGCACAAGTCCAGGTAGATGACATCAGTTGTTCTTCCCTTGTCCACTGCCACTGTAACCACTTCGTAGAAGGCCACCAAGTTTGTCAGGCATGACTTGCCCTTGGTGAAGCCCTGCTGGCTGTCACCAATCACCTCCTTGTTTTCAATGTGCCTCAGTAGAGTTTCCAGGAGGATCTGCTCCATGATCTTGCCAGGCACAGCGGTGAGACTGACTGGCCTGTAGTTCCCTGGGTCTTCTTTATTTCCCTTTTTGAAAATGGGGGTTATGTTTCCCCTTTTCCAGTCGTCAGGAACCTCACCAGACTGCCACGACTTCTCAAATATGATGGTTAGTGGCTTAGTGACTTCATCCGCCAGTTCATTTAGGTCCCACAGATGTATCTCATCAGATCCTATGGACTTGTGCACCTTCAGATTCCTCAGGTGGTCTCGCACTTGATCTTCACCTACAGTGGGCAGTTCTCCATTTTGCCAATCCTCGTCTTTGCATTCTGCGTCATGGACAGTGCAGCTGCAGTCCTTGCCAGTGAAGACTGAGGCAAAAAAGTCATTGAGAAGCTCAGCTCTGTCTCTGTCCCAGGTAACCAGTTCTTGTGTTTCCTTCTGGAGAGGGTCCACCTCTTCCCTAGTCTTTTTTTTTCTCCCTGACATACTTAAAGAAGGATTTTTTTTGTTTGTCTTGATGTCCCTGGCCAGATTTAGTTCTATCTGGGCTTTAGCTTGTCTAACCCGATCCCTGGCTGCTCGAACGATTCCTCTGTATTCCTCCCAGTCTACCCGCCCCTGTTTCCACTCCCTGTAGGCCTTCTTTTTGCTTTTGATCATGTCCAGGAGCTCCTTGTTCATCTGTGCAGGTGTCCTGGCTTTTCTGCCTGCCTTCCTCTTTGTAGGGATGAATCACTCCTGAGCTTATATGCATTTGGAAATTAAAATGCACTGCTATAGTGTTGTATCGGAGGAAAAAAACAGTACTTTCCTGTACCTCATTGGATTTAAACAAGTCCACCAGTTTAACCACACAGGCAAATACTTTACTAGATATAGTTGATCTGTGGAATTCTGGATTTTGTCAGAATTAAATTGGAATGAAAAATCATACAGATAAGACAAGAAATATTTGGTTCTATGTGGTTTTTCTTTGTGAAAAAATACTTTTAAAAAGTCCATCATAATTATTCACATTAAAATATAGGATTACAGACCCAGCTCACGTATACTTTTCTTACTGGCAACACATATTAAGAACAGAATATTAATTCAAGCCTAACATCCAGTGAACATTACTTTTGTTTTATTTATAATGGGATGATTGTATCTATCCTTCCTCCTGTAGCAGCTTGTCCATTCCCAGTGGTTCAGGAGCCTAAGTTATTTTTCTTATGAATAGAATCAAATCCCAAATGGTAGTAATTACATCTCCAGAGAAGAATCAGAAAAGATCTTCAAGATGGTATGGTGCAAGATGAGTTATTAGGAAGGAGGCTTCAACTATAAACTTCTGCATAGGTAGTTTGGAGCTTCCATTTCTTTGCTACTTTTCCAGTGCAAATCAGGTTACCTGCGAACTGAAGAAATCACTTTGACAAGATGGTTCAAAATTTGGGAAATGAATTCTGGTTTTCTCCAGAACTCAATGGTTAAGTGTAAATATTCAAAAATTCCTTCACAGCTGAGTTTAGCTGGCAGCCATTCAGTATCCAAGGCCTTGACAAGAAATGGTAGTAAACATTGGGAGTTTTTTCTTGTTCCTAGGAACAGGACCTTCCTCAAAGACTAACTGAGTAAGTGGGAAGTAAATTTTTCTAATATCCTTGTAACACTTGTTCCACGGAGAAAGAAAACTTCAGTCACAAGTACCATAATATGTCTTTTTAAATTATTACTCCTAAAAAAAATAACAAAACCAAGTGAATATATACTTTTCAGTTTACTTTTTCACTCCATATATATACTATAAGGAATATTTTCCTGAAGATAATCTATATTACTGTATACCACCTACCATTATATTACCTGATTTATCATAAAAATAACAACATGATGGGTTCCTAGCTCAGTATATGTATCACCTATTCTAAATTATTGCAAAGAGCTTTCATAGGGTGGGTAGTCATAAATATTTCCCATAAAAGTGCTTCTATTCATATGACTGATTGATTCAGTCTAGAAAAGAAAATTGAAATCACTTTTACATATGGAAAGGTTATACTAGTTGAAGTACAAGGTATTTTAAGCCATATGTGTGGAAGAGAATAAGCCTGTGTATAAGATCAAGATTTTGATTTTCTCGTTTCTGGAGGGTTTTTGTTAAAAGAGCAAATCTGTAAAAGTGTAATTTATTTTTTTTTTCATATAAGTATGCAAATATTTTCACTTGCAAGCAATATAATGCTGAAAGAAATATTTGAAGAATTGCAGGAAAATGAAGAATTGGAGAGATTAATGGGTTCCTAACTTCACATGTGAGTTTCTGTCTAGTTTTATGTTCCCTAAATCTTCAGGGTAAAGGTACCACTCTACAGCCTGGGATCCTGAATAGGATCCTGATTTTAATAACTATTTAAGAAAGATAAAATTTGCAAGAACATATTTTCAATGCTTTGTGGTCTTTATGCAAAGGGTGGTTCATACAAAAGGAAGTCAAAATTAATTTCAGTACAATAATACAAACCCATACTGTAGGAAAGCCAAAATAGATTCAATGGGATTATTAAATCTCTCTCATCCTGAACCAGAGTAACATTATCAATACTGATGAAAAATCCATTCCTCTCAAGCATCTGTAGCACAGCCAGTTGGAGCTCTTTAAATAGATCTGTAGGGTTGTATGCAACAGCTGAAGTTTCTAGTTCTAACATTGAAACCCTTTAAGTAATTTCCAGTCACTGATATCTTGAATCTTGGACACAGGAATTGTCAGTGCACTGAAACGTGCCCTCCATCCCAGCCTGTCTTAAATGTTCATATCATGTCTACTTTTCTGCACAACTGATTATTTAAGAAGTAGAGTGGGTGCAAATATACAATTCAGTGTTGATGTGTCCCAGCTACAAATGGTTTCGGTTAGGATATGGAAGATTAGAAGAGGAAAAAAAGAAGAGTACCATTAACTAATCAAGTTCAAGATTTACTTCTGTAATATACTTAATAGTAGGGAAAAAAATATCATGTAGAGAGTTTATTCTTGCTTGAGAGAAGAGATTAAGAGCAGAAATGGTAAGAAAACTCATATTAGAGTATTTGGCATTACTAAAGTCAAGATTATTAGTTAGCAAAGAATATTATTATATTTGTATGACAGTACTGCCTAAAGGCACAGATTGTGAGATCAAGGCCTCACTGCGCTCAATAATGTATCTATGCATACTAGGAAACAGTCCCCAAGCCCAAAAGCTAGCAGTGTAAATAGTTAAAGCCAGAGAACAGAGAAGTAAAGTGATTTCTCTATGGTAAAATAGCAGAAGAGTAGCAAAATGAAGAGGAAAATGCAGGTCTGCTGAATTCTATACTATTATAGCCATTAGATCACTCTAAAGTGCTGCAGTTAATAGATTCAACTATCAAGATTGCTTTGGGACACAGACTGTCTCTAAATATACTAGGAATTCACTGCAGCTGCACAACACAGTAATCATAATAAGCAAAATGAGATTTTGTTTTAAAATCAGATAACCATCTAGCCTTTCAAACAAAAAAGTTACTGATTACTTTCATTCCTAAGCATTTTAGTGTTATTCTTTTTACCAATGATAGCATTAAATTATTTGTACTGGTAAGAAGGTTCCATGCTCATGAGAAATGTACTGTGAAACATACCTTTAGTTTAATGCAAAAGATCAGGCACGTGTTATAGAACAAGCATCTTAATCAGTGTGGAGGATTAGACTGTATGCCAAACACATTCACTTACTTCTGTATTAAAGTGCATTATTATAATTCACCTGGATTTTTTTATATGTCTTTTATAGTGGAAGACATTTATGCTCCCTGATTGTGAAATAATGGCTTAGTGAGACCTATTGAAAATAATTACCAAACACAAACATATTATTTATAACAGAATGACAACTATGTTGACAATTTAGCATAACAAAGGCTTAATCCATAAATGAGATTAGATGTATGTTTCCTCAAAGCTTAGCATACACTGGGACAATTCAATGCCAATTTTACACACAGATTTCGCACTGTGTTTCTTTCTTGACATGCTTATGCCAGTAGAGTTCCTTGAAGTCTTATTAGAAGACCTGAGCAACTTTCAAAATGTTATTTGAGTTTCTCAACTTATATGGGGAGAAAATATAGAAGGGAATATTGTTATAATGCTTCCTAAGAACATCCCAACAAAGCAATATGGTAGGTACGCAGGTTAAATCAATACACAAAGTTATGTCAGATTCTGACACTTCAGAGCATTATTGAGAAATGTCACTTTGAGTGTCTCCGTGCAGAACTGATGAACACTTTTCTTGGGTAAATTACTTTTCATGTCACAGAAGCAGTGCACTTAGATATGCGTATCTGTAAACACCCTGTCAGTGCACCTAAAATGCAAATAAGTTTAAAATGAGCATCAGTGTGCTTGTGTCTTCTCTCATCTACAATAACATTCAAAGAATGTAATTGAAGTTTGTGCTGTAACCCTAATGTTCTTAAAATCTATCCTGATAAATCTACGTATGTAAAATAGCTCTGAGCTCCTCAGTCTTTTTTCTTAATTTCTTCATTCTCGATGATCAGCTTTAAAAGATGAGGATGCTGATTTCTTTTTAGACAAGAGATTACTAGCTGGAAAAAATGTAAACGTGTTTAAGGAATACATAAAGACATAGATAGCTAATGTTTAGACAAGCCACAATAATGTAAAGTGTATCTCTATACAGTAACAAAGTTGAATATAAAAATCAGATGTGGGGTTGGGAATACACGGAATGAAACTTCTCTCCACTTGAATGAAGCCTTCAGCTTGCATAGCAATAACAAGTATCCTCTAAAAAGATGCTGCTTTTGGGTATAATTTAAAGTCATTAGCCTTGCGTACTCAAATGGACCATTAGATTGCCATCTATGGTTTTAGAGTATTAGATATCACGGTGTCTTTAATTTCCTAAGTATCCATAATGTACAATTTTAACCTTTGCCTGTGGGGAAAAGCTGGGTTTAGAAAGCTACAGCCATACTTTTCAGGCAGTTGTTGACAAGAAAGGAGAGGAAGTGTGTTGGATAAATTAATAAAACATAAGATTTTGCATATTCTTAAGGTGCCTTTATAATAACACTGTATACTGTTGCAATGCTGTTCTTTTAGGTTAACATGCTAAAAGGCTGCATAGGTTATTGACTGTTTTAATTTCACTAAATACGTTATCTGGTGAGGATGTAGTTTGTGCCACTGACTTCTTACGCACCTACGAAGTAGGAAATGTAGCCAGTAAAGGTTATTCTCAGAAGTGAGAACACTCTGGACTTGGATATTTAGCACCTCTAGCCCCATTGACTTCAGATAGGCTTTTTTTTTATAGCTGTTTCTGAAAAGCTTTAAAATAGAACACTTGCAAAATAAGGACGTAGAGTCCCTCACTACTATTTGTTTATTGTCAATTTGTGTTTATTAAAAATGGATAATAAACTTGTTTTAAATCTCTGCTGACAGTCAGCCCTTAGTAATCCAATCCTTTGTACACCATTCTTCTGCTGGATACGGGAAAGATATACCCCATTTTGTATTGCTGATCATGAGAACTCCGTGGTGGCTTTTTTTTTCCCTTTTTTTCCTCCTTCTGATTGATTCCTAGACAATTTCAGTGTTCATATGTATGTGAGCTTCACAGTAATGTATCTGTGTAGAATATATTTCACTTGAAAGATGATAAGTAGTAACATTAAACAAACTGCCCATCAGATATGAGTTTTAGAATATTATCTGCTTCTACTCATCTGGAAATTAATGGAGTACTGACCTTGTGAGAATCATGCAAAATACATTTATTTGTGTTTAATTTTGCAGATTTCTGCAAGGCTTAAGATTTGCCTTTTTCTTTACTCTCTTCACATCTAATTTCTCGCCACTCTGAGGATCTTTTTTCTACATCAGCACGACTACTAACTGCACACATCATTTGATGCAAACCTGAAATATTTTGTAGAGAACAGCCAGCTCAATTGTTAAGCCAGACAGTCTCAAGTCTTTCACTCAGTTTTCGGTTAAAGATTTGCCTGGTAGCTGTACTTTCAAATGCTGCTGTCTTTGGATGATTACTGCAGCAATCTGAAACAACGCAGTGCAATGTTCCTCTAAGTACCTTACAGACAAAAAAAAAAAAAGCAATACACAGTAAAATTTAATAATGTTTTGTCTATCTGGTTCAAGGATATGCTTCAGACTGCAGGCTAAAAAGGAGCCAGGGTGGAGATTGTTAGCTGGGTGGCTTATCTTATAGATATGCTTACAATATTTGTCTGGTTTTGGTGGAAGGCTGCCTTGCTGTCAATTTCTGGAGAATCATTATACGAAATCAAAATGTGGACTTTATTCTCTTAAGTAATATGAACAGCTTTATATTTTTATGACTGGTTTTATACTGACAAAATAAGGAGATTTTAGCAGTGGAAATGTGATATTAAGTGTTTTGAAGCTTCATCCTTTAATTTCACCAAGTCACTACAGGGTCAGAGATTTTCATCACAGAAGTAATCAGAGGCACTCTCTGATGAAGAGCAAGTAAACATCCTCATTTATTGCATGGGTGATGAGGCATATGACATTCTTAGAGGTTTTCCGGTTAGGACTGCTGGAAAGATGAACCATGCAACTGTGAAAAAGAAGTTTAATGAAGGCTTGATAGGAAATGAAACTCAGTGGAACAGCAAGATTTCACCAGGCAAAGCAGTGTCAGGCCTGCTTTTATCACAACAGTGTATGCATTAGTAAAGCAGAAAACTGGGTAGATTCCTCTTAGTTTGGGTTGCATCTGAGTGGTCAAGCAGCTCAGTGAAAACACAATTTTATCTGGGTCAGTTGCTGAGGAAAGCAATCAAGATAAGAGGTGGCTGAAACATTTACAGTGGAATGTTCTCCTAATTAAAAACATCTATTCTTTGAAATTATATATTCTTCAGGATTGTATCAATTTTGACAAAATACATCTCAGAAAAAAAAAGAAAAATAAGTCCTTTTTTTAAAATGGAATTTTCATTTTAAAATTATTTTTGAAATGCAGAGATATTTTATTTTTGCATCTTAAAAAAAAATGGAAAAGTTAAATTAAATTAAAATTAAATGAGATCCTTTATGGAAATGTATTGATTCTACTGACAGTCATCATGCCTTTCTCTGCTGAATATTTTTCAGGATTTTTTAAAAAGTGACATTTTTCTACTTGTTTCCCCAAAATGATATGCAAAATCAGAGAAAAATCAGTAATGGAAGAGTGGTTCCAAGTCAGCTCTAGAAAGCAGTGATCAAATAAGAAATTTATCTACAAGAGAGAAGAGCAGCTAATATACTGCTGGGTGATTATGCTTTTATTAATTATAGATTAGGATTATTATCATTATTATGATATTATGAGTATTATGATAGCTTTCCATGAAAGCTCTGCAAATAGGCATTGTGTTAACCTCTAGAATGTTAGATTGTGTCTTTGAAATTACAGTAGATAAAATTAAGGGCTTCTTTTAATACTAAGAGCAACTCCAGATTCGCTTTTGCCTCTCTTCTGACTTCTGCCTACATACATCACAGTAAAGTTAAGAGTTCAAAGAGGAATTGGCAGGAACCCATATGCTTTTGACGCTGAATTAGCCTTACTCAAGAAGTAAAGCATATCCATGCCATGCACCACAGCTTTGTTCCTCAGTGCTGCTGTCTCATAATAAGTAGACTGGTTTATCTAAGCCAGGTTAAGGGGCTTTAAGTTTCATATATATACTTATTAGGTTCTGCAGATGACTGATCAGGACCTGGAAGAACATGTTACATCTCCTTTCTCATTCCATGAAGTTGATGGAAATCCCACGGGAATCAGAGTACATGAAGGGGCTGAGGAGGAGATGGAGTGGTATGTACCTGGTGCTCCTCCTGCAGCCCAGATGAGATTAGAGGGTGTACCTCGATCCTACAGTACAAATAGGTCCTGAATATCCTCCATCAGTGTAACACACAATAAATTCTGAGAGTATGTCTGTACTGGAACCACAAATGAGCTATACTATTTTCAAGCTACCTTAATTTACCTGGAATGTCAAGCAATTGGGAAGTTCTGGTCAGTGATGTATGTACTAGTTGCAAGTCCATGATGGAGCCATGATGAAGCTGACAGCAATTTAATTTTAGAGCTATTGTTGCACAAGATAACTAAATTCAAGCTAACCTTTGCTTGATTCAACATTCTGCAAACAGATTTATGGTTTCCAGCACAGATACACATTAAGAAATTTCTCTTCTATGCTAATGTTTAATGCGATGTACAGGATCTAGTCCTCTTTTCCAATAAAGAAAATGAAGGGGGCTGATTATTCTTCAGTGATTTCAAAGACCAAGAACGTTTTGAAATATGTTTCATGCTGTTTTCAAAAATCCAAGATTAACATCACATGAGATATTTTAATACAAATTATAAACAGATTTGATATAAAATCACTGGTTGCTTTTAATATCATTGTAGATGTAGACGATTCTATTTACTGCAGTCAGGTTAGAATTCAAATCATGATCCTCTGTGGTAAGTGATTAATTTGGAGTTGAACTTAATATAAGCCATACTTTACCAATACCAAATGTAGTGATTCTAAAGGTATATTTCCCAGATCACGTGTTCTGTGTTTGTCATTTTTGCCTAGGACTGACAATAATAGTATGATACTTTGACCTGAGAGAAGAGTAATTTTTTTAGCAGTCCAGAAGAGGATGTGTTGGAAATTTGGAGAGGTACTTCACTCAACCCCAGCTCTTACGGTGTTCCTGTAAGTGATATATAGTAAGAATGTTTGTATGAATATTTATAATGAATTGTAGATGATTTGATATACTCCTAACAAGTTCAACCACATAAATGTGAACACAGGCTGTAATGAATGTGTTTATACAGGAAGAGCAATCTAAATCTCAGTCAGTTTAGCATCCCTACAGAAAGCTGTTTTTCCAGAGTATGTCCATAAAAAAAGTGAAAAGGGAAGTATTGTAGCATGATTAATACTTTCTTCTGTATAAAGGGCTTAGCTTTTAAACTGCTGTAGTTCACTGTCTGCACAAAGAAGGGACCCCGTTTTATAGACCTGTGTTAGCTGACAGAGATCTCTTCTGTAAACCAGGAGACTATAAATTCAAGCAGAACTCAGATAGTTGTGTATATTCTGTAGTGTTGCTGAATTTTGTCTCTGATCACTCAAGATTAATACAGCAGAAATTGTGGTCAATCATCTTCACCACAGTGAATCCGACTTAATTTTCCTGGCTTTGGTCTGTTTGAAATTATTCATTCTGATAGCAATTTGTGTGTTCTAAGCTAAATCTGTTACAAATCTATACTTCTCTTTAGGTAGTGTGGTGAGGCTTAGATAATGATCAAGTACTTGCTTTCTTGTATATAAATGGATCATCTACGCTCCGATCACAACCTTGGCAAGCTGAAGAGCTGAGATGCTTTTGCACATTGTGCCTGTAGCAAAAATAATCTATCTACTTGTCTTTTCATAATGGCTTATGTTGTAGTCTTCATGAATAAATACATTGCACACTCCTGAAGATGAAATGCTTTCTGTGATTCTCATTTTACTTATTTGTTAGGCCTGTACATCCTTATGCATGCATGAAACATGGTGAAGAGCAGGTAGATTTATAGGATTTCTGAACAGCAAGAGTTTGTGCTAAATGCCAGCTACTGGGCATGTTTCTGGTTTATTATCATTGTAAAGGATAACTATTAGATGTTTTAATAACTTATGACTCAAGCTGTCTGACAATGACACCGCGCATGTTGGTCTGTGCTGCTCTCATTGCCTCATCAATTTTCTTTTCTTAACATGGCTTTACAGTCAGGTGTACCTCCAGTATTACTTTTTTTCTGTTGTTTTATCTCTTCAGCGTCTCACACTCTATTTGATAATGTCAGCAGGCATTTTCCAAAGATTAGTCCAAGAGGGATCAAGAAACTGATGCTAAGAATAGTAAGCCGTATCATATCCTTATACAGATGGAGGATCTGATGAAGCTTCAGAAAAGCTTAAAAGATAAAGAAACTTGAAAAGGCTGTAAGTTAAATCTTTTGCATTAAGGTGGATTAATTGTTCCTTATTTATCATTCTTCCAATGATCTGATATCCTTTTGTCTTCTTCAGATAAAAGAATAATCTGCAAAATAGCTGATGAGAGTGCAAAGCTCATTGTCACCTTTTGCAAGCTGAATAGCTTGTACATTTTTGTGCATATTTTTCTTCCATTTTTGTCAGCATAGCCAAAAAGAGTGCTAATAAATGCATATTTAAATGGGAATCTGAATGTACCTAACCATATGTTTATGTGCTTCTTGATTATTGGAGCTTAAAGGAGTTATGCCAAAGCTTACACCATTATTGCACTACATGATTATAAAACCAGCATCTACACTTGCATATGACCCCCCTTTTCCACAAGCTCACAAACCAAGAAATTTCTTTGTAACGCCTCAGAGCATTTGCAAACCCTTGCTTTGAATATCAGAAAACATGATTGAGGAATGAGTTTGATGTGCTAAGACCCATCATGTAGAATGCTTTCGATCCAAATGCCTTTGTTGTCACGGTTCTGTATGTGTAATTGTATATCCAAACGTATTCTGAGATAACTGAGGTGATGAAGAGAGTGTGATAATATTGGCAGTGATTCTACAATAAAATATAGTGATACCTGGATAGATGTGTTTGTGTTAAACTATTAATATATTTAAGCCATATATATACACACCATACATATTTATTATACACAATTGAATATATTATGCATATTATCATTGCATTATTATTACACATACACATATATATGCACTTTATACATATATAGACAGGTAGACAAGCATAAGCATACAAAAAGATGCATGACTCCAGCCAGAAAAACTACTGGATTTCACTGCAGGTTATTTGTGATCTAATACAATCTCAGCATGGCTTCTAGAAATGTGAGACTTAACAAAATACAGTACTTCTTTTCAGTTCTACTGGAGGAATTCAAATGTCCCAACAAGTAGCCTCATGCCGAGGTCTCCTACAGAAGCAAGACATTACTGATCATCTTCACTCCTGCCCCGTTTCTTCCGTGGCTCTTCTAATTTGGAATAGAAAAAAGTGGTCTGTGGTAGCATTCTGAAAGAGTCGCTGAGCCAGGTCTAAGCCAAGATACTCTCATCTTTCCACAACCAGCCTGGCACTAATTTTTAAAGCAGAATAAATGCCCCCAAAATATGCCCACACATAATTGTTTTATCTGGTCCTTCTTCACAGCTTCCTGTGCAGTGTGACACACCGCAGTGCAAGAACTGCTGCTGCCACACTCTATGTGACTCCCAAGGTTCCTCAGCTGCTTTATGTCTTCTGCAGACATTTATGCCCCAGAGTAATATGTTAATAAAATGACAGCAGGGTTGGGAGTGGTTAATTGTTCCCCAGGGAAGTTGTGGAGGCCCCATCCCTGGAGGTGTTCAAGGCCAGGTTAGACAGGGCTTTGAGCAACCTGGTCTAGTGGAAGGTGTCCTTGCCCATGGCAGGAGGGGTGGACTAGATGATCTTTAAGGTCCCTTCAAACTCAAACCATTCTATGACTCTATATCATAATATCAAGCTTAGGATAGAGAACCTCACCTATTTTCTACATGAAATACGTGAAAATGAGATAGTATCTAATACAGAACTTGTAGTCTATCAATATCTTTGAGATATGTGGAAGTAAGGGTAATATAAAACATTTTGCTGTAAAAAAAGCAATTACCCATCTAACCAAATGAAGGGAAACAAACATATCCAGAACAGATACTTTGAGCATTAATGTCTCCAATGACAATGGAAACTGCTATACATGACTGTAATGTTAAGAAACTTCCCCAAATTTGAGTTTCTTCATACCATTACTGATGATGTGGAGTTCACACAGAATTCAAGGGAACATACCTTTCTCATTGCTCTGTATAATAGTGAGTTGTGCATTTGAAAGAAAGAAAGAAACACAGCCTTGCAAAAGTGAAAGAAATGTCTTAATCCCTCCCCAACCCCAAATGTATTCAATGTCCTCCCAGGAGGGTGTAATATTTTCTAGTGAAAAAAAAAATCAAAAATACAGAGCTTTTAGATGGATTGTAACACTAAACAAATTAAATTTGTGTGTGTTTGAGCCTTTCTTCCTTTTTTCTTCTGTTTTTCTTCATCTTCCTTTTCTTTCTTTACCCTCATTGGACTTTGCATAGGATATATATGATTTTCACTTACATTATGTACAACTGTCTTAAATGAAAAGAAACATGTTGGTTTTGCCAATGCAACATGATTTTACAGTTTTAGGCACAGCATGATTCTTTTCAGTGCTCTTTTCCCTGTATTATTTTTTCTTTTAGAGTGTGTGTTATTAGTTTCTCTTAAAACATGTAATAATGTGCAGGCAGAGCAGAGAAATAAGAGGGAGAGGACGTTATCTGGAAAGTGCCTTTATTTGTAACCATTAGGAAGAAGACATTTCCCATTGCAATCTGTATTTCCGGATGATTTCCTTTGTGTCGTAAAAGCTAGGGATGGAAAGAGAATTTTTAGAGTTATCTAGTCCATTTCCCTGCCATTGCAATTATTCCCTGTTGTAAAATTGGACTGGCTTGTCTAGTGCAAGTTGGCCAGACTAATGGAAATTACTTCTCATTGAGAGACAATTCCCAAAGTTTAACAGATCTCACTGTTGGAAAGTATGGACTTGTTTCTGAATTTTCAGTTTCATAATTTTATCCAATTTACTCCCTGATGTGTGTACCTACTTGTAGAAACTTGAACTTCCTTCTTCCTTGATATTCCTCAGTGTACATTTTCAAACTGCTCTGATGACCTCCCACACTAACTGCTTACCTAAACCACACACCTTTGATTCTTTCAGTATTCCTTATTAGTCAATCATCACAAGCTATTAATTCAATGTCTTTTTTTTGATATAAAAATACAAATTTGAGAAATTAGTTGTGTTTAATTATGGCTCTAACTATAATAAGTTATAAGTGGTGGATGGGCACACATGGGCAGATGTCTCTGCATTTCCAGCAGCAAAAAATGTCAGCCATCTTTACTTTCATATAACTCAGTATCTAAAACTCTCTTGGCAATTGGTACTTTTCAGTTTCTTCTGCTGCAGTTTTCCTTGGATGAGTTGGAGGAATATTAAATTCCTATTTGTTTTGGTCTGCAAATTTCTGAACACATTTTATTTTCTCTTTCATATCCCTATTTTCCTTTGTGCTATTTCTCTGTCCTTGTTGCAACGTTTCCCAATTTAGCTGTCAGTTTCATTAATGTGTTTTCTATTCCCCCTTGCAGAATGTAAATGAAGATGTCAAAACTAAATTTAACACGAGTACTGGAAATATACCCCATTTCAACTTCTCATAACTGAGTGCATTATCATTTATCATTAGCCCTTGTCAAGAAACCTTCAAGTCACTCTCAGTTGTTTCTCAAGCTGATTTGATTTAAGCTAATTCTGAAGTATGTATGCAAAACGAGACAATGTATGTTTGTGTGTGACACTACTGAAACTGTGAGCACACAACCAATTATTAGTAAAACAATGTATTTCATGTATTCGCTGTGCAGGTCACCTACTACTAAAGGAATCTAGGATACTGAGGATGTCCCTCATCTCCCCCCCCTCAGACCATAATGCCACGTGGTCTTTCATTGCAGAAATTTGTTATAAACTCTTGAAAGTAGCTTGTGGCAAATAGAAGTTTATGAAGTAGATGTTCTGCAGATCCTCTGAAACTGTCTATTGCATAGTTATATGTGACATCAGAGAATACAACTCAGCACTTCAGGTACTGCTCTATATTACCTGGGTTAGCTATGTTACTTTATTCCTATTCAGTGGCATATTTCTGTGTTAATGTTATAATTGACTTTAGGGAAATCATGTAATTATATGTGGAAATATGTCATGTAAGGTAAGCAGGAAAATGTGTTGCTCTGGGCAAGTGAAGCAAATAAGACGTTTTTAACTTATCTCTACATGCTGTTTTCTTGTAAAGAGAATCATTGAGACAAGTTTCTGGATGTTTAAGTAAATGTGCTGATTCTGATAGTTCATAATACTGATAGCTTGAAGATCTTCATGCCAATAGCATCAGTTTTCATAGGCAAACAAATTTAGCTAGATATTCTTCTGTATTCATGGCTTATATAACTATAAAATCAATTGTAATGGATTTTTAAAATGAAATCAATGGCCCAGAGGCAATTATATCAATGCAGGTGGTATAAAAGCCACATATTTCATATATGCAATCTGTTTCTAAACAGCTCCCAAGATGCACAATGTACTGTGCATTACCGAGTGCTCCTGAGCTGAATCATCAAGTACAATGCAAAGGCTTTGAAAAGGTCTTTTATAAAAAACAATATTCTTCATGACAAAAGCAAATTTAGAGCTTAATTGAGAATGCATGCCTCCTCTTCTGCTTACTTAAAAGGCTTTCTGACCTGAAATGATAAATGTCTCTGAATCAGCATGTCTGGAAAAAGTTGGTGTGAGGGGCCACGGGAGTGGGCTGTTTTGCAAGGAAAGGCAACGCGACAGCAAGGCAGGCAGAGGCAGTCTCCTTTTAGAACAGAGGGAAAATCCTCCAAGATCTGAACAAGAATTGCAGAGCAAGTCCCATGACAGCCAGCAGGATCAGCCCCAGCCTGCAGGCTGCTCCCAACTCCCTCTCACACAGCAGCACTCTCACCTGGTCCCAGGTCCCACATCAGCGCCGCCTCAGAGATGGCCTCTGGCAAAGGCAGCCAGCTCCCTGGGGAACTGGAGTGTCATACCCTGCTCGTGCCCTGAGGGAAGTGAGAGCTGGATAAGAAACAAATTGCATGGATTTTTTAACAGAAACTACTGTGCTTTGCGTATATTGTGCATGTGTTATTCTCCCCATATCAGAAGCCTCTTATAAGGCCTGATAAGGTGTCAGTGCCGCACAGAGATAATTACAGAGCTCATCTTCTCCCTAATGCATAATTTTAACGGAAACCAAGCTTGCAAATGGTGCTTGAATTACAGACCAGAAAAATCAAGTCGTCTGTGTATTCACTGAAGAGGGACAATATGACAGAACCTGTATAAGCATGAGAGACGCACACAGCAGCCCCAAATGTAAAGGACTGTCTTTTGGGCTCAGAGTAATCCATATGCTGTACCAGTACAGCACATCACTGCTCTGCTGGGAGTGCAAATAGACGTTGTTGTTCGTGTAATGGTTGGAGAATTTTTTAAGATCTTGCTGAAAGTACTTAGCAGGTAGCAGTTACCAGCCGTTGTTAATTCAAGCTAAATCTGAATGTTACGTCCACATC
Organism: Anarhynchus alexandrinus; assembly: GCA_008711295.1. NCBI lineage: Eukaryota > Metazoa > Chordata > Aves > Charadriiformes > Charadriidae > Anarhynchus > Anarhynchus alexandrinus. The sequence goes on along the minus strand of VUYV01000139.1, from coordinate 1,823,110 downwards.
AAAATTCTCTTGTAAGAGTTGTTACCACAGCTTTCACCCTGGAAACTGTTCTGATGTTTGTCAAACTATTCTTTTAGAACTATACCACAAGAAATATGTTATTTCTGAGGAAATATTGCACTCGGCTCATTAAGAATGTTCCACGTATTTGTTAAAGCAAGCAGGTCCCTGAGACATGCATATTGACTTTGATATCTTAATACCTCTTTCAGAAGAGAGGCTAAGTCCCATCACTGATGCCATCTCTTCCTTCATAAGCAAGTATGTCCCATTTCTGGTTTTGCTATCTGACTAGAAATGAAAATCAATCATGCATCTCTAAAAAATACGTTGAAAAAAACTTTCACCATAAATTGCCCTGGAAGACATAGCTAACAAGAAGCAAGAAACGTTATTCTTGGAAGCAGTGGCAGAAATTATCAAGAGAGGATAGGCCAGGAATGAAGATTTGCAGCCTCATAGGTAGTGTGTCACATACTACAAGTCATCCATAAACTTTGACATCAAAAATTTCAATATGGGATGAAGGGTTGAATTGTTAGATTTTTAAGTATTGCTATATTAAGTCAATGATGTTTGTATTAACAATGTACATGAAAGCATTGTACATTGTTTTATACAGGGACAAAGTCGTGTTCCCTGCTTCCAGTACCTGCCTGTGGTGCACTCAAGAAACTTCAGACTTGGCTGAGAGATGTTGGGAGTAGATATTGCCTGTAAAGATAGTGAAAAAAATTTGTAAGTTGGCTGGTAGCTTGATAGAAATGACACAGAAGGGGTTTGCAGCTCTGTTTGTGTGTGTGAGAGACAATCAGATTGACAAACTTGCAAGAAAAATGTAAAGGGTGTGAAAGAACGAAGAGTACAATGATGAAGTGCTGCACAGGTATCAATTTACAGAAAGGTCTTGAAAATTCAGGGCATTTCTGAAGATTCAGTGAGTCTCACTTGTATGGAAAGGTATCATGCTTGGAATTGGCAGCAGAAATGATCTTGGGATGACTGGCTGTATCTGAAGAGTTTTCTAAAGCCTTTTCTAATAATTCACTTCAAAGAACTTCTGCACCATTCTGAAAATACAGTGAAGAGCTTTTAAAACCAAAGCAAGTACTCAACTCTGTAGAAAGGAAAACTAGAAAGTTCAGACAAGAGATACTTACTTGTTCTTTAAATATAGATTGTGTGAGCTTCTTTTCCAGAGTGTGCGGACATGACGACCAAGTGTGAATAAAATTTGAAGTGCATTAGTTAATCCTTGTCATATTCAGCTGTGGGAACACAGTACGCTTAATGAACCCAGGAAATCCTGTAGTACACATATCCAAAAAAGTGTTATTGTGGTTTTATTTTGTTCAGTATACAAGTAAGAGTGGAAAAGAGGAAATCTTAAAGTGTAGACACCTTTAAAATGCAAGTAGCATAAACAGTAAGGGGTGACAGAACAATTAAAAATCTCACAGTAAAATGTTTAAGAGCTAAAAGCATAGTGGACCAAGAGAGTAAAGATTAGGAAAAACAGAAACAGTCACAGGACTGCAGCTCCTATTACATAAAGATAGTCTTGTCTCATTGCATACTTGCTGATTTTGATTTGTTAGTGTTGAATGTACAATTGTTCAACCAGGGAGGCAAAATTTCTTAACTGAATATTATTCGGTGCTGTATGCTGCATGCTTTAAGGTTGTAGGTTGAAAGCTAATACCTTTTTCTATCTTGTTCTACCTTGTGGCCTTGTGGGGTGGGAGATCGTGCTGTTTTGGTTTTTTTGTAATCTCATCTGCAAGGCAGAAATTTATCAAAAATTAGAAGAGATAACACATTGCTATCCTTCTTTCTGAGTCTTCCAGTCTAAACCTTTTTTGCTTACTGATATTCTGTTGCTAAAATTGTGTGTATATGTTTATCATCTCAAATAGTATCATAGGATAATTCAGGCCAGAAGTGACCTTATCCCCTTATTATCTTCACAAGTAATTTTTTTGTAATACCGATACAAGCAGAATTTAGAACATAGGGGCTGAAGGTCTTAGACTGTGTTTATTTTGTGTAGTATTGATGTATAATATCTAAAGTGGTTAATTTATCATGCTGTATCAACTAACTGAGATTTAAGAATAGCTTGATGGCTTAGTTGGTTTTTTTTGCTTAATGATAGGCAGATTTTTAGACCCATTTTTCTCCATTTTCTTTGTTAATGACAATATGAGCCCCCAAAGTGAAATTCTGAAGTTGCATGACTTTTCTTAATCTTGATTCATGTAGTGAGCCTATAAGTCCTTTAAGGAGTATTATATATTGATTCAATTGTAATTGGACTGTTACATTTATTGCAAACAGCGGAAGTCTCACTTTAACTCAGACAACGTAGGTAAAGATTAATTCCTAATTATTGTGCTCATTATTTTAATCTTTAATTACATATTCATTAATTAGGTAGTTTCAGGCATATGTAATGATAGCTTAAAACATGGGCTATTAACAACTGTAACTGTGCATTACATTTTGCTTATTATGCAAATGATTCCAGAGGTCAGAAATGGTTATCTCTTCCACAAAAATACGTAGGAAACCTGCTGTTCAACTGTGCACAAAATTGGCAGGTTAGGTAACAGTTCTGATTCTTGTTTTTTAATAATTCTCTCCCACGTGTCCAGAGAAATAGTAAAAAAAGAACTAATTTAGTATTTGCTAGGCTGGTGACCACTCAAAAGACTGTGCTAACTTGAAATCAGTAACCATGTTTGATCTTAGGTGATGACAACGATGTCTCTTTGCACAGGTTGGCTGTCTACTGTTTGTCTGCGGCAAGAGACAGTGCCTCTGACTGGGTCTTTCTCTCTTATTAGTTGAATATAAAGGTAATATTAAGAACTAGATGTCTCTTTTTAGCTCTGTTCATGTAATTGTCCGTCTGTTTAGTGAAAGTAGTGGCTTCATTTGAAATCAGGTTCTCAACAGCTACAAGGAAGACATATTGTGGGGGACAATATCAGGCTTGCCCGCGACAAGCTGTGGGATGACATGCTGTTCTGGTTTGAGATAGTATAATACCAATTTTCTTTTCTGTAATTTTACTTTGCAGCTAAGCCTCTTCTAACTAACTGAACTCTCTGAAATTAACAGCATATTGTGTTCACTCTCAGAGTGATAAGTCCGATGTGTATAGTTGATGCCGAGGAATGGTATGCAGAGAGCCTCTTGCTTATAATTATTGCTATGACACCCAAGGCCAGCTAGCTTTGTTATGTACCAAGTTGGAGGGTCGGAAGCAGAAAAGCGTAGAGGGGTCGCACCTGCAGGGAGGAGCGGACAGGACAGGTGACCCAAAACTGACCAACAGGGTATTCCATCCCATTTGTCTCATGCTCAGTATAAAAGCTGAGGGATCAAAGGGTCAGCCCTCTTTCTTCAATGTCTGGCGTCCGAGGAGGACTCTGTCTGTTCATCTGCCTTTGACTCCGATCTGTGTGATCCTGACTCCAGAACCCAACTGTCGCCGAGTCCAGTCTCGGATTTTCCCAGTGCCTGCCAGCAATGCGGTTGTCATTCTGGGAGTTCGATATTGTTTTGTTTTGTTTTGTTTTGTTTTGTTTTATATTTGTGTATATTTCATTATTTTCTTATTAATACTTTTATCTTTTCCTTTTACTGTTAATATTTCATTAATGATGTTTTAAGGTTTTTTACAAGCCATAAGTCTCTCTCCATTATTCTCTCCTCCTTCCCTTCCAGAAGAGGGTCTAATAGAGAACATTTGTTGTTTGTTTAGTGGCCAGCCCAGCCTAAACCTTGACACACGCCAAGGTTAGAGGGACGGGTTGCTAGCGAGAGCCCTCAGCCTGTTGCTCTGAGATGTGCTGGCTACACTGCAGCACACTTGAAGTCTTACAGAGATGAGTTTGTGGGGGCCACAAAAAATGATCAGAGGGGTGGAACACCTCTCCTATGAGGACAGGCTGAGAGAGTTGGGATTGTCCAGCCTGGAGAAGAGAAGGTTCTGGGGAAACCTTGTTGTGGCCTTTCAGTACTTACAGGGTGCCTACAGGAAAAATGGAGACAAACATTTTAGCAGGGTCTGTTGCAATAGGACAGGGGGTAATGGTTTCAAACTAAAAGAGGGAAGATTTAGACTAGATATAAGGAAGGAATTTTTTACAACAAGGGTGGCAAAACATTGTCACAGGTTTCCGAGTGAGGTGGTAGATGCCCAATCCCTGGAAATATTCCAGGTCAGGTTGGACAGGGCGCTGAGCAACCTGAACTAGTTGAAGATGTCCCTGCTTATTGCAGGGGGTGTTGGACTAGATGATCTTTAAAGTTGCTTTCCAAGCCAAATTACTCTATGACTCTATATTTTTCACGATAATTATTCTTGCATCTAAAACTTCCCTAAGGTCTGTTTACTTTAATGATTTGAGATCATAACTTTTTATGGAAAATATAAAGGCTTGATCATTCTGCAGTTCTCTACTCCATAATCTATGAAACCATGAAGCCTTTGAGTTTAGATAAAAATGGTAGGAATGAATTAAGCTAATGGCCTGAATTCTTTTTGCCATAAGAATTCCTACTGACATCAACAGGAAACTCCTTATATGTAGTCTGACAGACAGGATTATATTTTATGGATTAAATCTAAAGATGATATTTTGTCTGAGTCCTTACAAATCATAAAAAAACCTCACAAGCTGCTAGCATATGAAAAACACAAAAAAAGGCTTTGACTCTTTAGACTGTCTAGAAAATAAAATAAAATGTTTTCAGTAGTCTCTTTAGTTAGAGAAATCTAATTTGTGTTGTGTAGCACCAAACAAAAGGAAAGGCATAGGAAAACAATTTTGCCATCTGCCACGGTCAGCTCAAAAGTGAATCCTGTTCCCCAGGTCTCCCATTCTTACCCCTCAGCTTCCACGGCTTTCAGGTTTCAGGAAACCATGTAGTCTACCATAGGTCCTCATCAGAAAAGTCTATCTCCTTCTGTTATCTCAGAGGCTTTACTGAAACCTCTCAGAACTCCACCAGCCTCATTTCTGCTGCTAGTTCCCTGCTTGCTAGAGCTTTCTAAACCTGGTCTGTGCTGTGCTACAGAGTTTCTCTGGTTGGAGGATCTTGGCTCCATCAGTCTTGGGGAGACGCATGCAGCTCCTCTCCTTCTGGAGGACTCCAGCTGATGTGGACCACCAGAGCCAGGAAAAAGGCAGCCCAACAGCTTTCTTTTCTCTTGCTTACTCACATTCCTTTGGTGGACTAGAGCAGACAGCAGAGTATAAACTGCAGGCAAGCCTCCTGGGCTAGTTCTGAGAGAGATATTGAAGTCCACAAAAAGGGTTGTCAAGCACTGCAACAGGCTGCCCAGGGAAGTGGTGGAGTCACCATCCCTGGAGGTATTTAAAAGACCTGTAGATGTGGGGCTTAGGGACAGGGTTTACTGGTGGGACTGGCAGGCTCAGGCTAGCAGTTGCACTTGATGATCTTATGGGTCTTTTTCAACCTAAATGATGATTCTATGATTCTATAACTCAAAGGGGAATCAAAATAACTGGAGGTGTTAGAACCCTTAGAATTGCATTCTGGTTTTATTTTAGTTAAACTTCTTGCAAAACAGTTCAAAAAAATTTGGAGGTCTATAAAATCCAGAGTAGTAAGTCAATACTAACAATATTTCTCCACAAAAGATACCGAGAAACTTTTTGTAACTCATCCAAACATCTCTTAGGATGAGGTAGAGATGTAGTATGAAAGTCTTCATGTTCACTATGGAGTGTACTCTACAGAGGAAGCACTTTCACTGAATGAAGATAGAGATGTGGGGAAATATCCCATGAAAGTTAACCAAGTCTGAAGATGAGAGGTTACAGTTTCCTGCTAAGCAGTTTCCAGGGAAAATGAGTTGGGTAGCACAAGTTGTGTTTCACTTTTGTTATTTCTTACTGGGTTATGCTCCTCTGAAGCCGGGAAGCAGAAAATTAAAGTTGCCTGGTCTCTTCCACCTGACTGCTTGGAACCTTAGAAGAGGGAGAAAATTAAGTCTAGGCTGGGAGTGACTGAGTATGCTTGGGGAGTAAAAGTTTCTTGACCAGGACAGCCAGAGGTTGAGACTCAGACACAGGAAGAAGCCTGGTGGCTTGCAAGGAAAGGGAGAGAACCAGGAAAGAAGCCTGTTGGAAAAAAAGAATATATATATATACACACACATATAGGTTGAGGGGACTGATATGAATTTACTGTTACCTAAATAGGTACATAAATGTTAGAATAAAAACAAGACAGGAGGGAAAGCAAGACTATCTCTTCAGAGGCACAGTGGTCTAGAGGTGGGAATCCCCTTTTATGTCTCTTCTGTCCTACTGTGAGGTTTCTCAGTTCTAGTAGCTGTTCAAATAAACTTACAGGTACAGCTTAAAAGTCTTTTTCATTTACTTGTTTAGGTAGTCAGTCTAAGAATAAAAGATCTCAAGGATCTGGTCCTGTCACACCAAAGATATGTGCCAGTAAAGTCAGTGGGAAGGAGGCTATTTCCTGATTACTAGTGGTGCTATGTTACTACCATATACTGTAGGGACTGAAACTTTTCTCTGGCCATTTTTTTTTCTGGGAAGGGGATTCTCCCTAGCACTGCCAGTGCAGGAAGAATCTGGTCCTAGCCATACTCTTACTTTTTTTAATCCTCAGTTAAAGACTACTTTAATACTGCTCAGAATTCTAAATTACTAAGTATTTAAAAATTCATTATGTGCTATTATGTTCTATAAAGTATATTATATTTTGAGAAATAAAAATAAATGCAGCATCTGTGTCTGTTTTCTAAGCAAGTCTATTTGGCATTGTTTTGGGGAAATACACTTCAGTCCTGCAGAACGCTAGAGTTCCCTGATGATTGCAATTGTCCCCTCAGTCCCTCGCCATTCTGTTCACATTCTGCTTCAGTGCAACAGATGTTAGATTTAGATGTTTGCGTTTCTGGACGAATGAGATATTTTGTGTCACTATCTGTTCTAATTCAGGCCAGACCTGTTCTTCAGAGGTACTAAGCACCCACATTAGAATATTAGGTACTGATATATAGTCAGATACTGATATGTAGGAGCAGTCATATACTCAATGAGTTCCCCTGCTTCCCTGAGTATCCTACTTAAGGGATCCTTTTCCCTTTGCTTTATACTCTTGGGATTTCTGGGAAAACAGCAAGAATTCCACAGAACTTACTCTTTTGCTTCATGTTGATATGCTAGTGTTGCCATGGGTCTACTGGTCAACACTAGCATATCTGTTCATTTCTTTATACATATTTATAGTTCACCGTTTGATAAACATATAATCAGTCAGACTTGTATAATCATCAGCATCACAATATCTTATTTGTTAGGAAATTCAGAATTAAGTTTTCTGCAATCTTTCTGTTGCATGGTAGGTGCAATGATCTCTTATAGACAAAGCAGAGATGTTTGAAAATATTTGGAAAAAATACGGTGGGTGGAAACCTAAAGATTAATATCACTGCCCTGCATGATAGGCAATTAAAAATTAAAAGTCTGTTAAAAATTAAACCTTCATATTTTTCTGTATAGTGTTTGTATCTCATGCTCCACATGAGCAAAACACACTACGTAGGCAATCTAGGCTTCTTAGGTGTCTCTGTTACCCTTAAATTCATTTCTGAGCTTTTAATCCTTAATTTCCTTTGTTCTTCTTATGACTCCTTCAACTGATTTTTCAGTGAAGTCACCAGATCTGTTTCTTGGTAGGACTGGGATTCTCTAACTGTTCTCATAACACATCGCATGTAGCTGAACTGCGAGTTTTGCAGTACTGGTGCTGAGGTGTTCGGTTACCATTTCTCTCTGCAGGGAGCACATGAGGTGGTCTTATTCAACCTCTATGTCTTGCGTATCCATTGCAGATACACCTTCTATTACCACGTAATGACATCCTCAGGTGCTCAGTTACAATCCTGTGCCGTTCATGGAATTATTCCATAAAACTGTGTTTCCCTGCGGTATGCTTTTTAACATTTGAATGTTGTGAAGTATCATCACATTAGGTGGCTCTCAAACATATGGTAACTGCAGTCAGCTCTGCATGTAATGTTCTCATTTCTAGGGAGCTAATAAAGTTAATTATTCAAAATCATCAAGTATACCATTAGCATTGTAGATGGCCTTCTGTTTTTTTCTATTACTTCTTTCACTTAACATCCTGCATATACCTTTTTTTTAGGATTTCTGCTTCATAGTATTATACATCTGGTCCTTAGTTTCCTCTAAGAAAAATCTTTATATATAAACAGTACATGCCAAAGCACTCTTTCAGCAATTTAAATGTACATTTCATAAAAGGAAATATACCTTTTATTGTAAAGCATTACAATAACCACTTTCAAACTTTCCACATGTGCATTTATGTGAAATGTATGCTTTCTAATAATGTTCAGGTTTTTGTGTTTTGGGTGGGTTTTATTTGTTGTTGGTCGCCCCCACACACATACACACTACTGCCTGGTGTTTTCCAATTAAAATAAATGGTTTAGATGATATTTAAATTATATAGGGATGTCCAGATCTTAGAAACAAAAAAAAAAAAGGAGGAATGTTTATAATTCAGTGCATTGTTGGTCATTATACTAAATTTCATAGAGAAAAAGTAGGTAAATTTGTAATACTAGTTTGTTGTGATGGGCAACATCTTCTTCGCTGCATATGCCTGTACATAAGGATACTGGTACTGAAGGGAAAAGCAGTAGGTTTGAGCAGGGCAGGCGGGACCCTTGCTCTGCACATTTTACTTCAGGAGATGCCAAATAGGAGAGGCAGGAACAAAGCAACATGTTGTGTTCTACTAAAACCCACCGTGTGCCAAGTTTGCTGCCCTCTAAGTCCAAGTGTTAAGAGTTAACAACCCAAGGATCAAACGGCTTTGCCACATTGTGCCATTGTGTGGATCCTATAGCCCAACGAATCTTGCTGTGCATCAAGGAGATTTGATATGTACTATCTGTATCTTGCTATAGTGTTTGTGTTTCCAAAACTTGAGGATTCTTAAGTTATCTGCTAACTGTGCTAGAGCATAAGGAGAAATCCAAAAAGTTAAAGCTTTATTTTTATTCCAGCTTTTGCCTGACCCAAGTATTTGAATCTGATCTGCCTCTGATCCTGCTTAGGCAACATAAAAGCTTCTCTAACTTGCCTTAGGGATTAGCTTTGTCTTTTCAATTCCTTCAGTAAGTAAAAAATACGTAATTGTGAGCATGCTCTTTCTCAGAAGGGACCATTCAGCTATAATATCCTGTAGAACATTGCCTTGCAGGTCTCTTCCTTGTCTCCATGTTTGATACTTACAGTGTACTGTCTTGAATGTCTCTGTGATATAACAGAAGAATTCTCGGCTACTTGCTTAAATTAGTTCTGTGTTTCCTATGCAGGAGTCAGGTATTCCCCTAGTGGCACTCAAGAAATTATGAGCTTGAATTTTGGTGGTGCTTGGTCTCCAAGCAAAGCCTTAGAGTGTCAGGATCTGATGAGAGAAATGGCTTTTCTGATTTTCCATCTTTTATAACAAAAGGAAAATATGTAAGTAAAAATACTTGGAAAGGATCTTTTAGCTCCTTTATGGCTCTCATAAATTCGGTGAAATTCAATGAATACTGCTGCAGCAGGTGACTGTTCTGTTTATATTTTTAAGAGTGTGTAATTTGTTACTATAGAACTGTCTATTACAATTCACTGGATTTAATGCAATGTTCCAGAGTAAATGTAGTGACCTACAGGTTAGGAAACTCATAATAATGAATTCTTTATGTCTTCTTGGCTATAAGAGCTTTCAGAAAAGGATTTTACTGGCAGCCATTGTAACAGAAACGCACATACCTGTAATTGCTTCTTCCCCTAATTAACACCGTGAGAAAAGCTTCATTCTGGAGGTATAGCCTTTAGTCACTCTCCACTCTTACTGTTGTATTTTTATGAGACAAGTATAATTACTCTGCAGCAAACTACCATAATTACTGGGAAGTGCAGTACATACTATTGGTACTTTCAGAAAACAGAAACAAATACCGAAGTACATTTTAAAATAAAATACCGAAGTATTTTAAGATTACCAGATAATCTATTTTTCAAATATCATAGCTGTCAAGTATCTCTTAGGTTTTATCTGCAAATTTATATGAAAAAAAAACAATTTTGAAAATCCTACCCCACATCCTTAGCAGCTTCAGAAGTAAACATCTACAAAACACAAGTGAAAGAGAAATCAGTGTAAGTCAGAAATTGGATGAGACAGTTCAAGGAACTTCACATTCCTTCTGGTTTGAGTAGTATGGATTATGGCTTGAGGAAAAAGCTTCATAAACAAAGCTGTTTAGGCTTTTCATATGAAAAATTTCTCTATCTTTTACCCTGCAAGTAAGAGCGAAAAAGAAAAACGTTTTGAGATGGGCCAAATTTGAAAAATATACATTTGAATTGTGATCTCAACCCACACTGAAAACATAGAATTATAAGGTCTAAGGTTCTTGACCTCAATTTGGCTTTTCTTTCATTTAAAAGCTATTTACAATTTAATATAATTTTTCAGGTCAAAATATTATGACAGATGGTTGGGCTTTTGGACTGCACTTAAATTTGATCCCAACTGCATTTAGTTAACCCTAATTGCTCTCCATTGTTCTGTGATTATTTCGTGGTTCACATAAGTGCATTGTCCATTCTGATAGACACAACACAAGAACTCTTGATTACTTTGTGACATTTTGTGACAATCAGGACCAGGAATTGCTGTGTCATCTCTCCTCCTTAGTTTTTGAACTTAGTTTTGAAGTCTGTGAACTTCTATTTAGTACTCCTTTTTTTTCAACAAACACTCCTAGCCATCTTTGGTGACTGTTTTCTGAGTTAAGATGACTCCAATTCTCCTTTGTATTCTGGGATTTAGCTTCCTGCCTACAAGCAGAAATAAGTCCTGTTTCTGCTCTACAGCAGGTCAGAGTCTTAGTGACCCTCCCTTTCTGTTTACATGCTTTCCTCAAGATACAGCTGGGCACTCAGTTATCTGTAGGAAAGCTTTGTAAATCTATCAGGTACTTTAAAAAAAAAAAAAAAGACCAAAAAAGCTGACGCTGAATATAACCCCTAGGATGGAATCAGTATTTAAGAACCTATCTGCAACAAGTGTTTAAAATATACACAAGGATATATTTTGTCTTCCTGTCTTGTATTCACATTTGCTCATAGATTTGTAGTTTGGTACTTAGCTGAGAAAGCTTCCTCTCAATAAATAGAGACTTCACTGAGTAGGACTGGAAAAAAAATGTTTTTTCTTGCCTTCAGCAGCATTCCAAAGTAGCTTTCATCTAGCAGAGCAATGATATGAAGATCTGTAGTGAGTTAGGCCTTGGCCCAACAAGGTTTTGTCTGTGATGGGTTGGCCCTGGTCAACAACCAAGCACCCACAGAGCTGCTCACTCACTCCCCTCTCCTGCGGGACAGGGAAGAAATAGAAGGAAGACAAGAAGACTTGTGGATTGAGACAATGGTGGTTTACCAGGGAAAGAAAAAGCAAACCAAAAAGAAACATTCCTTCACTATTTCCCATCGTCGGGCCCATATTTAGCTACTTCCTAGAAAGCAGGGCCCCATCACATATGTTGGTTACTTGGGAAGGCAAACACCATAACTGTATACACCCCCGCTTCCTCCTCCTCACCCCCAGCTTTTCTCACTGACCACAACATCATATGGTATGGAAAACACCTTAGGCCAATTCACATCAGCTGCCCCAGCTGCGTCCCACCCCAATTTCACGTTCACTCCCAGCCTACTTGCTGTGGGAGGGTGGTGGCAGAGTGAGAAAAAGAGAGAGCCTTCATGCTGTGCAAACACTGTTCACCAAAGCCCAAACATTGTTGTGTTACCAACACTGTGCAGTCACAGACAGAGCCCACAGCTGCTGTGTTGTGGACCACCATGTGTGCTGGTGTTTCACTTCCTCCACCCCAAAGCTCCAAAGGTAGTATAAAATTTGTAGTACAGAATTACTTCATCCCTGTAGGATTTTTTTTAAGCTTTATCATGAGAGATTCATACATTCACTAACACTCAGCAACAAATCCCCAGAGATGAGAAAAAGAAATTGTGATTAGAATGACCACTGACCCTCCAAAAATGTGAATATCTTCAATTCAAAAAACTGGCAGAGATTTCACAAAAGTGCCTTTCTCTCAAATCTTTCCAGTCGAGATATGTATTCAAGCAGAAAACCACCGCCAAACTGGTTGGTCTTACCAGGCCCAGCTTTAAGCAAGCATTGGAGCCTTAGAGGTTGTAGACACCTCTGTGAAACAGCAGAATACAGACACCAGTCTTGCTTGGGGTCATGCATGGAGTTCATGAACCTCCAGGCTGATGCTTCTCTGCACATTACACAAAGCAGTAAGTGTGAACAGTGTGCATCCATTTTTAACTATCTGCTTCCCTGAACGTAGCTTCTTTTTCAATACTTTGGACAAATGTGACCAGTACTTATTCTGTAATGTCTTCAATCCCATTAGTAATGCTTTGCGTCTTTTCAGCTTTTCTATGAAATATAAAATGTATCTTCCAATAACTAGAAGAGAAATCAAGTCACTACAAACTGAAGGAAGGAAGTCAACCCAGGAAAACGTGAAGGTTAAGACTAACTGTGGACTAGAGTTTGCAGAATATTACATTTTGACCTGGAATATCATCCTTAAAACAGCTTTTGACTTTTTATTCCTATCTTTATATTAATTATGCCAACTAGTGAAGCATTTGCATAGTTTACATCAGCATTTACCTGATTTCAGAGCTGAATTCCTAGTTAAAAAAACAGTGGCTCAAATACATTATAAGGTCAAAAGCCTCTGCCCCCCATCATCAAAGCTTAAAATTAATGTCTTATGTTTTAAGTAAAAGAGGGAAATTCCCATGCCAGAATTATTGCTAATGATTCACATCACAAGAAATATCAACAAAGATGATAGCATACAATAAATTTTATTCTTTGTCATGGTCATAAGACCTCAATGAGGAATGAGAGACTTCAAGCACTTTTTCAGCCAGGCAGAGTATTGCAACAGGTTAAGGAAATGGTAAGATGATCAGGGAAAATTTGTAATTCCACTCCCACGTTAGCTGGAACTTTACCAGAACATTTAAAGCTCAATCTAATTACGATGGTGTGGATGCCAAAATTCCCATTAACTTTTAGTTTGTGACCAAGGTCGGAAGTCATTTAATTGCAAATTACCTAGAGTGCGTCGTTGTCTAGGCCAGAAATAAAATGATTTTCAGTGAAAGGTAATCGTATTTTGGTCCCAAATCCAAAGCTATTCAGCTTGTGTTTTTTAAGAGAAAAGTAATCATTTTGTTATCATGTCTCCACAAAATAAATGTCTTTGTGAAGATCCTTATCTCACTGTTCTTGATATCAGCTAGATTAAAAGAGCAGACATATTTCAGAGGAAAGGCATGCCTATTTTTATATTAAAGCCCACCAAAGTAAAACTTGCTTGAAAGCTTCAGCAAGGGCTTGACATTTTTGTGATCGATGGAAGATTTTACGCGTGTCTTTGAATAATGTGAAGACAATTTATGACTTTGTTTCAAAGTCAGAGAAGGTTATTAAGTGACTACTATCTTTGTTAAGGTTTAACTTGTGTTTAAATTTTAAATGATGTGAAAATCTGGAAATGCAAATAACTGTTCTTCCTTTGGGAAACTTTGCTGAAGTCGATGATAGTGTTTTTTCATGCTATCTGTCAGATGTCCTGTCTGTCATGGATGGAAGTATTTAACACAGTCATGATTAAGCAGAGTTTTAAAATTTATTAGTAATTTGCAATAGAACAAGAAATTGAATCTTAGCAGCACTTAATCAATAACTGATTTAAAGGTTTACAGTGACTTAACAAAATAACTAAAGAGAGACTTAATTGCAGATTTGAAGATGGCAAGATTCGCACTAACTTACTATAATGTATCCCGGATCAGTACATGTACACATGAACAAAAGCACAGATCTCAAATTAATGCCTATGCATGCAAGTGGGTGTGCGTGCGTGCACACATACACAGACTGGTCTATAACCACTGAGGTCAAAGATCTCTTAATATCACACGACTCTAGTGAGCTGGCAGGTACCCCTTCTAACTCTTATGTGTGCATGGACAAATGGAAGAACATCTACATCCATAAGGCTAATGTATATTTATCATAAACATATAAGCGGAGAGGTGAATGACAGAGAGGTTAGCCTATAGTTAAAATTCCCCTTTTTCTGAGTTAGAGCAAATATTCAGAATATATCGGCATTCCTCAACGGGTGATAATTGAGGCTTGAGAAGGTTTTGTCTTGCCCTGGCCTTCTAGTCCTCGAGGTGTTGCATGAGCAGCGTCCTAACTCAGGGGAGATACTGGCCACAGCCCGCTGCAATCCAGAAGAGCTCAAAGGGTCTTTACTAGAATCACTACTTATAGGATCCAAGATAATTGACTTTCGTCAGGCACTTTTCCACTCTGGCCCAACTCGGACAATGGAGTATTTCTGTACTTTCCATGGTTATATGAGCCCAGGACTTGCTAGAACTTGTGGTCCTGATATCCCCCTCTGGTACCTCTCTCCAACATATGGATTGTGGCCACAATCCATATGTTGTTAGGAGTGATCGATTCTAGTTATAATCTTTAAGCAGTAGGAGCCATGGGGACCAGCCACACTATTGTGTTCTTGGTCCACTGATCTCCACCTTTTCTTTCTTTCATTGTGTTACATTCTGGTCCAGTGTATTCTTATGTGGCCCAGTGAGGAGGACATCACGCCAAGTATCGAGAGGCCTAAGGTGTGGGAGGGGGAGACGGCACCACTACACTGTCTCTAATTGATTTAGGAACAAAGGCTTGTCCAATTCAATTTTACTATGAGATTTAGGACTGCAGACATTTATTTATTAATATCTCCATAATTTCATTTAACATCCTTTTGTATTTCCATGAAGAGTGGCATTTTATTGAAGTTTGTGGGGAAAACAGAATCACTTGAAAAGAATTTAGCAAAATTCAATTTCAAGGGCATAAAAATGTCTCGATGCTTGCACTCTAAACCTTACATCTGTAATTACAAATAATTCACATACTTCCAGTGAATATACATATATGTGTCAATGGAAGATACTACCAGGCCACGTGTAACCACAGAACGTTAACATGCACCTAATCATATTGTTTTTCCTTCTTAGTAATTCCTGTAAACAGCACTGAAAACATGATCTGAAAGTGCTGATGCATAGCTTATTGGCTGGCGTGTGTTGCATGCCCACTTAAAAAAATTATATGACTGTTGAAGATCCCAGTAGGTATCCTGGTTCTCTTTTTTCAAACTTTTAAAGATTTATGCTTTTATCTTTGCAGCACCCACTGGCAAATGGTTATTGTTAGAGAGGCATAATATTTCTCCTTTATTCCCACTTGCACAGGTAAGGAACATCCGAAAAATTACAACCTCCTGATAGCATACAAGGTGTTTCATTGTCGTTCTAAAACTATGATGATCCTAATTCCTAACACTGCATATACAAATCACGTTATGAAGATTCAGCTAAGCAAATAAAGTCAAAGGCCAGAGATACCTAATAGTGCTGCTTATATTTTTGTCTGTAGCACTTGTATAAAACCACTTTATTGCTAAAAACAGGCAGCAGAAGTTTCAGAGTCAGTTGTGACCTATGGAATTTGGTTTAGACAAAAGGGATGGGATTTGCTTGAAAATACATGTGCCTATAGAGGTTTATGGGCAGATAGAATGAGATGTGAAGTAGATCATTACACTTGCTCATACTCACTAGTGTTGCAAAGAAAGCCCGAGATGCAAGAAGATATGCAAATACTGTGAAGATGATTTACAGTGGCTTGAATCAGAAAAAAAAGATGAGAAAACTCAGCAGTCAGGTGAGAAAAATACAAAAGACCAAAGTTTACCAAGTCCATGTGTGTACTATCCATGTGATAGTCTTAAAAAATTTCTACAATGACCTATATTAAAAAGGTAGTACAAAGCACAGCCCAAAGTAAATAGAGCAAGAGTCCAGGGTAAAAATGCCATATCATTTTTGGAATGTTTATATTTCTGATAACTTCAGAGATTAAAACAATAGCTTCATCCATTTGATTTATACATTATTCTTCTATTTCTACATAAATGCAAATGGAAAAATAATCACAGCTGGATGGCTAGAGAAAACTAAAATAATTGATTACAATGCTGGCTTTAATAATGTTATGTCTCGAACCATAAAGTTGTATAATTAAATCACTCTTCTTCACTAGCAGAATTAAAACTCAGTAAATGTGAACATATGGAGAAAATTCATCTCTTCATCTAACCCTGTCCAATCGTAATCTCTTTCATACTTCTACTGTCTCTTTTCCTTTCCTTTTTCCTGTTATGTGCTGTTAATTTACAAAACAGCACTAACCTGCTTCCATATTCTAGATTAATTTATTTGTTCTCTTCATGCTGAACTTTCTGTTCAGTCATAATGTGCTGCGGGAAATGAGGTAGACAAACAGCAAGTTACAACCCTGGACTTCTGGAGAACATATTTCAGTTTGTTCAGGGCTCTGCTTGGCAGTGTCCCACCAGATACTGCCCTGGAGAGCAAAGGGCCTGAGGGAGTTACTTGATCTTCAAGGACATCCTCCTCAAGGCACAAAAGCAGCCCATTCCAGTGCACAGGAAATCAAACCCGTGTGGCAGAGGGCCAGTAAGGATGAATCTGGGGCTCCTGATGGATCTGAAATGCAAAAGAAAGTACACACAAGGTAGAAGCGGGGATGGGCTACCCGGGAGGAACACAGAGACAACTGCACCAGCTAGTGAAACATTAGAGAACACAGCAAGAATACAGTGAATAACAATGTACTATTGCCTCTTCCCTTTCTCACAAGAAGTTAATTTGCTTTAAGAAAATTGTTTGCAATCACTATTGAAAAAAATTAGGTATTTAATCTCATTAATCAGCAGAATGAGGCTCCACAGATACTGACCACTGAGAATAAGCTGGCAGATCTGCCTGTCTGTACTCGTGTTCTTCCTTTCCTTTTTATTTCCTCTACTTTTCCTATGACTACTGAAAGCTTTCTTCTTTCCCAGTGTGTGTTTAGCAAATCCAGCCCAGGACCAAGTCAATTTAATAAGAATGATTAGCATTTATATAGGGCTTTATATTCTGAAATAATTTTGCCAATATTAACTGACCTTTAGGCTATCTCTGTGAAATAGCTATCTAATTGTTATCTTAATTTTAGAGATGGGAAAACAGAAAGCAATAAGTTAAATGCGTTATCAGGACCTCACAGAAATGGGATAATAGAGCCAGTAATATAACTGAGGAGGGCCCCAGTCTCAGTTTCCAACTTGGACAATGTTCATTACCTTTGACTCAAAGCAGGATCCATCCAATGTTGAAGGCCAGGGCCAGGAACAGGAGTAATGCAGTGGCCACCCAAAATGTCAGTGTAATGACATGGGAATCGCTCATTAGCATTCTCTTCTAGTATTACACCCTGGAATACTTCTTGGAACAATAAGAACAAAGAATGTATTTCACTAGACAGATCTTCATAGATCAAGCAGATGCTACCGACCATACTGGTTACTGGAAACTGCTAACTTTATCACTCTCGTCTTCTCTACTAGAGATAACTGCTTGGATGCTTGAAACTCCACATGCTGCCACATTATTGATCAGTTGACAAAGACCAAGGAAAATATAGAACCTCATTCCTTGAAACATTTTTTTATAAACAATGAACATTATGTTGCAAATTCATATATATTTAAACAAATATTAGCATATCTATGAATCTACAGCAGAGGCATTAGTTGAAATTTGGTATCAGACCTGCGTCTGGCCCAGATGTTGTTTTTAAGAGGTTGTATAGGATAATAATAACCAAAAAGCCATGGCTGAAAATATAGTCCAAGTTATTTTAATTTTGGAATACATTGTATTTGTGGTTCTATATAAATGGTTTACTCTGAAAAGAATAATATGTTTGATTTTTGTCGCCTAATCCAGAAATATATCAGTAATTTAATTTTAAATAATAATTAACAAAGGATCCAGCAAGAATTGACAGTATTTATGGTCTTTAAAATTGAGAATATTGTTCTTAAAATTATAGTCAGGGAACATTGTCCACATTTTGATGGAGGTTATGGGTTTGTCTATATCTATGCCTTTTGAATTAAGCTTCTTGACACAAGGACAATCAATGGAAATGTTACCAGTAATATCAGTGAAACCACAGTCTTGCTTTTATTTTTCAATGCCTACAGATAAAATGAAATTTGCCTGATTTGCATTTATTAATGCAAATGTACAATTTCCTGGTTTTTTCCTGGGAAGCCCGTTTCCTCAAGAAGTGAAAAAGGTGTTATAAAGCTATCAATAAAGATGTTTTTAATATTATTTTAAGGATAAATGCTAGCGGTAACTGCAGTAGTTGTAGGACTGGTAGATAAAGAAGTAAGCATGCCTCAATATTCTATTTTAATCACAGGTTTTTAGGTTCTAAGTGTAGACAAACCCACTGTAAAGCAACTATTGATACATAGAGTTGTTTTGATATTTTCTTTTCTTTTAAATGTTTTTCAGGTTCCTTTATCTATTTTTACATTTATCCCATGTATTGTTTCTATTTTTATCAAATAGATCCTGTAACTGACTGTTGACTTGAAGCTCTGCTGTGTTTTGACTTCTGTGATCACCAGAAGCATAGTGCCATATGCCTTTGTCCCACCTATTAGACACCTTATTTATTTGATTTTGTTTGGTTTGTTTGTTTGTTTTTACAAATGAACAGATGACCTTCCAGTATTTTACACATATTTTATCTTCCTTGAAAAGGCAATTATAGACTGAAAGAGGACCTGAATGTAGGGAAATTCTTGCAATATTCCTGCAACTCATTTTGATTTCAATCATGCCTATAATGTTTATCTCAACCAGTATTTAACCCTTACCTATTATCTACTATTTAAAGGTTAAGCAGAAATTCTTTTAATAAAATGTCTTAACTGGACAATTGCATTTTATTCAGTTAGTGTAAAAAAGTTTTGTTAAAACAACTTTTTATTAAAAAAATGAAGTAATTTTAAGTGTTGTATGATTCTTGTAACATTTGCCAAAGTGAATACTGATTATGGCTTATTTGAAATAAAATTGATCAGTCAAACCTCTGGACTGTCTGATTCAGATGTCGGGGAAGAAGGTAGGGGAAGAGCTCTCAGCCCTCTTTAAATATGAAATTTAAAAAGCTTAACACAGTCTGTAATCTTTGTAAAATATTTCTTTGGGGTTTCCTCCTGTTATTGATAAAAACCACGCTATCCTTATTCCTCTGGTTATTGAATCATAAGAGATTCATGTTCATCTTTACTGTCATATTCCAGTGCCCGCTTATGAGAAATATAAAGAGAGAACTATAATAACTGGTGGACGTTAGTAGCTGTTCTTTGCTTTCCCATCAGGCTCAGAAAAATCTACAAAGAATGCTGGCAAGCCAAATTCGTGGAGCCGAAGTATTATTGAATAGTCTCATAGTCAAAGGACAGCTCCTGAAGGAGTCCTTTGGGGAATCAAAACAAGATATATACTGATGTAGAGCACTACAAATATTTTGCTAGCAGCTTTGAAATATATTTGAAATAGATTGTGGTCTTGCCAGTCCACTGCTTCGTCCACGGGATAGAAATATTTTTTCGTCTTCTTTTAACAAACAATATCTTAAATCAAATGTTTCTTGTTAGTGCCATAAAATTGAAAAACTGATGGTATTGAAAGAGCCATGACAGCCTAATGATGTGAGGGTGTGTTTGTTCACACAGGGTACTGAATAACATAAAAATATTGTGAAGTTAGGTACCTCACAGGACAAAGTTCTCAAAAGTAATTCAGAGAAATGCCTGAGAAAGCTTTACTTTTGGGAAAATGACTTGAGATTTTTCACTCCTGGCCTCAAATTTCCTGACTGAGGTTAATGGATTTAGAGTAAGTTTGTATCATTTATTGGAAAAGCAGGACTATTTTTTTTTTAAACAGTGTAGTTAAGCCATTTCCAAGAAAACTTTCTATTCCAAATTTCTTATAGCTTCTGCCTCTTATTTTATTTATTTATTTTGAAATAAGACCTTCTACATGCTCTTTGTATAAGGCACTGACTTATCTGCGTAGAAAAACGTACCTATGCATCTTCCCTGCTGCACTTCTACATGAGAATAAGATTTTCAGCCATCTCTCATGGACAAGGGATTAGTTCCTCTACTTAGAAGGGGAAATTACTTGCATGATTTGAGATCTACCAGCAAGATGACCCTTCGTAAAGACTGGTTTTCTTCCATATATCTGCATCTAGATACTTACACATGGAGATCTCCCTCTCCCTTGCTTCTTTTTCTCTGCCTATAAGTAAACAACAAGATAGATTCATAGATGCGACTTAAAAACATACACTTATGCTACTTGTATTTAATGAAACATGTTTGCACAATTTTGGAACTGAACAAGATAAACTTGTGAACAGTCTTTGCACTAAAGATTTGAGTAATATTGTATTTAGTCACTCTTCATCCATGTTGATTTCTGAAAAATTTTTAGATCCTTGCACAAAACCTGTCAATGATTGGTGGTATTTTGGTTCTTTTTTTTAATGTGCAACAAAGCTCAAATGAATTCAGCAGGCTTTTCTAGTAAAAACCTACAAATGTTTGTGCAAAAATTCTCTATTATATACAACAGTGGAAACAGTGCACTGTATGTACATTATTATATTTTTCTACATTTAGCATTCTGTAATGTAAATATGTTTACACAAAAATCTATACATGCTAAAGAAATAGAGAACATCAGTGTGTATTCATATTAGTGTGCTAACAGGTGAAATTCATCAGAAGACTGGATAGGTAATTCTTGAATGTCTTAGTAAACACAGTTTGGAAGATTACCTTTCCTTCAACCAGGTGTGCACTCAACCAACAGTGTTTCCCTACTAATATGCTGCTGATATAGCATGTCAATTGAAAATTGGGATTTTTTTTTTAAATTAGGATTAGGAAAAAGCATTTCATTTTCAGTTATTTTGCTCTTACTGCATGTAAATTTTAGGTGAGAGCAGTACAAATGATATTTTGCTGTTTTTAAAGGTTAATCAAATGTTTTCAAATAACTTTGGTAACAAATAAGAGTATTAGCATGCTTCTGTCATAGATTATTACAGTATCTTGCACCTCAACTAGGAGATCATCAGGAGATATGTAATGAAAATTCCTATGGCCAATTAAGCAAAACCTGTCATGATTCCATTTATTTCTGCAATCTTTTTAAAAAACAAAGGATCCATAGTAGAGAAGAGGGATTTGTTAATTTTATTTTCACTGTGTTATGTAAGCCTTCAAACACTTGATAATTTTCTTGGTTTTACTTCCTATTTTTATACAAGTTTTGAAAGACACAAACATAAACTTCTTGCCCCTCTAGTCATGCATATCTCTAGAAATGTTAAAGGAAATTATTATGATGCACAATACAGAGAGAATATAGTAATGAATATATTTTCTTTTAAAATGATATTTGCATGATGAAAATATGGGATCTCACTCCAGGAGAAACTGACCTTTGATTAATTTGGAAACTCTTCTCAAAATGTTTTTTACTTCATCTGAAAAGCAGGACAATCAACACCTTTCTTCTCAGGAAAGCAATCAGGCATAATAACAGAACCCTACCACGAATGTTTCCTCTTAAAAGTAATGAAATATGCATGAAAACAATATTTTTTTGAACTTCAAAACTTTGTCATTTTCAACTGAACACAATAATATACAATAATTTATCTTTACTATTTTCTTTGAAGCAGTGTGGTGTGCAGCTCTTTAAAGCTGATTTTTTTTGAATAAGGACATTGGAAATAACACCACTGTCCATCCCCTTTTCATTTGAAAAATCTGAAACCAATATTTTCAATATAATCCCTAACCTGTATTATAAGTAATGGCTTGAGACAATACATATGTAGTATCAGATAGTGCCTGCCACTCTGGTAGTATGAAGGAGATTATAAAGGGCAGAAATGAACTTTGGCCATTTCATGTACTCAGAAAGAACTAGGATGGAAATGGGTTTTGGAACCCCTCTGAGAAAGATATTTTTTGAGTGGGAAACAAATGACGCCATCAATGACATATAATGGTGCGCCTTGCCAAAAAAGAATTTTTCAGTAAGAAAATATATGGGTTTTTTTTGCAATTATTTCTCCTTCTAGCAGTAGAAAAGATTTGTGGTGTCTGTTTGAATTACCATAACCTTGAATCTTTAATTCTGAATTCTTAGCAGGTTTACTGGAGGCTTATTCTTTTATTGCAGATAACCTTTCTTCCAATCTGAATGTTGAGCACAGATTATATAGAAGCATTTTTTACAAAAAAATAAATATTTTTTACGATTAATTACTTTATTGACATTATCACCAACCTTTTGGCCTCACTGGTGTCTGTAAGATCTATAAAAAGATTCTGCTTCTTTTGTTTGTGAATAGCTACTACTTTAATACTCAAACTGCTAAATCGTAATTCCAATGAGAGCAGAAAATGTGCTCATTCCCTAAATTGGCATGTGGATTTTGTAGATATCAATCTGTTTTCAAGAGAACAATAATGTTAGAAACAACCATATTATATTTTTGCTGTTTGATATGTTGTCTTAACCCTGCCCTTCTACTTGGTCTGGCAGAGAGCTAACACCAATGGAATTGCTTGGCAACAATATGACACCGATGCAAAATACCGGTATGTATTTTTTCCTATAATACCATCTGGATTGTAACAATTTTAGCTTTTTTTTTTTTTCCTGGCTATTATCTTGGCATGCTTAACTGCTGGATGTTCTCTCATGGTGGATTTGCTTAAAAGGACAGCTGAGGGTCAGGCAGCTGATTTCCTCTCTTGTATGTCCAAACATCATTTTTGTTTGGTAGGATCTTGTGTGTGAATAGTTTCTCTTCTATTCATATGTTAAAAAGCTTTTGGACAAAGAGTATTTCTAAGAGACTTGATAACAAGGCTTTAGTTCTCTTTAACCTTCATCAGAAGAAACTGTCAGCACTATGTCTGCTATGTTTAGGAACACAAAATAAACAATTAAGACAATTCATTATTATACTATGTATTAGTGTGTATGTGTATTTTGTCATTGAATTAGTACTTAGGGCAAAATGCCAAATATAGTAGATACTCCTTTAAGGAAAGGTATTCAGTGTGGATATTTCCATGTCTGTATTTATTGAAGTAAAATTATATTTTGGTTCTGAAGTCTCATTTTGGTTGATGATAGACTTAAGTGCTTTCCAGTGAATTCCCTTAATGGAAATAAAATCACAATCTTCACAGTAGGCCTAAAGTAATGCATTTGTTTTGAAAACTTCAATACAAATAACTTTTTCTCTGTTAGCAGCATCTTGTGTTGCTTGGATCAGAAATTTTGAAATTATTTTCTCTCAGTCGCTATTGGTATTGCTATTATTATTTATATTGTTGCAACACCCAAAGGTCACTGCCACAGTGTTAGGCAGTGTCAAGATATGTAGCAACTACATGATCCATGTTCTGAAGTACTGAGAACTGAGAAGACAAGGAACAGAGAGATCAATAGAAACTGCAGACTGATGATGGATAGTAATCTTATTAACTCCCTTTTTCTCCTGGCTCCATGGAAATAAGCACTGTGAAAAGTATGGGAAGACACAAACAAGTTAAGTATGACATCTTTCATACATGTATGGAATATATATATACTGAAATGAGTGTTCATGTATGCATGTACATGTGAAGGTACATGCATACATATGTATATACACATGTATCCACATATGTTATACTTACAGTCATATTTAGTAAAGTTCAGCAAAAACACATATATTTTTTCACCTTCAGGTAACTAATAGAAATCTTTCAGGAAATGATTCTTGAAATAATATTTAAAAGAAAAAGGTAGGGGAACCTCATGAAATTGTTTGTGAAAGGCATTAATTCAATACTCAGTGGACACTGTGATGGATAACAGAACAGGTATTTGTCAAGTGGGAAACCAGACCCCTAGGACTGTGCCTCTGTATAAATCAAGAGTTTTAATGCAGAGAATAGAAGCAAAATCCTTCTACAATGATCTGATAGTGAAGGAAAGAAGCTTATATTTGTTATACAAGGAAAAAAGAATTGATAGGTATGTATTTAGATTGACAAAGTGTGGTAAGCATGACTGACAAGATGATTTTAGGATTTTTGTCCTTGTTTATTAGTAGCAAATGGATCTGAGCAATAAAAGGAACAAGAGATAAGATGAGGTTGCAGCAACTGAAATTAGAGACCTGAGCTTCATATTTGTGGGGAAAAAAAAGGATTTTTAGAAGATTATTTTGGTGCATTTTAGTAGAAAATAAATTGATCTCCTTAGAACTTATCTGGAGACAGAACATAAGGTGAGCAGCAGACACAGACTGCAGAAGCAAAAGTAAATGAAAGAAACAGGGCCAATGCTCAGGAAGACAGTTCATGTTGGAAAGCAGGGACAAGAAATAGAGCGCTTGGGCATATACAATGCCCAAGGTACAAAGCAGTGGTACAGCAGAAGAGTAAGAGCAAATGCAAGAGCTCAGCCACAATCCATTTGCTCTTTGGACAGTCAAGAGACTCCAGTTTCCTGATACAGCTGATGGGGAGGGGGAGAGTGGATAAATCTAAGCTCTTATAAAGGTGACTTCTTGGCCCTTCAGTTGTTGACAGAGAGAGACAAGAGGCATCTCCAGAGTGGATATTAGAGACAGAATCTGAACAAGATTAACCTATAAAGGAGGTAAAAGAAGACATAAGCTGATAACATAGAAATGCAGGTGAAGGAAGAGGATGCTCCTTTGGCAAAGGGTACCAGAACAATGGAGTTGAAGGGAAGGCCAGGATTTGGTCAGTTTACCATTTGATTACTGACAAGGACATGATTCAGTGACCTGAGATGATCACAGATGGAAGCTGAAGCAGTGCAGACTACTGAGATTTGTTCTAAAAAATAATTTGATTACAGCTTTTTTGACCCTGCTGTCTACAAGGATAGTGGCTGCAGTGTGTAGTGTTAATGGCCACTACTGCGGTTGCTTTTTAGTTCTTAAACGCTTTTGTTATTGTTCTTGCAGACAGAACTCACTATTTTTTGTTCTAAGAGATTATGTTGTAATAGTCATTAGTCGCATAGATGTGACACCCACCTCCTGGAAAGCCCTTGGGGACTATCAGCATAGGAGTGATATAGGAGCTTTATTTGGTATAAACCATGGTCTGTTGGAAATACCTCTCGGTAACAGAGACTTCTTTCCTGCAGAGCCTACAACCAACTCCTTGAAGTAATGCAGCAGAGAAAGCATTAAGTTCTAACAGTTACTCAGTTACTTTCACACTGTGACCCATCTGTACAGGTTTTCTATTTGCTTTGTGAAACTGCTTCTTTCCTATTGATAAGTCATTCAGTGATCTTGCAAGAATACTTGATCTAATTGCCTTTCACTTGCTTTTGCCTCCAACAAATTTCCTTCCTGTATTTTCTCCCTCAGTAAAACCAAACATCTTTCTTCCATACACAAATACACTGAAATTGTCAGGCTGAAATTAAGAAAAATACACCCTTAAATACATGGATACTTACAAATACACATACCTATTTTACAAGGTTGTTCTGTGATGTAATTGAGCTGCGGTTGTTGAAAAGGCAGATAAAAGAAATCATTAAAGGATCAAATAAACTCAAAGTTGCAAGTTTGCTTCATAAAGCCAACAGGGGGTGAAATGAGTGGATTTGTCTAAGATACTGAACAAGATGTCCCATTAAATCACAATTAATAATGCTAAGATACGAGGCTGGATGAATTACGAAATAGCTTGCTGACAGTTTTATTAAAGTTGTTAATGGAGCTGTAAAATGGGCTAGTCCTAGCTCTTAAGGCGTGCCTCTTCTATCCTAGTTCAATAGATTAGACAATGAGTTTCTGTGTTTCCGGAGGCTGTGGATGATGCACATACTGGTGAAGTAGACACTTTGAATAATGTAATACTTGGAAGAATTTAATTGCCTGATTAAATGGCTGTAA
This sequence comes from Anarhynchus alexandrinus, assembly GCA_008711295.1. Lineage (NCBI taxonomy): Eukaryota > Metazoa > Chordata > Aves > Charadriiformes > Charadriidae > Anarhynchus > Anarhynchus alexandrinus. Next base: position 1,796,908 of record VUYV01000139.1, on the reverse strand, counting down.
TAAAATATCATGTGTCTTAATACAAGCAGAAGTTGAGAAATGATCTTCCCGCTGACTACAGAACTGGTAAAACGGCTGCCAGAATGAGGAGTCCAACTTTATTAGCCCCAATTCATAGAAGCTTCACGTTCAAAAATGATGCAGGCACTGGAAAATAAGTCTTATTACCGAGGCTTATGCAGCTCAGTTGGTTTTGTTCTTTAACAAAGAGAGTGACCATTCTTGTAGTTACTTACACAAGGGAATTATATCCCAGAGTAGGAGAAAGAGGGCTTTTAATCCAAGGGATATAAACTGAAATTAGGCAAATGAAATCTGGCACAATGTCACAGTGCCCTATTAATGAAGGTAATTAATACTAGAGCAGTTCGGGAAACGTGGTGGGGGAAGTTTCTTCCTTACCACCTCTAAGAACAGACTGAATTTTCTGAGAAGTGAAGGTAAATGTGGCTTCTGTGAGGCATTCTGTATCTTCTGTTATTGTTGTGGAGGCTAGACATTCTGGAGGACTTCTTTTTGTTGCTGGTGGTCCACAGCCTTAACCCTACAGCGCTGAACTACTTCACTCTAAATATGTTCTCTGTAAACACTCTTTGATACTTCAAAAAAGGGAAAAAACCAAAATCTGACAAAAGAGAAAAAATATTTCTCCTAAAATCAGCTTCTGTGGATTATTCTAGCCATCCCCTTCCTTTAAAATAAGAGCCTCTGTATTACTCTTATATTACTTGCAAGTCTATTAAGATAATGATTAAAGTAAAATCTCCTGTTTCAGAACTTCAGCTAGTCATACTCTAAAGGTCAGGAAGGGCTTTTTCCTCTGCCTGGCTGCCTGTTTTATTTAGTTTTGACCCTCCTTCCTCTGAATATGAAAGTGACATGAAGGGTCCACTTTGTAACATCCAACAGACAAGGGGGAATATCTCTATCTGAGATGCTGACAATTACAGCGCTGGTGTCTGCCCTATCCCCCACGCACAGATATAGGAGCATCAATTACAACAGAGCATTTTAAGACAAACCATCCCTAGTTTGGATAAGCTGCAAAATGCTTTGCTCTTAACTGCAGCAGTTTAAAAGCTGATTGACAAACAGGTCAGGCATCCATACATGGAGGGTGGAGAGGACAGCAGGGAGAGTAACCTTGTCAGCCGCCGCAGGCAAAGAAGCCCTTGCTGATCAGACACCCTTCGATTCCTTGCTCGTGTGTTTTGCTCCCAGGATCTGGGTCAACTGATTCCCAGACTTGGGGTCAAGGAAGAATAATCTATTAACACTCAAGGCTGATTGTATTTTTCTTCAGGGAAAAAAAACCCAAACCAACCTTTTGTTTCATTCTCCATCAGAGAAAAAAAAAATCTATAGTAGCAGCCAAGCTTGTTGGAATTATTCCCAAGAAATTTTTCTTTTCTTTATGTAGTCCTGGAGACAATAGGTTTGTGCTTATTATTAACAAGCTAATTTTTGCTATTAAAATATTACTAAATAATGGTCAATCAGAATGAGATATCTTGTATAACAGAAAAGGCAATGACATTGCAAATTATTCACCATGTGTTCAGAATAGGTCAGATAGTACAGGTTTTTAAAACATCAGCAATAAAACTGTTCTTTGAGAGATTCATTATTATTATGCTAGGAAATACAACCAGGTGTATAAAGAATTGGGTTTGTACTGTAGAAAAATATTTTCCTGTCATCTTTCCAATGCTTTTTTGAAAGAAAAAGCCCAATTCCCTGTTTTCTCCATCCTTTAAGTGTATATTACAAGCATCTGCTCTGGTTTACTGTTCTTTCTGAAAGGAAATTAAAGCTATCTCTGAACTGTTACATTATTCAAACAAGTTTATCCAGTGTTAAATATCCTATCTGATTTCCAATTTTACTTTGAAATTACATGATCAAAACCAAGGATATTTATTATTGTCTTGTAAATTTGTTTTTCAGAATCAAGTACTACTGCAGAGGCCATCAGCTAGCATTCATTACAATTGCTGGGAATAAATTTAAAGATTTTAAATTATAAAATCTTTGTGCTCATTGTGTTTCCCAGTTGAACTCACAGTTCTTACTAGAACCAAATTGTATGGCCCAAACATATGAATGACTCATAAAATTCTGTAACAATACTCTTCATAGGCCAAGCACTATGCTAGACATATTTAATCAATCCTTGATTACTTAATGGAATTCAGAGCCATTTTTTTCCTTACTGTGTTGGGAATGATAACTCCTTAATTATGTCCTTACCTAATACTCTGCATTTTAAAAAACTTCATAATTAAGCATCTTCCTGGTATTCAACACATGTTCTAGTAAGGAATATTTTCATCAAGTCCGTAATTGGAGACTTTAAAATATGTATCCATATAAATAATTTGAATGAAGGGTCTCTCAAAGACTCTGAAAGAAGTCTACTCCACACAACTCCTGTTTAAACTCCAAATTCATTAAGGATGTGAGGTACTACCTACCAGTGATGCCCTATCTGAAAAGACACGGCAAGGAGGAAGACAGCTGTGCACAGATGGAAGGATGTGAGCTTTCTATCATGCTGTAATAACACTGTAAGGGTCTCATGATCAGAATTTGTGATGAAGAGGAGGAAGAAGGGAGAGAATAAGATTAGTAATCAATTTGGAAGTACTACTGTAATGAAACTGAGGGGAGGATATAATGGACACATTGCTCCTGTTACTGATCTTGGGAAAGTAAATGCAGAAACACGTAGCTCAGATCTTATAGAAACCATGCAGTTGTGTATACATGTATACCTTTTTTCATTTTTAATAATCATCTTTAATTATAATTTCTCCACTTTCTCCTCATTTCTTAGTACTTGTTATTGAGAGTGTGCTTCACTTTTTTAAGGCATAATTCGTAGTAAATTACTTTCACAGAAAAGCAGAAACTAAATGTATTTCATAACTCCTAAAGAGTATGTACTAAGTGATTGTCTTCTGCCAGAAGACAAATCAGGATGAAAATTATTTGTGAAAAGATTTCATGTGTATCTGCGGTTAGTGGAGAAACAGTGAGTTTTAAAACTCATTTAGAAGTTAAAGTTCTGAGAAAAGGACATGCTGAGGACCAAAGTTGCCACTGACTTCAAATGAACCTCAGCACTTATGTTAATTAAGCCTGCAGGAGTTTCAGCACCACCCTCTGATGCCTTCTGTGTAATTCCCTTCAACAGGAGATAAGTGCCTTGATAGCCTGGGGACCTGGGTCTCAGCAATTCATACAACCAGATCCTGTTTCTGAATCTTTGAAGCTTATGAGCGTTGTATCACAGTGGCATTTATGCACATACGTTTCTACTGATATCAGTAGACAGTTGGGAACTTAACTTTAAATGGACTACAGTATGGATGTATATGTCTAACTAGGCCAGTCACTCTGGGCTCCTCTGAAGAGAAGTTGGGCCCTTCCAGTGCATCTCACTCAAAAGTTCACATCAAAAATTGTTGAGTGTATCACACTCTGAGTTAACCTGGAAGTAGGTGAAATAGTTTCCTTGCAGTATGTTGCTTAACTTGCTTTTTTGTAAACATATTTTTCTTTCCTTGGTATGTTTATTCAAGCAGTGATCTCAGCATACCATTCACTGGCACAGGTCAGCATGCCTCTTTCTCAGCAGTGCACACATATTCTTTCTCTATGTATAGATACACACAAAAGAAACTGAGGGAAGAAATTGAGATAAGTGAATTTATTTTCAGGTTTTCATTATACCACTGCTCTTTCTCTCAGCTTGAACAGCTCACAATCTACTTTGAATGACAGAAGTAGAAGTATATTCTGCTCTATTGAAATCCAAATGAAAAAGTACCCTAAACAACATGTACTTTGACAGCCAAGTCACCTGGAAGATTTGCAGGACACAGAGATAAAATTTGCAGGTATCAAGAAGTTCCAAGAAGGGAACAAATGTGCTCCTTCTTTCAATACTTGTGCAGTGTAAATTCTTAAAGAAAGTAATTATTTTTATTAATATTTTTCATTCATGTGATACAGTTTGTGATTATCTCCTACTTTTTTCTTGTTCATTATATTTTTTTATTAAGTACTTCTATCTATTTCCAGAGTTCTAATATATTTCCATATACTTATGTTTGATTTTAAGCTGCTGTAATGTTTTGGTTTTAGCTGCAGTAAAATCCAGATATTTCTCAGCTGCATCTATGCTTAACAAAACTGGATTTCACATTCTAGTGTACTAAGAGGTCTTGTAAACATGGTGCCTCTACACATCTCTTCTAGAGTGGTAGCTCGACAGTGTAGTCTCTGGATCTCTGACAGCCAGCAGACAACTTCTGAGGTTCTGTGAGAGACCACCTGGAAAAGAGAGAGGCTCTTGACAGTAGGTTTTTTTGCTGTGATCTTTCCAGGGACTGAAGTGAGGCTGATCTAGATCCTCCATGTCTTTCTTGAAAATGGGCATAATTCAGTCTTTCTTACTGGCAGGGGCTTCCTTTGATCGCCGTGGTTTATTCTGATTGGGATGGTCTTCAAACAACCTTACACGAATCTCATCCAACGTTGGGGATCTGGGTGCATCCAACTTCTCTAGGGACCCTCTAAATTTTCTATTATCTGTCACTAGGTCATTGCCTCCATTCAGCAAGTCTACATTTTCTTTAAATACAAAGACAAAATTTGAAATATACGTGACAGCTAGAGCAGTGAGGCAGAACACAGAAACACGACACTTGACCTCTGATCAATACATTGAAATTTGAATTGGCTCATCATAATATTTAATGTTTATTTCTTCTTACTCTGTGTTAAGGTTTTGTGAAATCTGAGATTTGTAGCACATTGCATTTTGCACAGAAAGTAAAGTTCACTTTCTGAGTGGAAAGGACAGTTTAGGGGGAAAAACAATCTTGAAATCTATATCTTTGTTGTGGTTTCAGTTGGGATGAAGTTAACTTTTTACATGAGCAGCTGGTATAGTTCTATGTTTTGGATTTGGGATGAGAAATAGTGTTGATAGCGCGCTGATGTTTTTAGTTCTTGCTAAGCAAAGCCTTTTCTGTTCCTCATATCGCCCCACCAGTGAGTAGGCTGGGAGGGCACAAGAGGTTGGGAGGGGACACAGCTGGGACAGCCGACCCCAAGAGACCAAAGGGATATTCCATGCCATATGACGTCATGCTCAATATGTAAAGCTGGGGAAACAAGAAGGAAGGGAGGGACATGCGGAGTGATGGCATTTGTTTTCTCAGGTGATTGTTACGTGTGATGGAGCCCTGCTTTCCTGGAGATGGCTGAACACCTGCCTGCCGTTGGAAGCAGTGAATGAATTCCTTGTTTTGCTCTGCTTGTTTATGCGGCTTTTGCTTTGCTTATTAAACTGTCTTTATCTCAACCCACGAGTTTTCTCACTTTTACTATTCCAATTCTCTCCTCAGTCCCAACCAGGGGGAGTGAGCAAGCAGCTGCATGATCCTATCTGCCAACTGAGGTTAAACCATACCGGTCTTCCAACTCTAAGGGAAAACATATTGTGGTTCTGGTGGGATAAAGGAATAAGGAATAAAAACCATAATCCACGAAGTGGGACTTCTCTTTTTCAGACATAGCAATGGTAAGCATGTGAAAAGACCAGTTTTAAGCTTTATATGTAAAGAACATGAATCATGCTGTTGAGGGCTGTAGACAACAGATTTGAAATATTGATGCATTTGGGATTATATGGCTAATTAGTTTGAGAAGAAATATGTAAAGTGCTCTTTTATTCCTAAGGCATTATCATGATCACCCATTTCTCACATTTTCTCTCCTTGGTGGGAACTTCAAAGTTTTAGTTTCCAAGAAGGTTTTATTTATTGCTCTTTTCAACAAATTTGAACAACGTTTGTTACTTGTGGAGCAAAAGAGCCCAGAGATGACATGTTTCCACATTATGACATCGAAAAATGAAGAATCCTTTGTGGAAGGATATCTTCTGGCAGATAATTGACTTGGTTTTCAACATTTATAGCTTTTATGCTATTCTGAGGTGCATACTAGATATCTTCAAGGAAAGGATCATAGAAAGGAAGTTCTATGATAGCAGAATTCCCAACCTTCCTGCCAATCATAGACAGATAGTTACTTTGATAACAACTTTGATAGTCATAGTTTCTGTATTTTCTGGTGATAGTGACAAATCTGTGGTGGTCCTAGTTTATAATGAGAAGTAAATGGAGAAAATTAGATTGCTCCAGTGCTGGTAGCATTGGTTCCACTTCAAGCTTTCCCTTCTTCTCATCAGGATTTAAAGGATCCTACCTAGTTTTACGTCCAACTTTTTACCTGTAGCTGTTTGCTCCTATTAGTCATGTAATAAAATACTGATGACCTTTCATTTCTACATGGGGCAGAGAAAATTCCAGAATAGAGAAAAGCAGATTGTTTGCTGTTGAAAAAAATAATGTTACAATATCAGACTCAGAATTTGGACTAGAACTGACAAAGCTAATGGACCCTGTCTGTTCTTCTGGTTCTGCCCTGTGGTCTGTCTTTATGTTCCTCTCCTAACACTGAGTTTGGGTTATATGCAGTGAGTGATGCTAAACACTTTTTTTCCAGCACAGTCTATACTCATTATCTTTCTGGTGCCTGTGTCTGGCCAATTTCTGGCAGTCATCAAGGTAGCATCACAATTAGAACTAAGTTAGCCAACTCGGAAATGCTGTCCTAGGCAGCTAATGGCAAAAGACAAGATTGGTGAAACAAAGAGGAGAGAGGAACTGCATATAAACAATATAAAAATGTAATGGAGATAAGCTGACTGAATTGTCTAGAATGAAAACTTCATGGTCTTTTAACAGGACTTTCTAAATACCACCACCAGAGAGGTAAATAAATACAGCTAAAGGGAGTGTAAAACAAAATAAGAACTGATTGTAAGTGACTGCAAGTAATTTGTTTGGGATGTTTTGGTCGATGTCAACTCTACGATATTTTGAGAATTAAGACCAAAAGTCTTTAAGACGTATTCCAGTAGTACCAATCAAAAAAAAGAAAAGAAAACAAACAAAAAAAAAACTAAAAAAAAAACAAACCCAAAGAACCCCAAAACCAAAAAAGGATTTTGTTATTACCTAAATGCTGGAAGAGGTCATTTCCCTGAATGTCTGGAATAGCCAGACACAGTGGACTTTTCTCTGGGGCTAGCTCTGAAGAGGTGGGAACAGAACACAAGCTTCCTTGTTGTGGGCAGTATGGAAATTATTTTCCTCTTGTTCAAGAATACACTACTGTTTTAGCCTGATGGCAATCGCCTTGCGATGCACCCCAGTAATGAAACCACTTCAAAATCATCATCATGTTTTCCAGGATGATTATATGGTCTTTAATTATGTGACCTGTTACTGACGTAGTTTGTTGACATTACACATCCTATTGTGGTTACTTAAAAGGCTGCCCAATTTATTAATAGTGTTAATGGAAAAATGATTCCTAAGTAATTACAAAATACTTGTAACTATTTTATCTTAGCAGTGTTTACTGTGGCATTTACCCTAGTATTTTGTGAAGCTAATTCTGTGTTGTTCTTTGTTAATGATATAGTTAGAAAGTAGATCTATCACTTTTGTTTTTTAAATGAGTGACAATGTTCATATATTTTGATTCTTTTTAATCATCTGTTACGCTTGACCTTCATTTAGAAAAGTACATCAAGAACCCCTCTGGAGAATATTGCTACTTCTACAGCATGCCACGAGATGTCAGTGTTTCAGAATATTACTTTTGTCACAATCTGTTGCTAAAAACCTAATTCTGTGTTCTGCATTGTTTAAGATTCAAAAGCTGTCAGTCATTTTTGATATTTTGGGGCTAATAACATAAAATGATTAAATGACTCCCAAGTAGAAATGGAAAATAAAGAAATTAAATAAAAGGAAATATCTGAGTGTCCCTCTAGAACTGCATTTTTATTTATTCCCCCCAAAATGGCACCTTAAGCAAGTCTTTGTGTTCTTGCTCTGTAGTGGGTACTTATTTTTGTTTGGTTGGTTTGTTTGTTTGTTTGTTTGTTTGTTTTGTAGGACTCTCCCTTTGTGAATTACAAACAGCACTGCAGCTCCTGGGTGTGAGCCAGCAGCTACGTCAATCCCAGGTCTGATGCTGCATAGCTCGAGCAAGAACAGGCTCAAAATCTGGAGTTTTATAGATGCAAAATTCACTTCCTCAGGTTGAGGACCTGTAGTAACTAGTGTCACAATGCTGCAATTGTCTGAATGGAAAAGTTTTATGAGAATGGGGTGGGGGAAAAAAGGGCAGTGGGCGAAAAGGTGGGAATATAATCTTGGCAAGGTCTTGCCAAAAATTCAAGTACATATATTTTGCAGAAAAATGTCATTAAGTACTTTTCCCTCAGGCTTTAGTAACCTCTGTCTGCAGCCCTAAACCAGTTTCTTAAAGGTGAAAATGAAATGTTCCAATTTGAGAGTAATTTCTCAGGTAGGTATACTCTTAATAGGTAGATAAAGCTGTCACACAAGCTGCCGTAAAGGATCAGGAATATTGGCTTTCTTATTAGACCAGAGGCAGATTTTTTTTCAAAAGGGAATATAAAATTCTTATTGTTCTCTAGCAACTGGAGTGCATAAAACAAATGAGTATATATGGCATATAATAGACATGGAATGCATCATACAGTACTTATGGAAAAAATTATTGAAAACTGACTTTACTGCCAAACATGAGTCCAACGTGAGCCTGATAAAACAAAGGCATTAAAAGCAATTTACATTTCAACTTCTGGAAATAAAAGAAGTAAGTATATTCCGTTATAGCTAGCTCTGGTAATGTCACCAAGGCAAAGGCACATTGGTTTTTTTAATAGAGAAGTTTTTTTTCATGTCCACTGTTTGATATATAATCTCTCCCACTGCCAAAAGAGGCTGAAACTGCTTTCAAAAAATGAAAAATAAATATGGTTGTCTTTCTGGTAACAATATAAGGACTCCAAGTCATGAGTCTAGTGCCCTGGTTTTTGCACCATTCTGTCTTACGAAAACTACCACTGTCTTCTGCAGAAATGTTTTTGTTTGCCATTCCCCCTTAACACTTTTCTTCCTCAGTATAGATGTCTAAAGGTTCCTATAATAGGACAGTGCTTGCCCAAAATGCTGTTACGCACCCAGTCACTGGCCCACAGCAAGTGAGGTGAATTCCCCTGCTGCTCCTCTGGGACCAGGGTCTCACCTGCATTGTCTGAAGGCACGTCCTGGCCTCTAAGTCCATAATTTCATTTTCTCCCTTCTGAAATGGGAACTCTATTGTGAGTACACATGGAAGGAAAGGGAATAATGAAAAGGAAAGGGAATAATGAAACTATGACTTTTATATGTACATTCTTTAATTTCAAAATATCTCCTTATCTAAAGTATCTGTCACTTCAAGTAACTGTTGTCAGGAAAAAAACATGCTTAAAATTACTGTATAGATGTGTTTCTTTTTTTTATAAAATCCACTTTCAAAGATTTCCTGAGAGGCAACAGTATTTGTCTATATTACACTCTCACAGAAAACTAAACCATAGTAAGTGGTTCAGCGGACTTTGAAGCACCCAAAAGTGCTGTGATGATCGATAATCAGCTAGGTTTATCTGCAAAAGAGTGCTCTAGCTCAGAGAGGAAAATACGATTAGCTCAGCTAGTCTGCTGCTAACCGCGATCTGCTGATGATCTGACATGCAAAAGAAAATCAGGCTGAGATAGCCATTGTCATTTGGATTTGTATCATTTTTTTTTCTTATTCAAACATTATTAAAAAAGATTTTGACATGAATAAGTTTATTCTCTGGAGCAACATCTCTGCTTCCGCTGCTCACTAACAGCTGGGGGTTTTCATGCTCAATATTTTGTCATAATAGTCAATATAACTTAGCTAGAAATTGTAATGTCGTAGATGGCTGTACAATTTGACTGTTCCAATCAACAACAGGAGAAAACTGCACTCAAGGAAAAACATTATTTTCACAAAGGCACTGCTAATATTGCAACAGCAGGGGAGCAATAAGAAAACAAGTAATCTTTACATATACCACTGACTCACACATACACAAACACACATATATGTATATACCTTTATACCACTCTGTATTTCCTACTTTAGAACGGTTCTTACAATGACTTTGGATAATTTACATCAGGTGCCTCTTGATTTGCTAGGGATTTGTTTTCTATAGAGAAAAAATAATCTTGAAATACCTGAAAATAAGTTACTTGGGTTTGAAACACTTGGACACTGTTGGCATCCTTTTGAGGAGTGCCATATAAAATGAGAATGCTGGTTTGACCTCTGTGGTAGCTGTGAGACATCAGGATGTCATAGCTGCATGTCCTGAGGTTGCAAAGTGTCAGCAGTGTGCACTGGGTCCTCACCTTGGACACAGCATACATGTATTAGGAAATTTTGCATAATGGCCCTTGACCTGAAGTGCTGTAACCCAATGTGCTATTTTGAAAATGTCTTCCAACAAACAAACAACATGCTTCACCTGGAGACATTAGGCTGTGGATGTGTCTGCTAACCAGAGCAGCTGAGAGAATGTCTGTGACTTCCAAATTAAGCTCCAGCCCCAGCACCATTCTGGTGTTAACGCTGAATATTCATGATATCAAACCTTGATGGCTTCTTCTTATGGGTACTTTAGCTGCTCGCTGAACCTCAGCACTTAGGTTGTGACCTTGAATTGCATTCAGCTTAATGATAGCTCTACAGAAACAGCACAGACTCAAAAGCAGGACATAAAGCATTTTTTTCAACTTTATCCCTACAGTGGATATTTTTTAGCTTTGTCCTACCTGCTATACTTAACTGTGTGGAGGCAAAACTGTGACCTTTTCCCAAGCAGGAATTCAAAGTTTGTCCTATCCTGCCACTTCTGTGCTCTCATTACTACTATAATGGCCAAGATATGAATATATATAAAACTGGAGTTTGCAGTCTTGTGGTATTTCATTAACTTTTCCTTCCCCAAAAGATGTGGTAATTGTCCTGCAGCATCCATCTGTGATATCAAGTGTTTTGCAAATCTGTACCTTTATCTGTGTTTTTGAGACATTCACAAATGTCCTCTTCTGTAAAGGACCAAGAGAATCAGGTCTTCCTGCTTCAAGACATTGCAAGTGGCACCTTGCCACTCTAACTAGGTGATTCAAATCGGCATCAGGACACTAGCCCTGCCTCCAAATCCTAAACGTTAGGGCAGTTAGCCATCTCCCTGTGTTGGCCAAAAATACGAACAAATTTTAAATACACCCTAGACAATGGCCAGTATCCCTGAACTTTGGGCTATATTGCCTCTCCTTTTCTTAAAAGCCAATCTACCTATTTCTTTTGGTGTTGCCAGGAAAAGCTGAGATGCTCATCATTAAGTCCTCAGTTTGGTTCCCCTGACTCTTGCACCATGAAGTGCAAGAGACACTTTGCAAGAAACCTGTCGTCCTGTTTTGTCCATAGGGTGGATGAGTGTTGGGAGTAGAAGCATTGCCCAGTGGCATATTTTGACAGGTCTAAAGTCATAATCTGCTTTATAGAGTTGGAAAAAACATGTTCTCTGTACTGTTCTGAGTGCTTTACTGGTTGGGTAAACACTGAAGGTTGGAATGATGATAACCATGCTTTCACAGATATTAGATTATTTTTATGACTAATATGTTTGTAAGTTCAAAATGAGTCACAAATACACTTAACCACAGAATGTGTCACACAGTTTTATATTTGTACTAAGTAAATAATTAGAGATGCTGACAAACATTTTCTTAATGGTGTAGCCCATGTGCCTGATGACAAAGCACATGTTTTGCTGATTGCAGCTCCTAATTTTCCTCTTATTCATGCTTACAGATATTTCCTTAGCAATAAGAACACAAAGGAATTCCTTATACTTTATTTTGATTGCAAGTTCATTACTTCTTCACTGAATTAATTAATTTTAGATCTTCTGTTTCTTAGGACTTCTAATGTGTTTTTTTTTAAATTATTTTTCTAGAATGTAATTTTAAATGCCAGTGTTTTTCAGTAGAAAGACTAAAATAAGCTTTATGAAATTTTCCATTCTAATATTTTCAAAGAATATGTAACCTTTTTTTTCAGGAAATAGGGCAAGTGTTTGTGGGAACAGGGAGAGGGCAACCAACACTGTTGTGCCCAACAGCCCCTGTATCACCCAAGCCTGAAGCATTCCTCACTCTGGATGCAGCTGGAAGCTGACTCACAGCGAACACTGATGGGATCACCCTAATCCACTCTGAGGCATCATGCCCTTTTTCTCTGGCAACTGAAGCAGAAGGAGGTTCATAACTCTTTTCATTGTCATACCTTCAGTGCAGGGAGAGTGGGGCCAGTGTTACTGTAGGACCTTCTTTCTGCTATTTCTGCTCTCGTTGCGTATCACCAGCTCTATGCTTTGCCCAGGGTTCAAGAGAGAGTTTCTCTCACAGCATATTCCTAGCCATGGCATGAAAATACATTGCCATTGTCTGGTGAGCTGTGGTTTTCAGAGCTTGACCTCATCCAGGGCAGCAATGGACCTACCCCAGTACACACACCGTGCTGCAGGGAACGGTATTTGAGCCCTTGGAAGATCATAGAATCATAGAATCATAGAATGGTTACGGTTGGAAAGGACCTTGAAGATCATCGAGTTCCAACGAGAATGCCATANCCTTGAACACCTCCAGGGATGTGGTCTCAACAACCTCTCTGGGCAACCTGTTCCAGTGCCTTACAACCCTCAAAGACCTACCCCAGTACACACACCGTGCTGCAGGGAAGGGTATTTGAGCCCTTGGAAGATGGCCCTTAACAACTGTCCCCTATGTCATATCCTCACAGAAGTTACAAGAAAATATTGGGGGGAAATGAGAAAACCCATAAAACTTAAATGGATTCTTTCTTGTGTGTATTTGAGCATGTTTGTAGATTCCTGTAGCCACTGCTGTTACAGCCAAGAGAACTTTCAAGGGGTTTCCATAGCCTGGAGAACACCAACGAGGACATTCACTCATTAGCAAGAGGTGATAGAAACAGGCACCTCTACAGCTTTCTTGTAGCATGGTGTCTTCTGTATTTGGTGGGAGTTCAGTGTGTCTGAGTTAAAAGGATTCATATTCCCAGAGGCTTTGTGTTTTAGGAGCAGAAGTTTTAATTCTGTTGTGATATAAATAAGGAACAAGTGAAGTCGTGTTCTCGCCAAGCTTTGCTGCTTTCTTATTTCAGTTGCATGACTTACTATCCTATGAGTAGATTGCCTACAAATAATTATCATGCTATAGACTGAGCATTATCTTATCATTAAAATGGCAATATTCCAAAGTTTTTCCTACCATATCTATACGGACCAAAATACAAAGGCTTATTTTTCATGGATAAAAGGAGTACGTGGCTGCTCTAGTTCTAGGCCTAACCTTCAGGAGGGTACCTGCTCATGGCCCAGTAGTTTTTTGGATATTTTTATCACTGAATTTTAGAATGATGATGAATCCAGTCTGCAAAACAGAGATTTGAGAAGGATAGTGAAATACCCATATTAAGACATGCATTTAATGAAAGTCCAGTACTCTCAGGTATATAATAGTTTTAAGCAATAAATTCAATCTGGTAGCTTTCTCAGCTTTCAGCAAGCTTGCAAACACTGCTGTTACCAGAGTTCACTGCCATACAACACCTTTCATTACAAATAAGTTTAAGAATGTACTACCCTTTCCATTGCAAACTCTGTAAAGTTTTAAAACTCAGTGATAAAATTTCAGAAATAAACAACCTGGCTTGCAAGGTCACAGGTAGCAGGGATCTTTTTTCTATGTTTTTAGGAAAAATCATTGCTGTGCTTTTAATTTTAAAAGCACCAAGCTCGGCCTTGCTGCTGCTGAAACCTATTTTTAATGCTGGCGCAGAGCTGCATCTTAGGGTGATGTGGGATGAAAATGCAGACCACCATGAGAAAGAGAAGATGGGGAGAGTCCATTCTTTTGAAACAGGAGCTCATATTACCAACCTATTACTCTAGCTAGTGTCTTTGTTGCTGCTGTTGTTAATTGAGGCCAATAATGTGAAGATTATTTAATACCATAGGATGCAGTAGCTATAACTACTTGTGACAAGTATTTGATATTGTAAATTGGATGCTCTGCATACATAGGAAGAACTGTATGCATTTTTCTGTTGTTGTAGTTATTCATGACTATTTTTCTGAACAGCATAACTTATTTGTATCACTATTTATTGAGTGTGAGAATCTTAACATGCCTGGAAGATATAATGTGAGAATCTAGCTCATGTGAGTTTTACCATTGATTTCAACAGATGTTCATCAGCTTATAATTGTGTAACGTGAAAAGACCAAGTAACTCAACAGTGGATGTTTTGGCATCCATAGACAATGGGCTTCTTCATTCATCTTGGTGAAGCTGCCACCTGTTTGCACTAGGAAGCTTCTGGCCTGCTCATACATCCTAATCAGGAGACTGTGCATAACTGATGCACATCTATCCTCTTCACTTATCAATGCAGATGTTCCCAAAAAGCCCCCAAACTACGTTACAGGCCTTTTTTTTTTTTTTATAACCTTGTAATATTACTTTACCATTTTACTGCAGTAATTCCTTGAAGGCTCCAACATACTTTGCCTCCTCAAAGGAACAGGGTACACTGCAGGCTGTGGGACACTGTAGTGTATTACTCATGCAGACTAGGATGGAGGGAGATGGTGAAGGCAGCAATCATGTTAGATACCATTATTAAACACATAGGACAGTTCAGCTTTGAAGCCAGGTTTGAAAGAGTTTCCTATTGATAAGGCATATCAGTGAAGGGATTGAGGAAGAGGCAACGTGAAGCTCAAATGTTGTATCTCCTGAATGCCAGTGTACTTCACTCTAGTAAATAATTGCACGATGTCTCACAATCCATATGTTTTACCATGACAAGCTGTGATTAGATACGTTTTGTTTAACCTTTTTAAATAGCTGTCAGAAAACTAAACTAATTTGGATTAGTAAATAAGCTTTTTAAAGTCATGTTAAGGATTACTGTCAGAAGGGTTATTTGTTTCTTTCAATAAGGCAAGCAGTTATGTCCTGTTGGGATGTTGAACCCACATATAAAAGACACTTACCTTCGTATTGTATCCTACAGTAGTAATCATCTCTCTGTAACTCCCACTGTAATGTAAATTTCTAGGCCTCAGTCTGAGAAGACATCACAGCAAGAAAGTATGACAGCTTCTATATCAACGGTTTGTTACACTTTTATCTTTGCTATGTTCATTTACCTTTCCAGTTACATTTTTTGGAGGGAGCGTTGGGGTTTTGTTTTGTTTTGGAACTGGTTTACGTTACATCCCTGCTTCTGTATTTACTGCACAATTTCTTTGCTAGGACACTTAATTAAAGATTTTATTTTGAAGTATGCTTTCAATTTCATAACTCCAGATGCAGTAAAGATGAATGGATATATAAACCTGTAATTGTGCTTCGGATTGCCCCGACCTAGATAATTTTAGAGTTTTTAAAATTTGGTTCAAATACACACATAGAAAGACAATATTCACAATTTTTACCATTTGCTCTATCAAAGCTTATTTGTAGATGACTACTTCTAGATTTTCTACTTCTAAGGTGAAAAAAATGGTATAAAAGAAATGCGCTCCTAGTGGAAGCTATTAGAAGATCACACAAATACAGTGTGAATTACTACCACTGTATAAGCACGGCTGTGTGAATCTGCTCTGTGATATGTGCCCCGTGCACCATCCAGTTCCGTCAGAAATTTATGGTAACATATCCAATCATGACAGAAACGCAAACATCTTCAAATTCTCTTCAGTTTATTCTGGGATAAGAGACACACACACACACAAAGACTAAATTGTAACTTACACTACTCTGTGTAGCGTGTTCAAAGTAAAATTGATGTAAAATTTGTTAACACCAAAATATGCATCTTTCAGCTGAATGGAGTACTAACACTGAGTTCATTCCCTCATCAATTTACCATTACTATGACTAAAGCACCAGGGAAATTAAAAGACTAGTTAATTATTTTTTCAAGACTGAGGAAGTGGCATTGGAGGGGAGTAATCTTTACTTTTTTTCTATAAATTGATTTTTAACATAACTTGAAATATTGGCTTGTCACTTCTCAAACGGTACATCTACCCTCCCTTGAAAACAACTGAATAACAGAGTAACAGCAGGAAGTGATTATGAAACAGCAATAAGACTGTGCTTGAACTGCCAAAAGTAAAGTTCATGCAATATTGAGATAGCTTGCTTTAAGTATTTCAATGCCCATAAATGTAACAAAAGAAATGAAATGTCAGTAAATCCCTGTTTATGTTGACAGCTCAAAAACATCTTTATCTCCAATTTCTCCTCCGCTCATGTAAATACATTGTGAGCAGTATATGAATGTATATTATTTTTAGGAACCTGGGATATGCAGTAGTAGAAAATTTCAGTCAAACCTTTTCGTTAGTCTTGTCTACTGTAATATAAAAAATATATTACATATTTTTATATAATAGAAAACAAATTAATGTTTTGCACCTCAAACTTCACCAACCAACCAAATAAAAATCCCCAAAGTAAAGGCTTCTCTGTATATGTTTCTACCCCTGGAAGGAATAAAAGAAGAAAGAAAATGTGAATTTTGTTATTGCACTATAGGAAGTCTCTGACATGATGCAGTGGTAGAGTGTAGTCAAGAATTTCTGTGATGAGCACATTATCAACAACTTTTTGAAAAGTCATTTTTTCAAGCCCATGAATTAGTGAAGACAGTAAGAAATGTAGAGATAACCAGCACTTTATAGTGAATGAAGAAAATATTACTCTTTAATTTATTACAAAAATAGACAGGTTGTGGGTAAATAGTTAAAAGGGCTTCAGGCCAAGCTAAAGGATACCTAGATGTAAATAAAATTTTTCACAGATTTCCTGCCTGACCTTTGAAAGTAATTTAATCTTTATGTAAATCCATATCCTACCATTCTCCAGTGGGCTGTCTTTTTTGTTTGACCAGACCCTCTTTTCACCAGGACAAAAGCTATATCTCAGTACCTATTTGTGCAAAAAATGGTGTCAAAACTTAACTTCTTGAGGTTGTTTTGGAATTGTCACAATGAATGCCAGAGTAACTTTGCTATCACCATATATCATGCAAAAGTAGTTAAACGCTTTATCTTATGTGAAATTTTCTAATCACATTTTGCAGGACATTTCTTTGCTCAGCTAACACTTATGGTTGATGGTCATTTCTGTTTGGGAAAGTCAGAATATATTTTCCCTTTACCACTTAATATTTTTTCTCTAGAAACTTCAGTCTAACCACCGATGTTACCTTATAGTTGTTTTCAATTCCATATGTATGTTTATGAATATTTATATTTTTTACTACAGAAGGAAAATACTTAATGGAGTTAGATATTAAATATTTACAAATGGTATATGAAGTTCTTTTTCTCTGACTAAAGGGATCAAAGAACAGCAAGGAGTGGTTTTGCTTACTTTCTTCACCAAGCAGGTATTCTCTCATGTCTTCTTTACTGGTATTTCACCTATGACAAAATACTACCGTTCAGTGGTGGAACAAGAGAAAGGGGCACTCTTAAACCTCAGAGGAAACTATTAGCTGCCTATCTTAAAACAGCGTTATATTCTTCCGAATTTGAGGGAGATTTAATACAAACCATAGCAGTACTCTCTATATTAACTGAATGAATAAAAACAGCAGCAAGAAAAACAAACGTGGACTTCTATATAGCATTGCAGAAGTATTCCTGTTTCCACTTTCCTCTCAAATAGTATTTTCAGTTTAGGATTTCTTTAAAAATGGTCACATTGGAAATGATGTGTTTTTCCTGGGTTTATTTTATACTATCAATTATTAGTTTGTTGACTGTGATAGTCCATCCAGCAATGTGAATGTTGATATGCATGTGTCAAAGAAATCTTGATTAATGCCTCAGCTCCTCAAGGAAATCCAAATTGTTAAAAGCTTTAACTTCATTTCACTTGAAATTAATTTAATTCATATTCCTAATTTAAAGATACAGCTGCAAATTTTGTTAAGAGACTCCAAAGTCCCTGGCTACCTTAGGAGTTGCTTCTCTTGAACTTATATGGAAGAGTTATTTGAGTGTTGTGCAAATTCCTTAACTGTGTTCAGGCTGGTTCTGTATGCAGAACAAGATTTGTCTCAAGTAAAGATAATGTTTCTCTTGGGAAATGAAATGGCTGGTCACTGTTTTTGACATGATTCATGTCAGATACAGCTATCAGAAAGACAACAATAATGCCTACATTTGAAGTGAGAAAGAGATCTACTGCCCTTGAGAAAACACTATACTATTCCAAGGAGTCTCTCTCTCCCTTGTCTTTCTCTCTATATATACATGCATACAAAAAATATCTAATAGGATTCAGAAACTTAATCAAGCAAGATGCTCTAACTGAGCTATATAGTCTCTGCCTTTTGGTGCTACCTGATACAGCATGTGTGTTCCTGTCCCCAGCAACTGGTTGTGTCCAGCACCTTCCCTCTCCAACAAGGGTTGTGCCTGGCCTAATCAGCTTACAAAATCTGCCATGATTACCATGTCAAAAAAATTGCAGTAAATACCTGTATGCGTTCCTTTAACACCATATACCAGCTTGTGATACAAGTGAACACACGATGCAGGGATTAAAAGTTGACTCAAATCATCTCATTGCTGCTAGCACCTAAAAGCATGCACAGAGGTTCACCTGGTGTTCAGTAACATTTTAGGTAACAGTGAACTGACTCTATATCTCAGTTTGCATAGCATATGTGTATATGAAAGGTTCAGACTTGGCTTTTGTGGGGTGGTGGGAACATACAGCTGGTAGCCTGTGGAGGTAATTGCCGTGAACTCTTTATGTGCGACAGAGGAGATAATCATTTTTAACCCTGACTCTTATCATATGATTAAGGCTGCCAGGGAATAAACATCAGGCATCTGCTGATCCGAATCAGAACTGGAGTAGGTAATTTTGTCTTATGTTTAAGATCACCTGCATTTCTTGGTTATCACTATTTTGTGATAATGTGCTGCCTATTTTCGTGACATGGCACAGGGGGTGTCCCACAAAATTAACAAATGAAATTCAAAAGGTAAGTGAGAATTCAAGTTTTTGATGCAAATTTAGCATTTGCTACAGAAATAGGACGCACTTTACAAAATAATGTAATTTAAGAAATTACCATTTGAATGTTGTTTTGATGGAAAAATCTTTAAGCAGTTCAGACTTTTCATTTTACATACTTCACTTTGACAAAAAAGCTTTTCCTTTATCTTTAGCCTATTCAGCTTGCTCAAAATCAATGTCTAGAGGAAGCTGCCAAATTTTCACAACATTACTTCTATTTTTTTGTGATTCCAAACTATTGCTATGTTTAGCATACATAGGAATAAAGACTGAAAGGAATTTCAGGGGTCATCCAGCCCAATCTCCCAGATTTGGAGGCTTTTATGTCATAATATTTTTCATAAACTTTGCAAGCTTCATATAAAGTGAGTTTGCTTTTGGCCCTCAAGGTTCCTCACAGAAAGCTTTCCAGACCCTCGTTTCTCTGATAGTTCAGCCTAAGTATATTCATGGCCACTGAATATGCATTTGCTCCTCTGCCGGTATTGTTCTTCATCTTGAATAGCTTTTCTCCCTCTCTGCAATTTGCCCATACTAATGTATTTATAGAAAACAATTATATATCCTTTCAGTCTTTTTTAAACTGGGCTAAATCCTTATGCCTCTGAGCTCTCATAATATCTCCTGATAAAATAGGCTCTCCTGGCCACAAGTTATTGCATAAATTTCTTTGTATTTTTTCTACATTTCTGAAAATCCCGTAAGATCATGAAGCTGGGGGGGGTTGAGGGTGTTTAAGGTTGGGGTTTTTTAAGCTTTTCTACCTTTGTGAGAAATACTTGCCTGATAAGATGTACAACTGCCTCTGTATTTTGTCATTGGCTCAGAATCTAGAATATATTGTGGTCTTTCTGCTTAGTCATTTTCAGTTGGTGGCAGCCAGATTATCACAGAAAATCTTTTGTTTAGTCCCTTCTGATTAGTCACCCGCACCACACAACTACCTAATTTTTGACATAGCTTAAATGCACGACTTGCACTCAAACTAAAAAAATACCTTAAGGTTCTTGACTATCAATACTTCCAATTCTTTTTGTGTGATATCCCTTTTCCCTCACTGTAGTGATGCCTGCAACACTGTGGCCAGGCACTCCACCCTAGTATACCTTTCTTCTATTTTGTGCCATGACCAAGGTTTGCAAAGGGCAAGCTCTTTTGCTTACCTGTACTGCTACATCTGGCAGCCCCAATGAGCTATGTTGAAAGGTCTTAGCTAGGAGCATGGAATCTGACAACTGAACCTTGTCCGTATATCCTCAAATCCCAGTGTGATCTCCAACCACCTCTGATGAGAATACGCCTCTTATCCTCAAGCTTTCTCTTCTAGAGATGGTATGCAGTGACACTTTGTGTAAAAACAGCATCCCTCATGTGCCTACATACATGTGTACCTGAATATAAAAAGTATCACAAGGCATCTGGATACAATTATCTTTCTGTATCTTCAGGTTAATTTATGCATTGTCTCAGTTATCTTTTCACCTTCCCTTCTTTTCCTCTAACTGCAAAGCAAAATACAAAATCTGTAAACCCCAAATGCAGACCTTCTTACATACTTTGCTGAACTTTCCAGGAATGTGGTTTGCAGTCAATGTTAAGCCTTTTGCTAGGTTCTCAGTGACAAACCATTGGTGAACCATGAAGAAGGAGGCTTCCTTGTCGTCATAGACACATAAAAAACCAAATCTCCTATTTATGGCATACTGCACTAAATAGACCCTGAACACTTCAGCCAAAACACAGACCAGCCAACTGTGATCAAATAAATTGCCAAAAAGCATAACAAACAACATTCATCTAGCCACAGGACAGGGTCTGCCAAAGACTCATCAACTCTTAGTGGCACCTTAAATTAATTGCTTCATCTTTAAAACAATTACATTTTACTTCCCAATAATTTCAATTGCCACTGAAATGGGTGCTATTTAAGCACTTTTTATTTGTTAAGGAAAACATAAAGGTATGCTTTAACACATATGTTGATTCATTCATGTATTCTTTCCATTATCTATTTCTGTCACATCATTACTATATCATTTCATCACTTGGTCCAATATCTTAGAGACTATTTAGTTGTTTTTATGAAAACCTGTTGGAAATTAGATCAGCTGTTGGAAATTAGATCATTTTGATGAAATCTTACAAAATACTGCTTCTGAATGTATTAGGAATCAACTTTTTTTTTGGGGGGGGGTCAGCTTTTTGTCCAAATATATTTGTCTCTGTAGTCTATGTCATATCATGGTACCAGTGCCTCTTTTTCTGCAGCTCGTTCTCAGCTCTCTGATGATCTCTGTCACACAGCACCACACAGACTAGCTTGCAGCATTCAGTCCAGTCTTTGGACATCTGACAGTTCCCACATTGTGGCTTTCTGTCATTTTAGCTATTATTAAACCAAGAGGCATTTAACAGTTTCCTTGTTTAGCCCCAGGAAAGAGCAATATGCATTTTCACCAAAATGCCTATAGATTGTCTGTAGATGACCAGAAAATTTTAATGGAAGTTGTGCAGTATCTGGTCCCTCAGCGTTATATTGAGTATTTATACAGAAGATACATGCAATTGAAATTAATGTTATGAGTTCATCTTGGAAAGTCTTAGGTGGGCTTAATGGTCTTCTTTCAAACAGAAAACCAACCTAGGATGTAATGATTTTCACTTCTGCCTTTCAAATCTGAGAATTTGAAATGGAATTTTTGAAACTAAAGTTATCATAGCAATTTCTCCTATCACTGGCATGGCTACATAATAAAGTTACACCAGATTTCTTTAGTTAGGTTTACTAAATTTCTTTAACTGCAACACTTCATATATCTATCCTTGTTCTTAGTCTGCATTGATTTATCTGAAAGTGACTGACTTGAGGGTTAAACCATAACGATACACAGTTAAGAAAAAGAGGATTTAGTTAAATCACCTCTCCTGTAGTCAATAACTGAGGGCAACGTAGTCCTCTAGTTAGTCATCTTCAGTTTGCTATAATGTCCACTAATTAGAAGAGACACAATAGCGTTAACCCTACTCTTGTACCCTTTTCCTAATCCCCAGTTTTGGGGAATAGAGAAGCCAAAAACCATGAAAGTGTCACAAAGCTACGAGGCACTGGGAATAGTTCAAAACAGAGTCCAAAAGTGGTGAGCAAAGAGCAGAACAAAAAGCAGGAGAAGAAAACAGGTTCTCTGTAGCTGAGAATTCCTTTGAATGCTCACCCCAGTAAAACAGCCTTTAAAGGAGAGTGCACAGTTCAGGAATTGCTGTATTTTCCTTACAACTAAACTCTTACAAGAACTGCCAGAGCCAACAGCCATTCATTTAATCCTGTGCTCATTGGTCATTACTGACAGGGCTGGTAGATAAGTTAAGGCTCTCCTTTTCTGCTGTGTTTGCTCATCAGCTGGTGAGAAGGGCAGATAGTTGATGGACAGCACTCAGGCAACTAATCTATAAAGTGAGAGCACACGTGATTTAAGAACCAACATCTCTAAATAAAAAGAGATGGACTATGCTAAGATTCGGTTGGTATTTGCAAGGGTTGGAGTCTGCAATTGTTACAGCTGGCAGATTTCCTAATGTAGGAGAAATCCTTTTTGTAAGAAGGTCACTTGGTGGTTTCTGTGTCACAAGAGCAATGCTACTGTTGGGATTAATAAAAAGGCCATTGTGTGACAGAGCTCTGCTAGCTTCAAAAAGGTTGGAGTCTCAAATTAGAGAAACCTCCCTAAGCCTTTTCAGCCCTATGGGAGACAAAGGTATCCTGCAAATTAGTGCTCTGACAATAACTGCACTGGAAGGCAAAATCTCACCACCTGAGACGGCCTAAGAGGCAGAGTTTGAGGCTGATTGTTAGAGGCAACCTTGACTTGTTTGAACAGGCAGATCATGACAGGACTCAGTACTGAAGTTCAGTCTTCTCTGTCTTTATTAGGCACGGATAAATAAGCTTGGCTGATGGATGCAGTGCAAGGTGTTTCACTTAAGATTTCTGTGATCTTCCTGCAGAGCACAAGGAGGTAGTCTGCTCAGAAAAGTCTCACATAGAGAGAGGGAGGTCAGCCTGAACAATGTCTAGGAACTAAGCCTCCTGTGGTTATATATGGCAATAGAAATAAAAACAACGAGATCAGGTTTAGGATTTGACAAAGTAAAGGTGCCTGGAATAGTCTAGGAAGGGATATCCAGACTGAGCCGCTGCAGCAGGTCTTGAAAATCTCATATTTAACAAATCCTAGCGAGAAAGAGGCAAGTCATGCTGGAGACCTAATGCCCATGACCTTAAGAAGAGAATTGGATTTGGATGGATCTTGTCTGGCAGGTTAGATAGTCACTTACCAGCTTGCAAAGTTTCAGAGTTGCATGCTGAATATTGGCATAGCTTGACAGGAAGATTTAAAATAAGTGACGCTGGTGAGATTAAAAAAAAAAAAAAGTTTGTGCTTAGATTAGGTGATCTGACAGTTCAAAAAAGAGACAGAAGATAGAATGACTTTGCAATAAAAAAAAAAATTAAAGAAGTATCTTTACATAATAACACAGCCTATTTGAAATGAGTAGAGCTATAAATAAGCTTACGACAAAACAGATGAAACTGAAGTTTAATAAATTGCAAAGAAAAACTATAATGATACACCCATAAATGGATTTAATTTCTTTGAGCTAGGAAGGAAACAAAAAGAAAACAATACTTGTGAAACGATAATTGAAAATTAAAGGTAAAGAACAAATAATTTTGGCACAGTCCATGTTAAAGTGTTTTTGCTAAAGAGGCAAAAGGGAAGAGTAGGCAAAGGATAAGAACACCAGGAACAGAATAATCTCCCCAAATATTTGCTGTATATTTGTCTTGTGTTTCTCATCATTCTTTGGCTGCAGGTTTTACCTTGTAGATTTCAAAACCATGTGGAGTGCCCAAGCGTCTTGGTAGAGTGAGGCTGATGAACAGCTTTCCCGCAAGTGGGTTTTAATAAAAAACTCTTTGTTGTTTATAATCCCTACAAAGGGCAGAGCTTCCAAATATATTGAAGATCTTCCTCTCTTGGCAATTTTCATGATTGGGAGCAGAAAGTATTTTCCTCATTGGGAGGTATTTTGTATTTTCCTTTCATTTTCAGGTTGGAAAAACTGGTAAATGGAAAGCAAGTTCTAGATGGCCTTTTCTGAAACAACTTTCTGGAAAAAAAAGATAGCATTTTTTATAGACTCTTGTTTTTAAGTCTGGATGTTAAAGATATTCTTAACTATAACTAAGTAAATAAATTGTTCTCAAAAAAATTGGAAGAAGTAATCATTTTGCATCAATCAAAACAAATTTCGTTTGATTTTCATGAACATAGTGTTTTGGCTGGAAAAAAATGTGATTTATATGTTCATATTTGCTTCAGTATCTTTTTAGACTTTTTTGATTTATTACCCCTTTTCATTCACTTTTTCTTCTTATATGACATTATGAATTGAATTTGATGCATTTAATTAACCAGAGTCTGCATGTGTGGACCTACAGAACATAACCTTCACCAAATATGCTTCCTCAGCTCTTGTTGTAAAGGCACAAGTCCAGACATTTTTTACAGCAGATTTGTCTACCAGCAAAAGGTGACAGAAGGAAGTACCTCCCACTGGAACTGCTCAGTTCAAATTGTCCAAGTGACAAGAATTCCCACTGGCAGATAATTGCTTGCTTACACCCACATCTCCCCCACTTTTTGAAAAATTGCTTGAGCTTAAAAATCCAGGTTTTAGACTGGATCGATGTGTTGTACACATACAAAATACCATGTTTTTATCTCAGATTTTTCACCAATAAAACTACAACTTCCTATTTTCCTGAGCATAAGAAAGTAATTACATTTGTAATATGGTTAATCTCAGAGGCCTAAGATAGGTGACAACTGGAAATAACTGAAGGCTTTATTCTGTCTGTATTACAGTCTAGGAGCTTAACTTTCAGAACTACACAGAAATTTTGGCCTGAGTGAGAAAGAGCTGGGAGATGACCTGATGCTGACCTGAGGAACTGGGAAGATGAATAAGTACAGACCTAAATTAGAACTTAGAACAGATGCAACCAGACCTGTCAAGGGTATGCTTTGATACATTCTGATGTTAATATTTGTTAGAAAGACTATTTTTTATGCAGACAAAATACATAGGATTTATTAGTGTGGTCATGTGACAAATCATTATCTTCTGGACATTAGTACATGAACTATGAGAAATGTAAAGAGAAATGAGTATAGCTTGTGCTGATAATATGGTGGAAAAAATAGCAGAATCTTTGTACATTTGGAGGGGATATATCTTCCGTATTATTTTCATTAATGACTGTGGTAGAAAAATACACATTTCATAATGAAATATTTTAGTGCCCCAAATGTGGTTTCCTTAATAATAAGAAGAGTTGGATTCTATATGTTTCTTCCTATGCTATAGGAATATAATACATAATATTAATAACAGAGTGATCAGTAATCAATATGAAGTAAAAGGGATGATTTTTAATAATAGGATTTTTTGATATAGGCTTGGAACTCACTGCATGTAAGCAGCTGAATAGGAAGTAGTCTTGCTTGTTTAATTGCATCCAGAAAAAATAAGGAAAAAAAAAATCCATTTATGGGAGGCTGAAATAATTCTATCCTAAAGACACCTATTTTAATCAGATGTCATCACCCAGTCTTCAAGAACGATTAAGGCTGAAACAGATTGAGATTAAGATATCTAAACACCGAAACTGAAGGACCTATTTTAGATACAAGAAGAGTACAGCTTCTCTTGTACGGCCCAGTGAGATGATGACTAGGACAGGATATAGTTCTTTGTTCTGAAGAAATAAGTGAGATTTTTGCACACATCCACCACACTCACCGTCAGGTTTTAGTATGGAGATCTCTGGTCGCAGCTGAGGTCTGCAAGAGAAGACTTTATCCTGGTATCTTACCTTCAGATAAAAATCATTCAGTGACGTTATAGCCTCTGCATTTACTGCACTCTGGTACTAGTAATTTCATTGGTTCTGTATTCATGTAAGTAACTGCATTAATGGGTTGGATTGCTCATAATTGGACTTATTTTGAACCATACAAATGGTCTTTACCTTTGAAGACTTATTGATTTTATTTTGCAGTTGATACTTTGCCCTCATGAGGCAATGAATATTATCTGAAATGTAGGTCATAGACTTTGTGCTGAGCTTCTATACACATCAGGTACTTTAAGCTGATAAAACTTTGTAGGACGGTGAGATGACGCTTTAGGGAATGTGATAGAGAGGTACTGCTATCTCTACAGTCTTTCCCTCAAGCACTATGCACTTTTGTGGTGTTACAAAAGGATGATTTTTACGGGAGATCTGCCATTCTGAAATTACTTAGGGATACCAGGTGCAGTTGACATACCGAAGGTCCTAAACCTGGTTGATGATGAGGGTGTTATTTCACCCTTGGCTGAAATATTTGATGTTTATGGCCTTCAGTGTAAGCAAGCTAACACCTTGCTCTCATCACTGGGCTGTTTTTAATTGCATTTTAAGACTTCATAGCACAGCGGGTTATGTCTGGTCTCAGTGCATTCTCAAAAAAGATGTTACGGTCCTCCAGTCTAAACGACTGTGTTGTCTTCTTATGCAAACAGCACAAGCATTGAAAAAGATCACTTGCTGCTATGGTCATAAGAGTATTCCTCCCCTCTTCCCACCTTCCCATCTCCCCCCAACGTTTGTAAACATGCTACTTCTGCTTCTTGCAATCTAGGTGTTTTAAATCATGATCAGCAAAAAAGTAAGGAATTGTCACTATCATATTCGGTAAATGTCATATTTATTTACCATCTAAAATTATTCTAGCATATACTGAAATTTAAATTAATGGCAGACCTACGAAGTTGCTTTTACAAAAACCCAAAGCTAAGAACAAAAGAGAAAGATGTTAAGTTGGAAGAAATCAAACTCCCAGTGCAGTCATGAGCCTAGAGGTCTATAGATTTGACTAATGAAACCTTTTAAGATACATTCAAGGGAGATCTGATAAAACAAAAAAAAAGTAAGCATTTTTATTTAATTATACTAGAAAAAGAAAATGTTTAAAAAATCATCTGAGTACTTATCTAAACGTAAACACTTATCTCCTCCCTAGTAGACTACGTGCTACATCTTTACCCAAAAATACAGCAAACAGTGGGAAATTCTTTCATGTCTTTGTTGATTTAGACTGATCCCAGGGAGCACAATACAAACAGAGAGCAAGCTTAGAATATGATTGTCTTAGAGTATGATTGAGTCTTCACTTTGGGGAAAAGTATTGATAACTTCAGATTCAGAGCACTTGGCCAGCAGACATATTTTTTGCACCATTCTAGGAACCACTTTAACAAATACTGCACTTATAGCCATTCTTGGAGTATATTAATTCTGACTCCCCTATAGCATCAGACTACACAAGGAACTAACAAAAACCCTACAGCTGGTAATTCAGATGTTAAGCACATTTGATTACATTGAGCAGAATTACACAATTATCTCTTTAAAGTTCTTAATTCAAAGATTGTGTTCATCCAATGTGGGAATAGAAAACCCACACCTTAAACAAAGTCTCGTTTTCTTCAGATACACCATTGCTGTGTACCTTCACTTTCTATTATTCAGTTTCAGTCATACCTATCCTTGTTTTAGCTTCCTAGGTTTTGATTCAGCCAAGTATGATGCTTACATTTATTCTCTATGAAAAGATGTATTTAATTTATTGGAATTGCTCAGTATATGCATCTGAACGAGTGCACATCCTGCTCCATTATCATTCTGCATCTTAGGTATTATAAAAAGATTTTCATTATTCATTGACACTTTCCACAGTTTCTGAATGACAAAAAATTTTATTCTGATGAACTTTTTTCCCTGGAACCGTGTAGCTCAAAGGCAAGGCTTCTAATGCCAAAGCAGTCTTCTGAGGTAAAATTTAAGAACAATATCCCTGAATAGACAATACTAATATATCTTGACAAAACGCTAGCTGTTATTCTGCAGTCTACTCTGACTGTAGTGTTCTGTATTTTGTTGTCCAATGTGTGTCATGAACACTCTCTTGAAGCACTTAGTAGGTCCTCAACTTCTCCCATAGGAAAATAATTCTTTCCATTTTCCCATGGTTCACTACTTTATAAATTCCTTACCTTTTCCAAGGCTAATTTTCACTCTCCAGTGGTCTGGAGGTTGTTTTGATCAAGTTTCTGCTACAAAGTGGTCTGTTATCCTGAAGGCAGGTGTTTTCCAAGATTACAAGAACTACTTCCTCTGCTCTACTGGTCAAATATTGTCATGTGTTTCCCACAGCAGTCTCTTGGAGAAACTGGCTTCTCACGGCTTGGTTGGATGTACGTTTGGCTGGGTAAATACTGACTGGATGGCCAGGCCCAAAAAGTTGTGGTGAATGGAGTTAAATCCAGTTGGCAGCCAGTCACAAGTCGTGTTCCCCAGGGCTAAGTATTGGGGTCAGTTCTGATTAATTTCTTTATCAATGATCTGGATGAGTGGATTGAGTGCACCCTCGGTAAGTTTGCAGATGACAGCAAGTTTGGTAGGAGTGTTGATCTGCTTGAGGGTAGGAAGGCTCTACAGAGGGATCTGGACAGGCTGAATCTATGGGCCAAGGCCAGTAATATGAGCTTCAACAAGGCCAAGTGCCGGGTCCTGCACTTGGGTCACAACAATCCCATGCAATGCCTCAGGCTTGGAGAAGAGGGGCTGGAAAGTTGCCCAGCAGAAACAGACCTGGGGGTGTTGGTAGACAGCCAGCTGACTATGAGCCGGCAGTGTACCCAGATGGCCAAGAAGGCCAAGAGCATCCTAGCCTGTATCAGGAATAGTGTGGCCAGCTGGACCAGGGAAGTAATCATCCACCTGTACTTGGCACTGGTAAGGCCCCACTTTGAATACTGTGCTCAGTTTTGGGCCCCTCACTACAGGAGGGACATTGAGATGCTGGAGCGTGTCCAGAGAAGGGCAACAAAGCTGGTGAAGGGTCTAGAGAATAATGACAAGTGGTTGAGGGAAGTGGGGTTGTTTAGTCTGGAGAAAAGGAGGCTCAGGGAGACCTTATCGCTCTCTGCAGCAACCTGAAAGGAAGTTGTAGTGAGGTGGGGGTTGGTCTGTTGTCCCAAGTAACAGGCAATAGGACAAGAGGAAATGGGCTCAAGTTGTGCTAGGGGAGGTTTAGGCTGGATATGAGGAAAAGTTTCTTCACCAAAAGTGTTATCAAGCATTGGGACAGGATGCCCAGGGAAGTGATTGAATCGCCATCCCTGGAGGTATTTAAAAGATGTGTAGATGTAGAGCTTAGGCACATGGTTTAGTGGTGGGTTTTGGCAGTTAGGTTGATGTTTGGACTTGATGATCTTAAAGGTCTTTTCCAACCTAAATGATTCTATGATTATATGATCCTATATAATTTATTTTCCACAATTCATTTAAAACTACATCTCCTGATTTGTTTCATATACATAAGGGATGCTGTATTTGTCTTTTTTTGAAATATCACATAATTCTTACTGCCAAAGATAACTGAAAGCCATTAAATACCGCAGTCATGATCTATGCTGCCAGTCAATATACTTTTAAACAAGATTATGAGTTAGGAACCATGTTTGCACAAGGCTTAGTGCATATTCAGTAGGGATAGGTTAATTCAGATCAAGTGTAATCTCAATTAACCTGTGGAAGTGCTCCACCACCAGTGACAACTAAAAGAAGCTAGGGAGAGAAGGAACCTAATACAGGTTCCTTACTGAAGTGAATAAATTAATTGTAATGAGTTTGGACTCATTACTGGTGCATTAGGATGTCCTGCTGAACGTCTGTCTTTTCATTTGCAGATTTCTAAAGAGTCACCTGGCTAAATCTACTCAAGTCATCATATATATTTTCAGGTTAATTTCAGATCAGGTTTTTGATTAGTTTGTTCTTCCATTCTTATGTTTATTTTCCACTTTCCTCTGGGACTATTCAGTTTCAAAAAGTCATTGTAGTCCTGATGTGCTGAAAAGAAATTTATTTTGGTTAGTAAAAGAATTCCACAATAACAGAACATGCCTTTTAAAACACTTTACTTACAGTCTATTTGACCTGGGAAGCTGTAATTGTGAAATAGCTACATCTCTGCAGGACTAAGATACAGATCAAGCCTATGATCTGAGCTGAGATAAATGTTGAGAAGCATTTATCATTTGGCGTGTTTTTTTAAAAAACCCTAATCCAGACCATGATCATATTGTGATACAGCACTACGTTGCCAGAAGGCCACATCTAAAGCAAAATGAAGAAAGAAAAATGAAGAGTTATGCCAGCTGATTAATGAACTCTACTGAAACTAATACTTGTTTGCAGAAGTAATCAACACTTCAAACAGACTGGCAGAATTCTTGTAGTAACAGCTTTGCAAGGATGAAATTATTTTGAACAGTGTCTACAGACTACTGAAACAAATGTGTTTCCTTTCAAGATAAAACCAGTATGTCATCCTGCTTTACACTTTCTGTTTTACAGTTGCATCTGAATTGCAGCTTATGCCCTAGAAATACGTGTATTTCAGTCACACAATAATGCATATGGGGGATGGAAGGGTAAACAATTGAGAAGCATGTTGAAAAAAATATTTTGTAAGTATGGTTTGTCTACTATTGTAAATGTGTGAATGTGTTTAACAGAAATCATGTATAGATCCAGAAGGAAGAAAAAAAAAATAATAAAAAAAGAAGCAATAAGCATCTTCACCATTTATATCTTAGTTAATTGGGCTTGTGGAAGCATGGAGAAGCAAAGTGGATTTTAAATTGCACTGTGACAGAATGTTTGTTTGTAGAGGTCATTTATTGTGCACGTTTGAAGTATTTGTTTATGGAAATAGATGAGCAACAGACAATAATGGTAAATCCTTGTTCCTATGTAGAGAAACTCTTTTTCAGTCACTAGAGAACAATACAACCAAATCATCTCTCTCCCCTCTCCTCTCTCCCTTTCGTGCCCTGTAGAGATTTAGTTGACTTTTATTTCACTGAGGTTATTGCCTTAGAAATCTTAAAACATCCGTATACTTTATAGGATTAGTTGTACAGTTGGTTTTGGACAGTTTTGATTCTGAGGCTATTCTCCCTTTTCAGGAACCCATCTTTTATTAAAATTTGATTCATAATTTACTGTTACAGTTCAACATATTTAATGCACAGTTGGAAGTTCTATTGGGGATATTAGTATGGGCATATTCTTCTAAACATTAGAGGTATATGAACCTCACAAAGAGAAAAATCCTGTTAGAAATAAATGTAAACATAACTAATATAAATTAATTTGAACAGAGCCTGCAAAACTTGAAGTATGTAATGAAAATGACTGTGCTAAATCTTGCATATTCTCTGTTGGTAACAATAACTGGGGACTGCAGTATACAAAAAGTGATCTGCATAAAAAAATAACTCATTTTCTTGGTCTGAATAACAGGGGAAAATACAATTCCATCTAATATAAAGTGAATGTCAAGGCATTTGTATAGGTGGGAGAAGGGGCTGAACTTTTTATTGTGCTATTTAAAGCATGACCTTTGCTTTTATGTTTCAGTTGTTAATGTAGGTGGCAAAGTAGCTTACTAGCAGAGACTCCAAATCACACAAGACAAACCTTCTGAGACTAACAACATATTTTACCTTGAAAGTCTGTTATGCATTACCTCAGACCTCCATTACCAGAGTAATTTGCTACACAGTGAAAGGAAGGAATAATAACTTCTCTTCATTCACAAAGCTAATGAATATTGTTATATTCACAAGTATTGAACCCTCTGTTAGTCTCAGTTCAGTGGCTAAAGATTTACATTTGAGTTATATTTAAAATGAAATAAAATGTCCTTGCTTCCCCTAATCATTATTTAGTAAAAGCAAAGAATCTCATAAAATGAGTTAAAGGGAAATCTCTCGCAGTGTCTACAAACACAAGGCCAGCATGATTAGTGAAAGAAGTGTATGTTTAGATCTTTAATCATTGATATTTTACTTAAGTACATTCATATTCATTATCTATCAATGAATGCACATATATAATTTAGTATGACAAAAATGCCTGAAAGACCACAGTGATGCTGGCATTAATGTTTTATTTAATTAATGGATCAGCTCAATGTCTAATTTTGAGAGATCAAAGGTGCATCTTTTGCATATCACATAAAGGGCCTTATATTTTTTGTGCATATATAAATTTTATACCACTGACTCTTTGTATTAGTCTTCCATAATCATAAAGTCATGAAGAGGATATGTTTAGGGTATTTAAGGAACTTTATTCTGTTTCAGTATAAAAATTCAACTACAATAGATTTGTTGTGTTTCTGCTTTTTTTCTTTTATTTTTTACATCATGGGATTCTGTGGTAGGGGGACTTTAGAGGAAGAATCAAACATTAAAACCATAATTGATACTGCATTTTAAATCCCAGCTGGAATTTTCTCTCTTCTATGTCATTGCCATGCTTTCTTATCTCTGCATCTTATAATGCTCTGCAACTCTTGATTATTGAACAGATTTAGGTAAAAACAAACAAAAAAGACACCATGGTTATACAAAAAGATTTTCTCAGTAATACCTGAAATCCTTAAGCTGGGGGTGGGAGGTGGGGGTTTGGGAAGGAAGGGAGAGGTATGTTCATTTAATAGGATCTTTAAATCAAGAAAAATCTGCTCTTAATACTGAAATGAATTCCAATTCCATTTGAGGATGAGTTTTTCCTGGTGCTATTGTTCATTTACCCAAAGGTATATCAAGGCAGTTAACACCCATTTTTTACCTTGAATATCTTTTTCTTAAGGCATCCTCCTTAGAGTAGTCATGACAGAAGCAATTATTCCCACAGAATCTATTGTCAATTTTGCAGGAATAGACTGTGTGTTGAGAAAGGTCTTTGAGTAATTAGTGTAACGCAAGTTATCGCTAAAGCTCAGATACACTCCATAAACCTAAATATTGTTAGCTGTTATGTCCATACTAAATCTTAGTATAGCATGTCCTCTATCAAAATTTCACGGCATTCAATAATAAAATTGACCACAAGAAAATGATGAGTGTTAATGCTTTTAAAGTCCTCCTAATTGCAGGTAATCCAACCTAGCCAAAAGTAGCTTTGTTTTCTTTTAAGTACATAATTTAGAGAACTGTCTGTCAGAAGAAAGCTAGAAAATAGAAAATGTAAGTGTGTGCTGTTTTGTGTACAACATTTGACTGGATTCTTATCTATCAGCTAGTCTGTAATATTGATTATAAATTAAGAGAAGTTTATGTCTGTTCTGTATGTGATTTCTCATCTTTTACGACTTGACTGCAATCAGATCAAAAATCTCTATTCTAGCAGCAAATTTCCCAGTAGTGTGATACATTAATTGTACTTCACAGAATCAAAGCCGTGTATTTTATACTGGAGTGGCAGATTTTAATAACAAGGTTAATCAAAAAGCTCAGGTGCACACAATGTACTTCTTAGTGCAGTGTGCAATAATTCTTGTCTATCTCACATAAACCAGATGACGTATATGGTACATATCTACTCGATTGTTTGATGTCAAATTCTGGAATTCCTAAAAAAATGTACAGTCAAGAGAAACACATACTAGGCCAAATCTTAATAAATGTACATTGTAAAGGATCATTGATTAAGACTGCTGGCTTAATTGTGTACGGTTCTTCCTGTGATCCAGAGGTAGACATAATGCCTAAGGCAAAACAGCCACATTTCTTATTGGTGCCTATTTTATTATTAAAGACAGAATGAACAAAGGCAATTAATAAACAATGGTTTATTGGAGAGCTTTCAACAGAAATTAACCTTTTCAATAATTTACAAGGTAGTATCAGCGATATTAGTAATGTGTTCCATCTAAAAGTGTGCTGAAACTGGTCTTCGAATGAACTTCTCCTGTATCTCAGATAACTAAAGAGTTTAAAAAAGCTCAGTTTACACAAGATATTGCTCAGTTATTCCTGCAATATGCAGTCTTTTCAAGTTAGACAGAAAGAAAAGATGTAACAGGTGTAGAATAATCCCAGAATGAGAACACTTAGGAAATTATGCCCAGAAATCAGAGACACTGATCGCATAAAGAAGTTGTCTTTTTCTGATCACAGGATAATGGAATTAAAAAAAAAGACTGTTTTATAAATTTTGTTGCTACTGACCATACTGACATATGTACAAATACCTTAACACCTGACTGATGACAGTGTGTTAGACATTAAATGGTTAAATTTGTGTTTCTGTGTAATAGAATAGGACGAATATTTACAACATCACTCCCTTTCACCCCCAAAGAAACCCAAAACATAACCAGGAATAAAACAAACCAACCAACCCAGCAACAACAACAACAAGGACCACAGCTTGTGGTCAAGTCTGAATGCAGTCATATCCTGCGTGCGTGTTTATTGGTGTCGCAGTGCTCAGGATCTCACCCTGGGTACAGCAATATCACCTGACACAAACAACAGCAATAACAATGAAGACTACATGGACTACTGACCTTGGTGACAACTAACAATGCAAACCAAAGAAAGTACTACTAGGAATGTTTAATGTCTTGGAAATGTGTACCTTGTGTAGTAACCTGCAGTTACTACACATTTGATTTCTTGTAGCAATGTCATCTGAACGAGGACAATAGAGATTTGTATGTTAAGAGAACTTTGTTATTTACTTCCTCTACTCAGACAAACTGATGCCTTTCTTACCTCTAACCTCACTGGGAACTCACTTCTTTCTGTATCTTGATTTGATCATTCACTGACTCAATTTTTGCTAGGGAGGATCTTTTTTGAACCTTCAGCTCATGACCATGGAGTCTGTTAGTTACTACTTAAAAGTGCTGAATACGGCACCATTTTTTTCATCGGCAAAGTTTCAGATTTAACGATTTAAAGGTGGACAATAAATCTTTTTTCTTATTCTCTCTATTTTCTAACATCCTGTCATGGTTTAGCCCCAGCCGGCAGCTAGGACCACGCAGCTGCTCGCGCAGTTCTCCCTCTTCTCCCCCCAAGAAGGGTAGGGAGAAGAGGGAGAAAAGGAGGGGAAAGGAAAGGGAAAAAAACTCATAGGTTGAAATAAACACAGTTTAATAGAACAATAACAGAAAAGCAAAATAAAAATAGTAATAATAATGGTAAAACAATATTCAAGGTAAAGCAATACAACACTTCACTCACCACCCACTGAACTGGTTGCTCAACTTGTCCCCAGGAGTGACTGTGGATTCCCGCCCCACCCCCATTTATATACTGAGCATGACATCTATGGTGCAGAATATTCGGCTTGCCATTCCATTGTTCTGTCTATGCTCCTTCTCAGCTTCTATGGGAAGCTGAAAAAACTCCTTGAATAGTATAAACATCACACCTAGCAAAAACTAAAACAATATGCACTATTGACATTCCTTTCATACCAAATCTGAAAACACAGCAACCCCTAGAAAGAAAATTAACTCTATCCCAGCTGAAACCAGGACACATTCTTTTAAATCCACTATTATTAATAGGGATTTAATTTGTGTTTGAGATGAGTATGGATCTTCCCTCACAAAGGTATTTCAGCAATCAGAATAATGATTTAAAAATTAAATAATTATGAAAGAAGCTCTTAAAAAGCCTTCAAAAACACTTTTGATTTTGGGATTACTGTTCAATATGGTTTAACCACCTTTCAGCAGGCCTCTGCTTTAGTTTCCTGAATTTACTCACTCATGATGGTCTGGGGTCTGATTCTAATTCCCCTGCCCTCTACCATATTACTCTTTACTTTATCTTCCTGGCAGTAACTACTGAATATGTACTTGTTTGTTTTTCTTAAACCTTTTTAGTGGGGATTAATGATGCTTCTGGCAGCATTAATCACAGAATCATAGAATAATTTGAGTTGGAATGGACCTTAAAAAGTCATCTAGTCCAATCCCCCTGCAATGACCAGGGACATCTTCAGCTAGATCAAGTGGCTCAGCGCCCCGTCCAACCTGACCTTGAATGTTTCCAGGGATGAGGCATCTACCACCTCTCTGGGCAACCTGTGACAGTGTTTCACCACCGTCATTGTAAAAAATTCCTTCCTTATGTATAGTGTGAATCTACCATCTCCTAGTTTAAAGCCATTACTCCTTGTCCTATTCCAACAGTTTGTCCCGATCTTTCCTGTAGACCCCCTTTAAGTACTGAAAAGCCACGATAATGTCTCCTCAGAGCCTTCTCTTCTCCAGGCTGAACAACCCCAACTCTCATGTTGTTGCAGTGCTAGAATGGAAAATAGAAGCAGAGATACAACATTCTTTGATTTTTTTTTCCTAGAACATTCCTTGTCAAGGGGTGGACCAGACGTATGTCTTCTCTGAGGTTTCTGATAGTCAAGTTCTGTTTAGCTACTTCTGTTTTCAAGGTTTCTACAAAAGACACATTGGGTCTAAATAAGTGAAAAAGATGGCACAGCAGCTAAGATACTGATACTATGGAATCTTGGGTAAACCAATTTTTGTGTCTTAATTTTCCAACTTTCCAATTTTAAAGTGGGAAAACATATTTTTTACTCTTATAAGTATACTGTAAGGAGAAATTTCATAGAGAATATTAATTATTGAAGTATAATGATGACGTGAGTCACATAATGCCACCAGAAGTTTGGCATCTCATCTCTTCTATCTTTTTCATCAGATTCAGATGACAATTCCAGTTCTCTTCCATTGCCTGAATGAAAAAATTGTTAAAATACAGCATATTCACTAAAGTGCACTTTATAGCTGCATGTATGAAGTGCACAAAAGACAGATATGTAAAGGACAAATTTATTTTGTTGACCTGGTCTTTCTTCTTCACCAGGACAAGCATGAAGGGAAAACAATGTGCATAAGCAGTGTAAATTATGGCTGGCTGATAACCAAGTGACAGAAGAACCTAGGATTATTCTTTGGGGTTTTTTTTGGCTTATTGTTGGCAGGGCATGCTTTGTTTTAGTATATGTCAGGTGTAGCTACTTTTAGAGGATTTATACAATCAGAGGTGTGTGTCAAAGTATATTCTTTTACAAACTGTTTTCTAAACTACAGATGATGTATAGACTAGTTAACTAGTCTCTTCATTTTTGAGAGTGGAAAAAAAATAGCAACCACAAAAGGGGGCAACCAAGATGATTGAGGGATTGGAGCATCTCCCTTATGAGGAAAGGCTGAGAGAGCTGGGACTCTTTAGCCTAGAGAAGAGAAGGCTGAGGGGAGACCTTATTACTGCTTATAAATATCTAAAGGGTGGGTTGAAGGAGGATGGAGCCAGACTCTTTTCAGTGGTTCCCAATGACAGGACGAGGGGCAATGGGCACAAGTTGGAACATAGGAGGTTCCATTCAAATATACGGAAAAACTTCTTTACGGTGAGGGTGACAGAGCACTGGCACAGGCTGCCCAGGGAGGTTGTGGAGTCCCCTTCTCTGGAGATTTTCAAGACCCGCCTGGATGCAGTCCTGAGTAATGTGCTCTAGGCAATCCTGCTTTGGCAGGGGAGTTGGACTAGATGATCTCTAGAGGTCCCTTCCAACTCTGAAAATTCTGTGATTCTGTGATTCTGTGAAAAGGCTGCTTTTCTCTGTCTCTAAAACCATTCATCTACAGCTTAATTTTGAAGAAACTTGCCTGCACCCGACTGTTACAGCTATGTCTGGTTTCACTAGTGGACTTTGTACTGAGTTTAGCATATTTTTAATAGCATAAATCACATCTTCAGGTTGCTGGTCACCGTCTGTGTAAAAATTTCTACCTCAAAGATTTTCCTAAACTAGAGTTACAGAACACAGATAAATATTTCACAACATGCTTCATTAAAAAAAGGCTTTATTCTTTCTGAAACAGGAATATTTTCTTAAATTGAAGACATTTATGAAAGATTTTCTTATGGTATAAGCTTTCCCAACTGTCTGTTTTGCAGCAGGTCACAGATATGATACTGAGGAGGGTCCTTAGGCCAAAGAATTACCCTAATTTTATCCCCAAAAGTTCTATTAAAATTTTACCAAAATAAAGCTGATATTAAAAAATTACTTGCTTTTTTTTTTTTTTTGTGGTCAGAACATTTCAGCAGCTTGACAAAATAATGAATGAGCATAAATATTTTAAGGCAAATCTGACGTCCCTGTCAAAGCTGCAACATACAGGGGGAGCAACTAAGGTATGACAGAGGAAGGGAAAATTTTCTACAAGTCATGAGTAGCCCAGTGCATCAGGACCTTCTGCCTTTTTAAATCAAGAAGAAGGGATGAATTTCATCCAGGAGCCTCTGACTGTACTGTGTGGCCGACACCACGGTTATATGAACTCATCCCAAACACTGAAGTATCACATGACTGAAACAGACATTTTCCAGAGAAAGAAAGAGCAGGGGTGGGGGAGCCATATAAGAAGGCCCGGGTAAGTTTCCTTCTTCACTGGTTTCTCATCTGAACACATCTAATTTCTTCTGCTTCAGAAAGAACCATCCCTTACTGCTAGAGAGCAGGTGATATTCACTGAGCCCACCTGACTGCAGTCTGTGCAGAAGTGCTGGCAGGATGTTGTTCTTGCTGCTGAGTAATGGGAACAGGTTGCTGCATTGCACAGAATTTATCTAACTTTGTCATGAGTCATTGTAGCCCATACAACTTCAGCTCAATATAATTTCCTACATGTCTTGCAAAACACAAGGTATTTAATTAGTGACCCCACCCTTGGGTAATGAATTGAGTGAAAAAACAGGCATAGAATGCCTATAAGCTAATATAATGCCTATAATTTACAAAATTCTGAGTACTGGACTTTGGAACTAAAAGATCATCCTTTATTTTATTATATAGCTTATTATAAACATTTTGTATTTGATTTTTTAGGTAAATTGTATGAGAGGTGCAAAATGACGAGAGTAGGCTAGTAGAAGAATGACTTTCTGATTCAAAAAGATCAAGATCAGTCCTTATAAAAAATGACTTTCATTAAAAAGCATAGGAACAGAACTACAAGGTTTACGCAGTCATCTGGTGTGACAGCTAAAATTCTGAAGCAAGTTCATTTTATTCCTCTAAAAACAATTTTATTATGCTGTTTGAAACTCTCAACAAAAACCCAGTGGGAAATTTGGTTCTTCAGTTCCTTTCTTAAGGCAAGCCCGTTCATTTTGTTGGCTTTTCTTCCAAAGTCTGCCTTTCTGCTATGCAGGATTCATTCCATCAGGGAATTCAACTAGGTATCAGAAGTGACACTTTGATTTCATTTGTTCAGGATTATAACAAGCAGTGAAATCTCAGCATACTGATAACCAAACTGGTATGGCCTAGTTGTCCAGCAACTGGATTCTGCCAGCCTTTTATTCAATTGAAGTACCTGAATTTTTTTTTCAATTAATTGTCCTCTTCAGGCTTTTTTCTTTTTTCATTTTCAATAAAGACTGCAAACAGTCCACCATTTTTCCTGTAATATACTTCCCAACCAGCTAAAGTTAATTCCCTGTTTTCTAAAAGTCTGTTGTCTTTAGAGAGAGAAGCCCAATACCTTCAATGTTGTCATGTCTTTTAGCTGTCCTAATTGTATATAATATATGGTAAATGCATACTAAAACTAGGTATTTTGAATAGCATAGTAGTTTATATATCTGTAGTTATGCATTTTA
The DNA here is from genome assembly GCA_008711295.1 of Anarhynchus alexandrinus. Classification (NCBI taxonomy): domain Eukaryota; kingdom Metazoa; phylum Chordata; class Aves; order Charadriiformes; family Charadriidae; genus Anarhynchus; species Anarhynchus alexandrinus. Next base: position 1,757,048 of record VUYV01000139.1, on the reverse strand, counting down.
GTCTTACAGTAATTCATAATAGGTCTCACAATTTTTATTCATATTTTTAACTTTTAGCAAAATCACTTCACTGAATTTGTTAAATATATTTAATGTATATATGTTGCATGATTTTGGGGGATGGGTCTCAATTGGATGCTCCACATAGACAGCATCTGTTTCTTAAGTATACAAAAATGCTCCTACACAGTAGCCCTCTCTACTAGGGTATTTTGGAAGCTATTAATACGATCACAGAAATGAGCACATGGCAACTTAGGTTAAGTACAAAACGCAGCATGTGGCTTTAAAAATTAGGAAATTATAAGAACCCTTAGAAGAGGATGACCATTTTTCCTATTATCCAACATGTAACAACTAAGTGTCTTTGTTTTGCTAGTATTAACTTGATAACTTATACCTTATTTGTTTTCTATAACATTCTTTTGAGATATGTCAGTGCTATATGTCACTGCTAAGACAGGATGATAAATATATGATAAGTATTTTAGTGGTTTTTATAAACTTTAGCAGGTCTTATGAAGTTCTTGTGGGGATAGATGCACCCGTTTTCCTCCTTTAAGGTGCAATTTCGTGAATGGTTTAGCCAATTCAAATGTGGGTTGCAAGTAATTGAACAAACTAGTTCCACTATTTCTCTTCAGCAACATGGACACTCATTCACTTGTTTTGGATCAGGGTGCCCCTTTTTCAGTGCTAGCTACCTCAAGCCCTTTCCATAACCTAAAGTTTTAAGCAACAAATTGTTTAATAAAAAAGGGTTGTACTTGCATCTAACCGGTTCCTGTGGGATAATCTCATGTATACAGACCTTTATTACTCCCTGTGATTACAATTTTCATCAGCTTTTCCTTAAACTCTAACATTTAAAATTCCATTGTCATTAAGCCTGGAGCATCCAGCTTAATTGCTTATTTTGGTCTTAGGAAAAGGCTGATTTCCATTAAAAAATTCTTAAAGAATTTTAGTGACAAAGGAACATTTTTCAGCTTTTGAAAACTCTGTTGAATTTCTGGTGTTTCTCTCACCTCAGAGCATCAGGTTTTGCCTACAGTAATCAAAATTTTATAGTCATATTACGCAATGTTACCTATGCCTTTAGTACTGTATTGTTAAACTTTTAACTGCTCCCATTTCACTTCAGTCTTCTCTTTTTAATGAGTATCTCAAAAGTCTACAAAGTTTTTTTTTTTATGTTTCTCCTGTCTTTCTCCTCACCAAAGAATGACCAAATCAGTCTTGGTCACTTTGGGGATTTTTATATTACCTCCATTTTAGAGCTTCTATTGCTGACCTAAGGCCACATGAAGCTCCCTGTTTCATCTAGCTGTCATATTTAATAAGATATTATTCTCTGTCTGCACTCTTGTGGTGGTTACAGTGGGTTGTCCCAAGTTTTTCAGCTCGGGTACTCTGCTTGCGATGACTGAAAAGGAACAGGAATTGAACATATTTGTTGTCATTTCAAATTTTATTGTCTCTTCAAGGCACACTGATGCTCCATCTTTCATTGTTATTTTCCTTTTTTTTTTTTTTTTTTACTTGTCTGAATGACATCGTGTCTGTTGTTCTTTCTGTATGTTCCCTGGTCTTTCCACCTGTTTTTAAAAATGCCTTATTTGGGAATGGAATTCATTATATGTAATTTCTTTTTTGTCCTTATTCCATCTTGCTTGCTTTCCTAAAATCAGCCCCTGCAACATGGAATTTATTGCTTTTCCTTTTCTCAATTTTTACTGAAACGTATAGTTTGGATTTTTTTTTCCACCCAGAGAGCTCCCCATTGCTAAGGAGCCCATAGGGAGGGAGATCCTTTGATTAGCATTCCTCCGGCGAACCACTGCTTTTGACACAGCTCAGTCCTTTAATAGGATGTTGCTCACTCCAACTCCTTCATGACCTAGTAGAGAAAGAAACCTGCAAAAAGAAGCATTCCAAATACCCCACTCCAAATCACACCACTGAAACCTTGATTTTTCCTTCCAGGCTCATCTCTCCTATCAGACAAAATTTGCTCAACTCTCTAGCTGGCACTCATCTTGGTATCAGAAGTGTCACTTGTGGGTTTTTTATTCATATAGTCTGACAAGCAGCAAAACACTGGTATAGAGCAGGATAAACAAAAGTCAACATATTCTACCCAGTTAGCAGCTTGAATTCAGATTCTCAGCCACCACCTCCCCCATATTCAGTAAGCATTCAAACATTATAGTACCCATTTTCCAGCTGGCTACAGGTCTTATGTACATATTTTGTATGTATACACAGTAATTATTGTGCTACGGGCATGTGTGTTTGTTCATGCAAATATTCTTGTCTTTGTGTGAAACCATTCCACATTATATATATTCTCAATTGTAGTTGCAAGTTTAGCCCAGTTAAATTGTCAAAGTGTGACTTCCTTTCAGCCTGGCAGCATCAGCATTGCTTAGTATTATTCAGGAGAAGTATGGTATCTTGGTACGTGTTCCATGCAAATATCTTACAGTTTCTGTGGTGATTGTCCTACATATTTCTTTTTAATATATTGTGTCCAAAACAAGATCTGTATTCAAGCTCAGATTTTCATTTTGTATTATGTTGAAGTCTTTACAAATACAATAAAACCTAACGAACTTGGTAAGTTACAAGAGGTAAAACTGAAGGTTTGAGAATTTGTGTTTGTAACTGGGGCATTTGTCATTTGGAGACATGTAAGGGAACCTGAGATGAGCACTTAATTTATCCTTTGTCTTCAATAAATGTCCAAAGGACTGTTGGGATAATTGCTTCTTTTAAAGATTAAAGGGTCCAATAAACATTACAATAAAACTCAACCTATTATTGGAATGGAGTAGCTTGTCTTTGAAAGTGCCTTCTTTCTAAAGAAGAAAACATTGAAATACAATGTTTTTAAAATGTCTTCATAAGCATAAAATTATGGACACTAAAAAAATAATTTACACCAAGAGCTGATTTATGTTCCCCATTCCTACCAAAAATGCTGACAGAATTTATGTAGCAAAACTTCCAATTAGGAAACTGAAGATATAGCATAGTGTAGACGTGTATTAAGGAGGAGTTAGAATGTAAGAGAGGAGAAAAGCATGTCTTTGGTTTGGTATATGCCACTAAAATGACTGATAACCCAGAAAATTTGAAAAAAAATTTTGATTCAAACACTTCTGTTGCAAAGGAAACCATAATTTTCTAGGAATTTTATTTCAGGAAGGAATTTCAAGAAAATTTATTATAGTAAGGAAGATATTAATAAGTTACTGGAAATTATTTTAGATTAGATCAGGCAATTCATTTTTTGCATATGTGGGAGACTGTGTTACAGCTAAACTACATCATGGTCAGCTCAAATATTTGGTTTATGGGATGGGATTGGAAATCAGCAATCATACTTCATACTAAAAATAGGTGGATATTTTGTTTATAAGCTGTATTTCTAAATGCATACTCAATAAAAAAAAATGTCCTGGTTTGAGGTAAAACAGAACCAATTTTATGTTTAATAATTTTACTTTTCAGTTAAGCCTCTTCCTACTAACTGAACTCTCTGAAATTAATGGCATATTTTAAAAACTATTTTAAAATATAAAAACAGTATTTTGTAAAGCAAATCAGGAACAAACTTTTTGGTAGTGTGACCAGCAAGTAGAGAATGTACAAATTAAAATACTTTTTCTCAATAATATCTTAAAGGTAAAATGATTAATACTCCAAAAAGAAAATCATTGGTTTTAATAGGTCTAAATTGAGCTAATATTTTGTAATATAACAGAGTAATATTATTCTTTGTCAGTAAAATACAATGAAAGAATGTATAACAATGTAGAGTACGGGACAGGAAAAGTGCAGTGCATGGAAAGGGAAGAGTTTTTCATTTTTAATTAATAGTCAGCGTAGGCGGAGTTCCACAATAGAACTGGCTTCTCTGTTAAAAAAAAAAAAAACAACACTGTATTTTCTGTTTCCAAGCCTCCTCTCTGTGTCTATTTTTGTTCACAATGCCATTGCACAACACTGATACTCTGCAATCCCTTGGGACTGGCTGCCACCTGCGTCTTGTTGCCGAGTCTCCATAGCCTTTCTAAAATGTGTTCTCTTTTTCTCTTGTGAAGGTAAAATCATAATTTTTGTCTTCACTCCATCAAAACTATAGACATATTTTTTCAGCCTCAGAAAAGAATATTTGGTCAAGACAAGAAAAAAATTGTCTCTTCACCATTGATTGCCTGCTAAGGTGTTCATTCTTGCTACCATTCATTCATAGTCATTCAGAAGCAGAATAAGATTAAAGTATGGAGAATTATTTCTATTTCTTTTCCTGGGTAAGTCATTCTTTTCAAGCCACACTTGAATTTACATAGGTGTAGCTGACATGTTTTAGATTCACATTCAGCCTTAATCTGCATTACTGTGAAATGTAGAAAGGTCTCTTCAGAAACGGACTGTATAGCACAAACACAGCTTCTTTAACAAGATTAAGGCAAACCTAAATAAGGCAAGATGGACTGAAAGAATCTGAGGTCTTGACTTAAAGGGAGCTTATGAATTAAATTACCTAGTGGAGAAAATTAGAGAAGTCTGATTTTAATTTTCTTCCTTTTCTAGTATCATATCAATAAGGAATAGAGCGTCATCAATTTCATGCAAATAAAAGCCCAGGTATTCAGCTGGTATAATTTTCTGCAGCTCCCTTGACAGTCTTTGCAGTTGCACCCTTTTTTTCTTAGGTGCTTTTCAACCATTTCAAAATGTTAGTAGCCACCAAGAAGTTCCTGGTCTCAGGAGAGAAGCGGGGCAAATGGGAATGATTCTGGGTGGTGTCTATATAAACGAAGGAAAGTCACTGTGAAATTCTGGGTTATTATGCTGACCTGCTCCATCCTGGTTCTGAAGGATGCAGGGTATCCTCCTCCGGGCTTTGATGTAGGAACCCAACAGCTTGGTCTTTGCAAATGATCACAAGGGCAGGGTAAGAGCTTGTAGAAGAGCAAATAGCTCTTCCCCAGAACTATGAAGAAAGCTGGATCAATTCTGTTTTCCCTAATCCAGATGTGTACTCCAGCCATATAACCAACTTCAGCAGCATGAGAATGGACTTGTGTCAGGCTGTTTGGCCAAGTCCTCATTTTCAAAGAAAAGAAACTCTCATCTTTAATTTCTGCCAGTAGACCCTTAAAACAGTTTCCTACCAGCCTGTTAGGATCCTAATTTCTGCCTCCTTAGAATGGTATGAGTCACTTCCTGAAGTTGCTTCTGTTTTCATTTGCTTCAACTATGCAATGTTGCAGTTACCAATCTATTGAAGATTGCCAAACTTCTGTGCATTTCTGTCTTATTCCTGGAACACCATGAGCTCTCTTGAGCAGCTAATTTAGCACCTGAGAGGCTGTTTTTTTTTTTTATTGTTGTTTTTTTCTTACCAGAAAGACTCTGCATGCTACAAGTCATTGTGCCTTCAAGACAAAGATTTTATTTTAATAGCATAAAGTGGTTTAATATTAAGCTTTGTCTTGTCCTTGTTTAGAGTTGAGGAAAGCATTCAGCTATTTTTCCAAAGAACAAAAGGAAGGAAGAATGGGTGGGCTAAAATAATTAACACTAGCTCAAAACTTTTGAATATGAAAGAGCTGATAGAAACCATGTTTGACAAAAATAGGTACTTACATGCTGATTTATTCAGTTAAATGGAGAACTGCCCTTCAGATTGGCACTTTTGTGTGTGGTAAAATAAAAAATAACATGACTTTTCCTAGGGCATGTAGTGACAGGACAAGGGGGAATGGCTTCAAACTGGAAGAGGGCAGGTTTAGATTGAACATTAGGAAGTTTTTCACTTTGAGGGTGGTGAGGCACTGGAACAGGTTGCCCAGAGAGGTTGTTGAGTCCCCATCCCTGGAGGTGTTCAAGGCCAGGCTGGACGTGGCCTTGGGCAACCTGGTCTAGTGGGAGGTGTCCCTGCCTCTGGCAGGGGGGTTGGAACTCGATGATCTTCAAGGTCCTTTCCAACCTAAACCATTCTATGATTCTATGATTCTATGATTCTATGATGAAAAGAAATTAAAGTGAAATTAGTTTGATAATAAACACCAAAATCTTTTGCTTCTCTTTTTTTTTTTTAAAAAAAAAGTAAAAAATACCAAAACAACAAACCAACAAAGAAACAAACAAAAAAAAAAAACACACAAAAACCCCATACAGTTTAGAGAAAGGGTGAATATTACCAGTCTGCTTTAACAACCACTTTAAAAAAAAAAGTAACCTGATTCTTCATTATAAGGCATGTTGTATACTTATTTACTCCTGGACTACTTGACAAAGAAATGACTGTAAGCTTGTAAAGTAATCAAGGAGTTTAAAAGCTACTGAGAATAGGAAATTAGAGCAGTATTATCAAATTTAGCTATGAAAAAACAATGAACACACAATCAAAAACTTATTTTTGTTCATTTGTCAGATTTAGAGCTTTTATTTCTTCATAACCATGAAGACACATGCTGGCATGGAGATATTATTTACCTCAGACTTTCTGTCTCAGAGTAATAACAATCTCGGTGTTTTTTCGTAGTTCATTCCAAAAAAGGCAAGCCTGTGGTAGTTACAATTCAAACTGAACAAAGCTTTAGGTTCTATTAAGTTTGACACTTCAAGGGTCAAAAGTGAATTTTGGCTCAAATCAGCTGAAACACAGGAAAGGTTTCCAAAGCACATAGTAACCCTAAGCAGACTGCCTCTTCACCGCTGTTGCCTGGGCATTGTCTTCTCTAGACACCAGAGCTACACCATCCTCTCATTTCATAGTCACTTGTTCTGGGGTTTGCAGATATTTTTCCACTTGTTTGTTGGGGGTTTTTGCCCCACCATCACAGTTTTCCTTTCTTTAAGGACATAAACACAGGTGCAAATCTGTAGCCATCATATCAGTGACTGTACATTGAGTACTCCCTGCACAACACAGGGAGAACGTGGGATTTCCACAGCAGAGGTGAACAGAACAAAAATCTGTTCAACCAAAAGATCATAGAATCATAGAATGGTTTAGGTTAGAAGGGACCTTAAAGATCATCTAATTCCACCCCCCCTGCCATGGACAGGGACACCTTTCACTAGACCAAGTTGCTCAAAGCCCCATCCAGCCTGGCCTTGAACACCTCCAGGGATGGGGCATCCACAAGTTCTCTGGGCAACCTGTTCCATTGTCTCACCACCCTCATAGTGAATAATTTCTTCCTGATATCTATTATAAATTTGCCCTCTTCCAGTTTAAAACCGTTACCCCTCATCCTATCACTACACTCCCTGATAAAGAGTCCTTCCCTATCTTTTCTGTACGCCCCCTTTAGGCACTGGAAGGCTGCTATAAGGTCTTCCTGGATTGTTCTCTTCTCCAGGCTGAACAACCCCAACTGTGTCAACCTATCCTCACAGGAGAGGATTATCCCTCTGATTATTTTTGTGGCCCTCCTCTGGATGTGCTCCAACAGGTCCAAGCCCTTCTTACACTAGGGGCTCCAGAGCTGGAGGCAGCACTCCAGGTGGGGTCTGATGAGAGCGAAGTAGAGGGACAGAATCACCTCCCTCGACCTGTTGGCCACGCTTCTTTTGATGCAGCCCAGGATGTAGTTGGCTTTCTGGCTTGTGGGCGTACGTTGGCCCTAAGTACTTTTAATGTTTCTGTGATTAGTGCTTTGCTGTGTCTGAGAGATCAGAGCTCCAGGGTAACTTCAGGCGCTTGCACTTAGGGCCAGCCATTTTATTCTAGCAGTTGAACTGAACTCTTGACTGTCACTGACTGGTTCCAGTTTACTGATCTTTCCACTGTATTTTTTTCCTTTTTTTTTTCAGTTGAGTTGATTTACAAGGCAAAGCAGCTTTGTGCTGTCAGTTTGTTTGTTTCTCGTTCCTATTTTCACTAGAATTTGGCTATTCACTGAGTATTAAAAAAACACCTGGAGATACAAGGCAGCAAAATGAATTAATATAACTTTTAATGAAAAAAAAATATATATATCAATAGCTTTTTTACCTGAAACTCAGACTAATGGTATTTTTAAGGATAAGGAAATAACTAAAATAACTAGACTTATTCAGCTAAATATGGGGATGTCTAATGAGTCATCCAATCCCTACTTCCAAGCTGAATTGGTTTAACATGTCTTCCTTCCCTAACAAATGAGCATAAAGTGTAATGCCTGTGATTCCTGTGTGAACTGTGACACTGTTCCTCTTCAGCACTCTACTCAGAGCAGTGCAGTCTGTCTTTTTTTTTTAAAGGGAAAACAGTCCAAGAGCTTGTTTATTGGTGTACATCAGCCATCAATAGCCTTTCAACGTGCACGGTTTACAATTGCAGTTTGCTGTGTTTAAATGTCATCTGCATTCTGTAACTGAATACAAACCTGCACGCACACACACACAAAAAAGGGAGAATTGAGTATATGTGCCAAGGCTTTCTGTTATTGTGGGTTTTTTTTTCACTGTATGAGAATTATTGACCTCTGAGGACCCATCCTGTAGGCGATAACTTTGCATTTACACAACATTTAAGTGCAGTCTTTCAACAACATATTTATAATTTCCTTCCTTCCCAACTATAAGACAAAGTACTTCCTAAGATTTCTCTGGAGCAAAGCAGTTTTTAATAGTACTGTTTGTATCTAATGTTCTAACAGCAGTTAATTTCCCTCAACAGTCACGTGTGTATATACAGTCACACATAAATCAAGATAATTGTTTTCTTGCAATTTATCACAGAAATACATTGGAAAACAAGATAGTAGAGAAAAAGCCAGTAGATTTTTAGAAGCTCTGCCATCTGGTCAATTATAAAATGAATCTAATTATCTGGAAAATGTGTGTCTATAAGCAAAATGTATGCATACATGAATAGAGGCATTTAGTACTGAAGTCTACTTATAAGCAACTGTGGCTATTGCATATTAATTTTTTGGTTTTATGACATGTGGAAGTCTATAACATAATAGCAAATGCAACAAAACCAGGAAAAGTTCTTTTCTATTTCATACTATTTTTGTTCTCATTTTTTAAATCAATAAACTATTTTCTTAATATCATGGGACACAGAGTTCAAATGGGAACAAGTGAAGAACCGGCCTACTAGATAATGAGCATAATGGACAGCTCACTTTACAAAAGAAAATGGAAAGATTTTGGAAGAGCAAACCTCAGAAGAAATAGAACTATTCCCTGTGAATATTACAGGTATTAATTTCTGGAGAATTAATATTTAAGCTAAAGGTAACACTGGCACCAGGACTGATAAGTGTAAGCTGAACAAGTATTAATTAGCAGAGGACACCCATCCTAGAGAAGAGTAGGCTTCTGGAATAGTTTTCTAAAAGGAGTAGTGGAGACAAAAATATAACTTGTTTTAAACTGAAGCTTGATGCATTTATGAGAAGGATTATATGACAGTTTCCTTTTATAGCAAGAGTTTGGAGTTGATGACTTAGCAAATCCTTTCCACTCTTCTGTTGTTTGTCATGATATTTTTATGCTGTGATTTTCAACACTTTACAGATTGCCATCTGAGCCACTTCATAAATCTGCCTTTACAGCAACTGAATTGATTTTTGACACTCTAGCAAAGTAAACCTGATAATCCAGAATTTATTTCACAACAAACCTTTAAAAAATGTGTCATAACTCTTAGTTTTACTGGTTTTGTTTCATTTTAAAAATAAAAAACCCCAGACTGCTAATCATTTCTTTTTAGCGTATTATATGTCTATATCAATTACACTCAATTCTATCTGTAGCCCTGGGAATTGAACTGACAATCATATTCCACTTTACAGTCATTTCCTAGGTAACTAAAAGAGCCACATACATCTAATGCAACCATTAGAAACTTTTTCTTTTCCCTAGTGAGTTCTCTTTTATTTTTCAGCTCTTCCATACGCACTAAAATATCCATGCAACACTGTCATTGCTTTTCATAATGGTAGACATATGTGAAATACATTAATGAGCTGTGGGAGAGCAAAAGAACAAGGGAGACTGAAATGTTACTATTAGGAACAATGAAAGGTGAAATGCATAGAGACCAATGTGGGGGAAAAAAATGGTACCCATGAAAAACAATCAGTCAAAACTTGACTGGTTGTTTGAATTCACTTTGATTTGCAGGAGAAAAAACTGGTAGCAAAAGTTATCTTATTTATTTAGTATGTTAGCATGTTCAAATCTTGCTTTACATGGAGAGCTGGGCTCCTGAAGACAAAATGTTTTTAATTTAGATATGACAAAACAGGCCAGTCAGAAACAGAAAGGGCAGGAACTGCAGTGGCAAGAGAACAGAGTCACTCAAAGCACATTTTGTTGATTTACTGCAGTTTTGCTCTCGAAAACTTTGTGTGTTTATCCATGTATTCTATTGATTTGTTTCTTTTTTAGAAATGCGGAAAAAATTGGACTTGTGGATAATTTGGAAAAGGCCATTGATGTTTAGGGCAGCTGACAGCTTAAGCCAACCCCAGTGATATCTATTTACAATTCATGTGATTTTGGTTTTCATAATTCTTGTGCATCCTCACATTGTTTGATTTAATAAATCATGGGTTTTAAGTTTACTATTTTTTGTTTTGGTTTGTTTGGTTTTTTTTCTTTACAGCAGTCTCTCTGTTTCCAAGTGGCATTCACTTACCTTTTGCCTTCACTTTATTTTCTAAGTTTTCATGCTATGCATGGGTAGTGTTTTCGTTTCAATGTGTGCGTGACTTTCATTTTCCGTGGTTGTTAGTGTGTCACTTTATTCTTCACTAATTGCAGTGAATTTTTCTTAGGAGTTTCTTCTTTAGTGTCAATGCCATGTGCACAATTTATTTTAGGAATCTTTTTTTACTTTTGATAACATTCACTTACTACTTACCTTGAAAGTTTTCTGTGTTAGAATACCCTCTNCCAGACTGCTAATCATTTCTTTTTAGCGTATTATATGTCTATATCAATTACACTCAATTCTATCTGTAGCCCTGGGAATTGAACTGACAATCATATTCCACTTTACAGTCATTTCCTAGGTAACTAAAAGAGCCACATACATCTAATGCAACCATTAGAAACTTTTTCTTTTCCCTAGTGAGTTCTCTTTTATTTTTCAGCTCTTCCATACGCACTAAAATATCCATGCAACACTGTCATTGCTTTTCATAATGGTAGACATATGTGAAATACATTAATGAGCTGTGGGAGAGCAAAAGAACAAGGGAGACTGAAATGTTACTATTAGGAACAATGAAAGGTGAAATGCATAGAGACCAATGTGGGGGAAAAAAATGGTACCCATGAAAAACAATCAGTCAAAACTTGACTGGTTGTTTGAATTCACTTTGATTTGCAGGAGAAAAAACTGGTAGCAAAAGTTATCTTATTTATTTAGTATGTTAGCATGTTCAAATCTTGCTTTACATGGAGAGCTGGGCTCCTGAAGACAAAATGTTTTTAATTTAGATATGACAAAACAGGCCAGTAAGAAACAGAAAGGGCAGGAACTGCAGTGGCAAGAGAACAGAGTCACTCAAAGCACATTTTGTTGATTTACTGCAGTTTTGCTCTCGAAAACTTTGTGTGTTTATCCATGTATTCTATTGATTTGTTTCTTTTTTAGAAATGCGGAAAAAATTGGACTTGTGGATAATTTGGAAAAGGCCATTGATGTTTAGGGCAGCTGACAGCTTAAGCCAACCCCAGTGATATCTATTTACAATTCATGTGATTTTGGTTTTCATAATTCTTGTGCATCCTCACATTGTTTGATTTAATAAATCATGGGTTTTAAGTTTACTATTTTTTGTTTTGGTTTGTTTGGTTTTTTTTCTTTACAGCAGTCTCTCTGTTTCCAAGTGGCATTCACTTACCTTTTGCCTTCACTTTATTTTCTAAGTTTTCATGCTATGCATGGGTAGTGTTTTCGTTTCAATGTGTGCGTGACTTTCATTTTCCGTGGTTGTTAGTGTGTCACTTTATTCTTCACTAATTGCAGTGAATTTTTCTTAGGAGTTTCTTCTTTAGTGTCAATGCCATGTGCACAATTTATTTTAGGAATCTTTTTTTACTTTTGATAACATTCACTTGTTTACCTTGAAAGTTTTCTGTGTTAGAATACCCTCTATCTTCTGAAAGGATGCACTCAACAGAAAGTAGAAAAAGAGGAGGAATTCTGAGACGACATCAGAATTTGTTTTCCTAGGCAGATAGAATGGTTTGTATATCAATGTTTACAAATACAGAAAAACAAAGGGTATTGTTATAGGGAAACAGCTATAAAATAGCTTGACCTACAGATGTATGTAACAATGCATGAGTATGTACATACATACTTCCATAAATACATACTTACATACATATATTTGTGTTGTTTCCCGGTACAACCACTATTGACGCTATACCCTTCAATGCCTGTTACATGCACGTGTTTTCCTTTTTTGGCTTCCACAAAAGGTATAAAATTGTTTGACTCTTTTTTACCTCTGAAAAAGGATTTTTTCCTGTAAAAAAAAATTAGGTAATAATTCCAGTATTCTGTAAATGGTCGTTCTTTTAGTTTTGTTCCTCTACTTGAAGAATGTTGTCGGGATGACCAATAATTTTCCAGACCTCCAAGAGTAAGAGAACAGAGGGATGGCCTACTTTCTAGGGGGACAGACGGAAGAGGGTGAGTGCAGCTTCGCTATTTTGCCAAGCTGGAGCAATTTCAGGGCACAGGAGTTGGGCATATCTGGGACAGCAGCAGGGCATCACTTGTTCAAGTTGGCTTCCTACTGTTTTGTGGTGAAGAAGCCCAGGGGTTAGAAGAAATTTCTGTGTATCTACTAGGCAAGAGGCCTTTTTGTGTTCTGGAGTTGGCTATTACAGCTATTTGGGCTGGCAGCTTTTTACTGCTGGCAGCAATAAGATGCAGATGCTCACATTGGATGTTAGCACTGATGGTCATTGCCCGTTTTCCTTCTGTACACGTGCTGAAACTCCAAGTAAATTATAGAAAAATAGCACATATTATGTTTAAAGGGCAGCCTACATACATTTTTATTATTATTTATTTTTTAATTTATGTTTAAATATGCAAGCAAAGTACCTCTTGTGGGACTATGAAGATCTTCACTAGGGTCCCGCATAGACACAGAAGTACCACATTTTGTCTTCTCTTTGTCCTTTTTAGAGAATGGCAATGGTTTCTTGGCTTGAGATCCCTCACTGCCATCCAGGTGGCAGTGCTGCACCATATTTAGCAGTTCCATAAAATCTGCAGATTCATGTTTATAAACTTCAACGAAATGTCAGAATGCAACACCACCAATGCAAAACATTTGAAGAGGAGGCGGCGAAAATTCTAGTCCTTCTTCACTAGGTATGTGACAATGGGAGACCTTCACTGTTACTTGTCTTAGTGTCAACAGCAATGAAGTCACATGAGATGTGGGAGAAGAACATGCCAAGCAAGATAACAGCTTCCTGCCTCACACAAGCCAATAATAGTTTGGTGGAGAGAGGAGAAAACAGTTTGTTTCGAGCTGCTTCACTACTCTGCAGGAAGTGACTCCACTGAAAATTACTTCTTTATGTATTGCTTCCTACCCTTCCCTATTAGGTAAGGGTTTTGGGAAACACTCATTCTTCTTTCTCCCTTTCATGCCCTAACATTCAATTAAGAATCAAAGGCACTTTAAAGCGAACTTAAAAATCTCAGAACTATTTCTGTCATTTCCTGACTTTAGATTCAGGGTTAAAATTTATTCTGCAGTCATGTTTTCCTCATTGAAGGTGGGGTAAGCTTGCAGTTATTTTTCAACCTTTTTTATGTTGCTGGATACAACAAAACATCAGATGTGTTCACTTTTCTCCAAAACACACTCAGATGACAAATACCAATGATTTTGTATGGCTACAGTTTTAGTGAAGAATTAGAGGGTATTTTCACCTCCTAGGTCAAATTGTGTGCTCTGGACATGCCTTTTAATGCATACCAAAATGAAACCTGGGAACACAGCATCCTTTCTAGTGCTTTGCCTTCTGCTGCAAGATATTCTAGTCTGCAGAATGGTGATCTGCATGACAATACATTCCCCCTGTCACAAGAAGCAGCTGTCAGGATTGAACCTGCATTGCCAAGTCCACCCAGTTGTCAGGTTATAGACAGGCAATGACTCTGAGAAAGTCCTGCTTGAAAGGTGTAAAACTAAAGCTACCTATCATTTTTCAGGAAGCAGAAGAGAAGAAAATACAACAGGCGAAACTAGGTAAGGAGAGCTATGAAAAGAACTGTCTTTGTACACAGCACTCGCGTTTCCTCTTAGGGAATTGTTTCTATGGGGAGAAAAGTGAAAAGGAGATCTGCCTCTCACACAAAACTGAGCATTATTATCATATAATCAGAATGGTTTGGGTTGGAAGGGATGTTTAAAAGTCATCTTGTCCATTCACCCTGCCACAGTCAGGGACATCTTCAACTAGATCAGGTTGCTCAAAGCCCCATCCAATCTGACCTTGAACACTTCCAATGACAGGGCATCCACAACTTCTGTGGGCAACCTGTTCCCATACCTCACCACCCTCATCATAAAAAATTTATTCCTTATGTTCAATCTAAACCTACCTTTTTTTAGTTTAGAACCATTACCCTTTGTCCTGTCACTACAGGCCTTGGTAAAAATTCTGTCCCCATCTTTCTTATAAGCCCCCTTTAAATATTGAAAGGCCGCAATAAGGTCTCCTGGGATTCTTCTCTTCTCCAGGCTGAACAACCCCAACTATCTCAGCCTTACTTCATAGGAGAGGTGTTCCAGCCCTCTGTCCATTTTTTTGGTCCAGTTCTGGACCTGCTCTACCAAGTCCATGTCTGTCTTGTAGTGGGGACCCCAGAGCTGGATGCAGTACTCCAGGTGAGGTCTCATAAGAGCAGTGTAGAGGGGGCAAATCTCTTCTCTTGACCTGCTGACCAGGTTTTATTGATAAGACCAAGTGAACTGTTGCTGTTTTCTGAATTCCCAGCTATAATAATACAAAGACATTAAAAATTTGGGAAGGGCATATTTAAGAAGATACTCTCTTGGGGAATAGGAAGCAGGACAGAAGTACAAACCTTGCATGGAATTCCTGTCAGTTCAGCAACGTCTTTCTTATCAGATCCTTACACGATGGACAGATGCTCTATGATTAATTGAAGTGGGCAAGTTTCCAGTTTTGAATATAATACCAACTCAGTACTCTCATCTCTTCTGTGTGCAAGCAGTGCAACACTGCTGGTCATGTCAACATTATACTCTATATTTCTGTGCTGACTTCACATTCCTTAGTCTAAATTCTCGAGTGGTTTGGGATTAATATTTTTATCCATCTGCAATGCTTCATTCCTATTAAAACCAAACCTGAGAGGATACCATCGTGATGATATTAGCCTGTTTCTAAAGAGATGAGAACTCGCCAATATTTTTCATGGTGAGTGTAATGATGTACATATATTTTCATATAGTGAAGCTGATAGCTATTGGCCTTTGCTACAGTGCACATTTTTCTGAAGTTTGGCTTGCTCCTTCATGACAGGTTACTGGTGTCATGAAATGACTTTCAGGACCTTCTCAAATCTTTTGACTGATATTTAATTTCAGGATTAAAAGTGATTCTATTGACCACCAGAGTATCTATGGCTGGCTTTGTAATCTCAGTTTCTTGCGTTAGCCAGTCTTTTCTGTAAAAGAATTGAGGAGACATAAGGCTTGGTTCAAAGCCTATGAATAACTTTCTTCATGGGCTTTGAAACATGTCATAAATCTCCTGCAGAGAAATTTCAAAATTCTTATCTACCCTTTGAATTAGAAAGGATTTAAAATGGAATGGTCCTTTAACAGACCAGTGAAATATTAACGCACACAGTAGGAAATATTTCTTCTTTGTACCACTGTATTTTGAGGAGAACTAGCAACAACTGATTATTTAATTTCTTTGTGATATATTACTTGATTGTAGAGCCAACACAACTACATTGCCATCAGTATTAAAATCTGAATAACTTCTTTCCATTATGACATTTAGTTTTTTCTTACTTGATTCCTTATTTTCAATTTACTTCTTTAACATGGTGATTGTGGGACAGAAGGCATCATTCAAATAGCCTGGAAAAGTGACCCCAGGTATAATACACACAATCAACTAACTACTGGAGTTTGAAATCTGTGGAATGGTGGTACAAAAAATAACCTATAAAGAAGCAATATTATTGAAACAACACTGTGCCTAGCTATCGCTGACTCCAATCACATATTGAAAAACTAGCACATTCACAAATTAGGACCAGACTGAATTAAGAACTGGAGCCATTTTTGTTGACTTTCCATGAAAACAAAAAGGCAGATGTGAGGAAGACTTCAGTGGAGGATTCTTCAGGATTCTATTCTGGGCTGCAGAAATTGGATGAATGTTTAGTGTGTTCAGTAGTGATGTTACAGTTTATATTACTGCCAGTTGGAAAGGCAATGCTTGTAATTTTGGATTGTTTATATTTGGCTTGAATAGGCCTTTAAAAATTGCTGGTAAATACTGTGAAATATTTAAATAGACTACAGAAAAAATAAAACACGGCAATATTAGAATGATTTAACAGGATGACGTAACAATACAAACTGGTGTGTTTATTATCTTGGGGGGTTATTTCCATGATATTAAAAAAAAACAAACAACAACAACCACACAAACAAAAAAACCAGACACAAAAACCAAGGAACAAGAGCTAATTCTGAACATATGTTAGTGTCACAGAAGTGCCTTTCATGATTGCATTTTACATATGATAGGCTATCTAGCAAGATATCTTTTTTATTACAATAAACTTGAAGAAGATATTCATCAAATTGCAGGTCATGTCATATTTCAGGTAAGCATGTTTTCATGCCTCATATTCTCTGAGAGTGCCTTTGACTAGTGTTGACAAGGGACTAACTACCAAACTGACACTGGAGATGCTTATATGTGCACAAATGAAAAAAAAAGAAAGAAATTTTAAAAAACTTGAGCTGAAAATTTTCTACCTACCAGAAAAGGAGTTCATGTTAAGACTTGTTAAGCACAATAAGCAATGGTTTTGATCCCTTTCAATCCTAGGTCAACCAGTGTGGTGTTTGCTTGTTTGTTTGCTTTAAGGCATTTAAGTGTTATTTTCTGCCTTGTTTGCAAGACTGAAATGATTTCAACAGTCAAATTGACACAATTAGTTACCACAGGATAACCAAGAACACAGATTATGCCATCTGCTTGTCTGTAACTTGTACAGATTGTTACCCAGTAGTGTTACTGATGCAATTCTGGGTAATTAATCTCCCAAATCAAAGCAGTTCAGGTTATATGCATTTATCATGGGACTAAAGAACATGCCCAAAAGTAGCTGTAAACCTGTCACTTCAGGGTGGCTCATTTTTTTAACCATACAGTTGTGTTGCCAAATCCCATTTATAAATGGGACTTTCACCTTGCAATCACATATCAATATTATAAATAATGACCATTTCTTTAAATTTCTTTAAATTTTTCTTTCAATTTCACAAATATTAAGATTAGTAACATTTGATGAACTTCTAAAGTTTTATTGTTGGGAAAATAAGATCATCTCGAGAGCGAGGAAGCTACTTGTAACTAAGATGACACTTCTTACAGGAATCGTTTACTAGTAGAGAGGGATTGTAATGGAATAAAACCTAAATGGAAGATATCTTGTGAATTTGAAGACACAAGGTCAAATTCCTGTTGGTAAAAGAGTTGCTGCTGTGAGATACTGAGGAATGATATTTTATGCACAGTCTTTTGTAATGGTTTTCTTTTTGTTTCTCAGTATTAGCAAAATGTCCACAAAGAGGGGATACTGTAGTCTGAAGAAGAAATTTAGCTAAGAAAAATCCTAGACTGATTTAGGATTAATAATTTTCTCTTATGTGTAATGATTCATTCCTGTTAAATTTTTGCTCTGCTGTTTTAGGTATCTGCAAACTTCTTATAAAGCTATTATTTCCTCACTGTTGATGATCAGACTTTGCCCAAAGCAGCTTGAATAGTAACTTAGAAAAAAATCAGACTAAAAACTCAACAAATCACCATTCTCCCATTATGTTGTAGCTTCCTTAAATACACTCCAGAAAGTATGGACTTTGTGTCTGAAAATTCTGTAAACAAGAAGTGATTGATGCCACGTGCCTAAACACTACTGTTTGAATTTTACTCAGCCTTGTTAATAGTGTGTTGAAATCAATAGATTACTCCCTCAGAAAAAAAGAATCCTCAAAAGAAACATTTGGAAGAGCCAAAATGATTTGTGTTGTGTTTTAAATATGTAAATAAAGAAATAAATTTTTTTTAAAAAACACCAAACAACCAAAAAGAAAACAGAAAAGAAGAAAGGCTAAAGAATAGCACCAGAAAAAGATTGGAGCAGGGCCCTAACAGATCAGTTCTCAGCTCCAGAGTGAAGAAAAGTACAAGGTGCATCTGTACAATAAGATGCAACCCCAGAAAGAGATACGCAAGATGAACAAACCACAGAGTTGTATCACCCTGGGGTTGTGCCCCGACTAGTGGTTCCATAGAGAAGCAGGGATAAAAAGCCTGAGTTTGGCAAGGTTGCATTGCTTTCACAACCTGGCCAACGAGCTTCTTCAGGAATCTGTGCCATCGTACATTGGACAACCTGATCATCAAAAGACACCTGTCCTTGGAATCTCTGTGCCACTTATGTGCGTATGCACTTACCTGTTATTAAGACAAGAGAAGGCAGAGTAGGGAAGCAACACCCTCTTCAGTCTGCTAGAAACTTCAGGAAAGAAGAACAAACTAGTGTGTTGTTTCAAATAGTAATACATTTCAATAAAAATAAGGAAGAAGAATTTAAAAAATAAGTTTAATGAGAAATTCTTACATTATGGTGAAGAAGATTTTTTGTTAAGATAATGATTTGAGAAGTTTCTTAAAAGTCGTGTTGAAAATGCTGGTGTTTATTAAGCTGTTTGTCACCAAAAGTGTATTTCAGTAAATGAGATATTGCTATCTATTTTGAGAATAATCTTGATAAAATGGGAAAAATTAAAAATATTTCCAGTGCTTCAATAGGAAAATAACAAAGTCTTTCTGAAATTTTCTACTTGCAGAAAAGACAATGAAATTTTTTGAAGCTAGAATAGACATCCAGTAAGGTCAACTCATCTTTTACGAGATTACTGAAATAGATATTATATTTTCTGATCTTATTAATACTGAAAGCAACAGAAATCACATGAAATCAGATCAACTGGTTAAGCAAGATTTTGTTTTTTAGCAATTTTTGTCAGACTTCATTGTCCAGTTAATTACAGAGTTCTCTGAATAGTTTAAATCTACTAAAATCTTAGGTATGGATTCTTTTTAATTCTTCTTAATTCCCCAAATGTCATGTCCTTTGCAGTATGGTGCTTTGGGCTGTGCCATTCATGTAGGGATTAAAGCTCACTTTGGGGTAGCTATTTTAACAACCAACCAAATCATGTTGTGAAAGGTGAGTTGAACATTGTGTTGCCTGCTGTTTTTGGCTGTGGGAGATCCAGGAGTGCTTCTGAGTTCACAGGTTCAGGGGATGTCTCAACCGCATCCCAGCTCCATCTTCAAGAAGTTGTCCAAGTATATGTCAGGATGTTTTCTGTCACCCGCAGCATGTTTAGGTTTCTACAAAGAAGAAACCAGCTGGTCCATAATCTGGACATTTAATGGCACTGGTCACAAAGTCCACTTATAAGCCACTTGTATGAAATCGTGGAAAAATCTCTGTGTTACATTCCTTAAGAGATATAAGACAAATCATGGTACTTCCCTAAATTCACTTTCAAAATCTGATAGAATTAAATTTAGATAAAGTTGACATAAAAGCTTTTTACATTTATTCTAATAGCCCCTTCCCATCACTAATTCTTTGTCAAGTCTAATATTGCTTCATATGTTTCTTCTGCCCAAACTTCTAAGTGAACTCTTAAAGTTTATATTCTTTATCTTGGAAAAGGAGATAAGATACAGAAACTTGTAAAAATTCTCCAACACAGTAACGACTTTTTTAATTAGTTAGAAATTTAGATATTTTTGTTGATTATTTGAATAAAAATACCTCTGAGTTACAGAGTTTTCAGTATGAAATGTTTTCTATAGTATCCATCTGTTGCCTTTTTATCTCACTATTTGTTCTGCACTGTGTCTACCCTGTTGACACTAAGCTGTTATTCTCTAATTCTCTCAGGTCCAAAAAAAGTGTTTATTTAAGTACTGTACTGTGAGAAAAAAATGTGGAAATTATTACTTTTTATCACTGGCTTCACCAACACTTGCATCAAAAATACTTTCTCTCACTATTACCAGTTTTGTGTTTCAGTGCCTTCTGCAGAATTATGTATGACAGGAACAAAATATATTTAACATGGTAGTTGTTCCTGCAAATTGAGTAAAGTTGTAGCAACTGAAAAATCTTCTTGAGTAAAAGCTTAACTATGACATAAACTACCATATTAAAATGGTCTAGGCAGAAATTAATCTGTACTTACAGAATCAGGCAAAACCACATCTTTTTAAACTTTGCATTATCTGCAGCTGGGAAAATGAAAAGAAGTGATCTGCCAGCAAGATTTACTGTATTACCATTTTAAATAATTTCCAGTCTACTTCAACTTTACTGTAAACAGTGCAAATTTTTGTTTATCATGAAAAAAGTTTGAATGCTGAAGTTGGAGCTTGTCTCTGATAGTATTTCTTTTCCTGACTGTAATTGCCATTCATGTTAGAAATAATTACTGTACAACTAAGTATATGGGGTTCAAAAAATATACTTGGTGCTTTAAAAATGCATGGGAAGTATTGTTGACAGATACTATCTTCAAACTTATAAAAAAAAATAGGCCACATCTATGTTACTTTATTAATACGGAAATCAATCAGATGCTTAGAAAAGTGAAGCGCAGTTAACATAGTATTATTGGGCTCTGGACCTTTATAACAGAATCTGACCGTATGTCTTATGACAGTTAGCTTTTTCAAGTACAGTCTCTCCGCAAGTTATCTGAAAAAAATTTTGAGTTCTCTCAAATTAATCTGCCATTTGATTTATTACGAGACAACTTAGTGCATGTCTGTACCAGCAGAGCAACTGGCTCCATGATAGGTATTTTCAGAACTGAAAATGCACGGAAATGCAATGAAGCTCTGATATGTAGTGTGTTTACTGTCCTGGACGCAGAATCCCATAAACTTTGTTCTTTCCCAAAGTGATTCAGCACATTCCCCAGTGCTGTGTTGTGTTATAAACATTTATCAAATCACATCAGCTGTAGCTTGGATAGTTCTGTTCAATATGATAGTTCACTGTTCAATATGAAGATCACTTGGCTGTATTATATGTAAACTCTTTATAAGTCTTCATTACGAATATAAAATATCCAACCGTTTTTGAGGTAAGATAATCCCTTGAACGAAAATTTTCCAAAATATAAACTGTGTCATAAATATGAGAAGAGAACTAGAAGATAATGATATCACGAAGACCAATGGGAGGACAAGAAGCTGAGATGCAGTTTTGTTCCTTTGATATTATTTGTTGCTATGATCACTTATACAAGTAAGGCTTGGTATTGTAGTCTGAGAAAGTGAATCCAGATGGAATATGAATATGAAGAAAGCAGATTCAGCTCTCATATGAGTGAATTTCTGCACCTGATCTATTTCTGATAAATAAAGACTAAGCAAAGTAAAGTTTGAAATCTAGTTCATTCGAGGCAAAGACTTTCCAGAATTTTAAAGTGAAAACATGCAGTGCAACAGAGCTTATAAAAGGATAAAGATTCAGCAGAAAGTAAGTCACAGCAATTTCTATTGATTCTCAGAATACTCTATTTTACAGGAATAAAGGTTTTCCTTAAAAATACGGGAAAATCTGACAAACTGATTTTCAATCTTGTTCATAGTAGAATTTTCAAAGAAAATCTTACAAAATGCATCATATAACAGTAACAGTATTGCTTACCTTTTCAGCAATATATGCAGACTACTGCTGTTAATAGTCTTATGAATGAACCAAAACCATAATCCAGATTTGGCGATTTTATGTCCGTTCCAGTATTGTGTTTAAATAATGGTGGAATATTTCAGAACACTTGTAGGCTCACACTTATGATCTACTTAATGTAGCTCACCAAGTTTTCATGTACCTGCTTGTACATACTGTAATCCATAGAGTATGCACGGGAATGCAATGTAACCGAACAGTTTTTCATTTCTGGCTAAGCTAAGCAGAATTCATCATTTGTCCTCCTTTCCTGTGGATGCTTCAGAAAATGTTCTTTTTCTATTTTTTTTTTTACTGACTGCACCTGGTAATCTGTACACAAAATGAAGAGAAGTAGCCAGTAAGAAAGGCTTCATACACAGAGAAACAGGAAATTTAATACTGGCAGCTGATCCCAGCTTCATTCTAGCACACCCTTTGTAGTAAGCCCTGGTGCTCTGCAGAAAACAAACAGCAATAGCTTTATCTATATGAACGGGGAGGGAAGGAAAAAAAAACAAAACAACAAACCCCCTCCCAAAACAAACAAACAGAAAATCCCAAACCAACAATGATATCCTATTTGCACAATTTAATTACTCAGAAAATTGTGTTTCTGCTGTTGAAATCTTGTATGAGCAAAACAAACCTTGAAAATAGTCGTAAGGTGAGATACAAAGAAAAAATAGAATTTCACCTCTGATTGGCCAAATATATTGGTGGATAATTTCTCCCTCTAGTCATCATATTCTAATTGGAATGATCCTTATCTCATTTTTACTTCTCTTCATACTTACTAAGTGGAGATGAAATAAAAAACACAAATACTGAAACAGCACCAGCTGTTGTCATGACACTTTTATTGCACAAAGAAATTGGAGGTGCAAATAGGTTCATCATATTTCCAGACCGGTTATTTAAAAAGGTGGTGGGTTTTTTTCTCACATAATCAGGAATGATTCCACCCATTCAGGTTACACCAATAGTCATAAAATCAGATACAAGCTTCAGAACACCCTCATACCTCCTGAAATGAATTTTAGAAGGATTTCAGCTGTGACCAAAGATACAAATAGATTCAGTCTTCTGAAAGTATATTGTTCTGAAATGGAAAAATATCTTTCCATTCCAAACACATGATTTTGTTCTAAGCTACTTATCCTTTATTGCTATATTGACCTCAGCATTGTATTGATAGGTTAACTTTAGTCTCTTCTGTGTAATACATTTAACATTTGAAATAATTTTTACAGAGTTCACATTTCATGCAGACTGAAGGATGTGAATTTGGACTATCTCAGCTTACCATAGGGAATCTAATATGGTATTACCCCTTTAAAATAGAAGTAGTAGTGCCATACAAATTAATACACTCTGTAGACATAAGTGAGTTGATTTGAATGCAGACATTTGCCCTGAAATATTAATTATGAACAGATGCACATGAAGACACTCTGCTCTGGGAAGATAAGGTGCATGCAAGTACTATTGTCAATATAATGAATAAAACAAACAAAAGCATATTCCCAGACCCATTGAGAAAATAAAATCTGTAACACAAACTAATCAATGGAGGTTATTAGGAGAGGAATCTTTTTAAAGAAATCAGAGTGAAAAAATTAATCCCGATTTTAAGAAAACATAGGCATTTTAACATGTGTGATGCTCCTCTATCTTGTCTTAACACATTTATTACAGTTAGCTGGGGTTTTGTTCACCTTTCTAAATACTGTGCCAATGTGACTGTGATGACAACACTGAAAGATTTTAATGGAGGCAAAGAACTTGATTAGTCTCTGATAAGCTTTGTGTCAATTAGGATTTATGACATTTAAAAATACTGAACTGCAAAGATGCAATAGTGCTGGCAGAACTAAACCAGGCACCCAGTACACGGTCAACATTTGTACAGGGCCAGAGGAACTGGCATCTTTAAATATGTAAACTGAGACCAACAGAATTTGTAGAATTTGCCTTTAGACTTCCTCTTTGAAAAGCTAGAATGGCAATCCAACCTATAGACTCCCTACCACGCATTTGTAACAGTGCGCATAAGAAAAAGATTGGGCACCATTCACTCCAAGCATACATTCCTCATTAAATAATGCCAACTAGTCATCAAATGGAGGAAGAAGAGATTTAGATTTCATTGATGAAACCACCGCTTATTTAACAATCACTCAGATACAGGAGGTGGTTCCTGGTACATCAAAGAGCCCCATTGAAGAGAAACCACTTGCATTCAGATGAAGAGGGTGGCCTCCTATTTAGGAGAAAATAGAAGGATTTGCAGTGAAATATGACACCGATCTAAATCCTTTAGAAAAGCCTGAAGAGAGCTAGGCTGTAAAAGCAAAAACGTCTCACGAAGAGTATGAGACATACACAAGATCCGGAACTCCAACTACTGCAATTTCAGGATAACAACAGTAATCAGCTCACTGAAGGAAAGAAAGTTCTTTCTGTAAGTAATTTAAGTAACTACATTTTTTTTTTCATTTCTTTGCTTTTGTATTTTTCAGTTCCTTGTAACAGTCTAGTTTGTTTTGGTTGTTATTACTAATCGCTAGTATTTTCATTTTTATCTCTTCTTGTTTTAAGGTAAGCAAGTAAAAGTGCTTATTTCAGAACCTGCTATATCTATAAAGAACAGTCTTGAGAAATTTTAGCAATAGTCCACCCACTAGGGCACATGTACCTGCAGTACTCTATGTATGTGCAGTGTCTATGTGTATATATATGTATGTATATACAGTACTGTATATAAAAACTAACAAAGTTAAGAAAAAACTAGCAAAGTTAAGAACTTGCACAGGCCATAGGCCACGTAGAGAAATGGCACAAGGGGCTGGACAGTAAGGAAGGAGGGTATTTTACAGTAACTGTGGGTGTCAATACCAGGCTGCCCAATATGCAGCAATGTATTGGACCACATGCTTGAACCGTAAGGGCCGTGGCAGGGGGAGGAGAAGTAATAATTAGTGCTTTATTCTTTTATTCATATATCCTCTTAATAGATTCTCTTTGAAACTGCAGAGCACCAAACCTTTAGAGCTTAATTATAACTTTGCATAGCATCACTAGGTAGTGCTGTGCCTTTGGGGACTGGCATAGATATTGAAGAGGATCTCCCACTGCTGTCTCAGACCTTGTTCTTGCAGTCCCCCTGACCTCCCACTTAGTTTCCACTATGTCTGTTTGAAGAGGTTCCCACTTCAGTGTTTTCAGAGTTTCACTTTTCAGGCTGCCTGATGCCAAACCGGATTGTATTCCAGACCATTCTGGGCAAGATCCCAAGCTTTGCTGTGGAATCCTGTCCTTTCTGTCACTGCCTTCAAAGTAAAAGCAAAAGGTAAGCTCCAGCAGCAGAGCTACAGCTATTTCATCTGAATACTCTGACTCTAACAAAGTGAGTCTGAGTTTCACTGAACCTCTTCTTTTCTCACTGACAATACTTTCCTGACTCTCAAAAAATATGACATGCTTGCTAAGGAAACCTGGCTACCTTATTATACTGGCATGGAGGGAAGGTTTTATTTCTTCTTAGGAATGAACATGCCTCTTCTAGGATGTAAATATAATAAATAAACTCAGATAACATCATGATACCGGCAAGTACCATCAACTAGAAAAGAGTGTTACTTGTATTGCATTAGGATGAGGATCACTGGAATATATTAATATCATTCAATAATGCAACTATTAGTTTTTCATTAGTATCTCCCTGTTTGGACACTCATGTTTAAATTATTGGAGTTCTGTATGTTGAACATTATCAATAGTTGAATACTATCAGAAGTGCTCTACAGATATATATAACCCTAAAACTAAGTATAGGAGAAAAGTTGCTGCATGACCTAAAAGAAAAATATTTTAAAATAATATAAAATACATTTAAATTTTTATTTTACTCTTACAATTAGTTTTACATTGCTTTTACCTGAAGGAAATTTCCCACAGGTGACTGAATACTAGACTGCAGTTCCTATGAAAAAATATTCAAATTCTAATTCTGATTTTTTGAAGTAAGCAGATTTTCCAATTCTTTTCAAATATGTCTATGGACATGGTATATTCCTCATGTAGGCTTTATTGACCAAAATATTTACTCATTAATCACATGGAAGCATAGATAAATCAATTATGTTCAAAGCACTTTAGTGTGATTCTTAAAAACCTGGGTAGCTATATTAAAAAGGCTGCCAGGTCTCAAAGGGTTCACTTTAGTTGCAGGTAGATGAAGGAGGAAATACACAAAAATGAGAAAAGGTAACCTCCTGAAAATATCATATAAGTAATCTATATACAATTTTGACCGTTGGTGAGGAAATTGTTACCTTGCTGGAAGACTGTATGAAGATTATTGGACTGTTTCCTGTCTTTGACTAACACAGCAGGAAACTAATTTATGAACACTGCTGATTTGTGAAGTGTCTTTGTGTATCATTTTACTGAAAATATGTTCAATATATATTCACCAGAAAATGGCTTTTGTAAGCCATTTAAGCTCAGAGAGACGCTTTAAATCTTAAATTATGTGATCAGAGCAAAAAGTTAGTTCACTATAAACAGTTGGCAATGGATGGGAGAATTAGCCTGAAGAGTGCTGGTTGGGAATGAATATTCCTCAATAAGTAAAAAAGGGCAGAGGTGACAAAGGATATTCAAAATCTTGTGTCTGGAAAATGTTGGAATAGAAGACTATCAGAGGAAGGCCTGTTTCTTTTTAGGAGTTGGACCAAAGAGTACAAGTAGTGTTAGTAAAAATTGTGATTAAAAACACGTGCACAAGAAGGTTTCTGGACCAGAAGTCTGCTCTTGTCCCTCAGATTCCTATAGATAATGAAGAAATAAGAGACACAAAATGTAACCATTTTTGTCCCATTCTTTATGTTGCTTGCTAAGAATGATTGTGTTTTTGAAAACCATACAAAGATTGCTTGTGTATGATAGTGGTGGGTTTTTTTTGCTTATTGCTATTTCTCACCATTGGACATTCTTTAAACCTCCCAAGAGAAAGAATTGGGAGTCAAGAGTGTCCACCTGGATAAGGTTCTGCTGGCCAGAAAGCCATTGAAGCAGTGGGTGACTGAATATGAGAGCAGAGGACTTCTGTAGACTGTTCTCAGGTGGAGGTGCTGAACAGACATCTTGTCCCTTGGTGTGTTTCTTGTGATATCAGCATGCAGGTAAGGACATTTTAGAACCCAGTACCTTAAAATCTACAAGATCCAAATGATTAATCTGGTATGTCAAGCAGTTGTATTTTATGTCTGTTTAGCAAGAAAGTAGGAGAAGTTACGCAAAGCCATTTCTGGTAGCTATCAGGTTGGGGATTTTGTGCCATCATAGAATAATTAACTTAAATTTGGTAATGGAATAAGCTAAAGGTGCTGGGAATGGAATTAAACCTCCTAAAATCTGGTTCTCTGTTGAGAAAACCTGTCTTACCTGTCTTTTCTAACTCTTTAGCCTTTATTTAAAGTAAGGGCTGTGATGCCTTAAACACAGATCAGCTCTAAAGGTCTAACTTATGCCCTTTACAAAGTGGAATAGATTAGAAATAGTTTAAAAAGTTGTATTGACCTCAACTGCATGTAACATCTTGGTAATTCTCAGATGAGTAAAATTAGTAAAGCTGGCTAATAAATTTCATTTTGAGCCTCATCTTTTTTTCTGAACCTCTTTATTCTGTATTAGCTATGTGCAAGCTGTAACATGATGTTCACACTAAAAAGAGTACTTTAATATTTGGCATCAACAACAGATACGGTTAGATATTTCAACTGGTTATAAGACAATGAGCAACCAAGACACACTGTAGTAAACCAGTGTAAACATCCTGTGCACTGGAACAGGTTGCCCAGAGAGGTTGTTGAGTCCCCATCCCTGGAGGTGTTCAAGGCCAGGCTGGACGTGGCCTTGGGCAACCTGGTCTAGTGGGAGGTGTCCCTGCCTATGGCAGGGGGGTTGGAACTCGATGATCTTCAAGGTCCTTTCCAACCTAAACCATTCTATGATTCTATGATTTTAAGAAATGTTAACACTACTCATTGAGGGTCAGAACCAAGAGATGTAACTACATCAGTTGTGTGTTTAAGTAAAGGATAATTGTGTTTTAACTCTGTAAGGTACTATTAGTCATGTGACTGCTGTCATTAATAACCTTTCTTTTCTTGTCTGCTAAACTGGCACGACATCCCCATGTGATCTATTCGTACCTATTTCATAAAAGAATATGAAAAGTGGCTGAGACGTTTCAAGTATATGAGTGGTCATGAACCCCTTAATGAAACCTTTATGAACTTTTAATTCATGAATTGTCAGGAAAAAATGTATAATTCTAACAACCTGATAAATGATCATGAATATTTTCTGAAGAGTGTCTGAACATTCATTTATTTGAGATTTATTGAATGTATACTCAAAAAAATAATGTTCCAACATTCTGAATTGGAGAGTGTTTCAGGAAAAACCCAAAACAAAGTAGAATATGAGTAAAATTTTGTTTTGGATTGCTTTGGTTTGCATGTTAATGTAGGTGGTTCTGACTATGCTGGGATGTTAAATGTAACTAAAATTGAAAAATGTACCACGCTTATCCTAAAGGTTTTCCTCATGTAAATGTTATCAGTGGTAGAATTCAAGATAAAGTTATTCCAAACAGATGCAATGTATGACTCCTTCAAAAACCAAAATGACAAAAGGTGGTTTTTTTACTTCCTACAGAGGTAGCAAAAAACCCATATAAATTTGGTGGGATAAACAAGTTCCAGAGCAATAGCTTTGATTTCTCCACATACCTTCAGAAGTATCTCTGAATGCCTTTTCAGAAAAGCTATTGTTAAGCTCCTGTAAAATGATGCAATGCACAGAGAGAATAAATTTCTTACAAAAATTTTTAAAGACTTTTTTTTTATTCAGTTCTGGTCATGTCATTTTAGCATATTTAGGGAATAAGAAAATGACCACTTATACCAGGTATGTGTGTATAAAGTCAAATGCGCGTATTTATATCTTTATACACACACAACTTCAATAAATGTACAGGGAAGAAAAAAAGAATGAAGACAGAAAGACTTCTAATCTCCTGAAACTTGCAGCATGATTTCAAGCTGTTTTCTTGCTGATTGAAATTTTATCTGAAGTTGTTTCACCAATTGCTGAAGTTTGAAGTGTTTGAATTCTAATTCTTTATGCTTTGGATTTTCATGCATTTTAACACAGCATTCATTTGAGTTCTTTTGTACCCTCTTTTGTATATATATACCTACTAAATATTCTGGTCTTGTTTTATCTTGAAGGTTTTCTTTTCCTTTAAAGGAGCATTGCATTTGTACCATCAAATTATAATTTAGCTGTCTTTTTTTTTTCCACCTGATTCTGCTGATCAGACAATTTTATACTTCAAATTATTGTACAGACGTTCTATGGACAACATAGATTAGCTGAACCTCTGGGTTTGCAACAGCTTTTAAAATAAGCATTGTTTCAATCCATATGTAATGGGATCCTTGGGTATACAAGGAGTTAGTGACCCTGGGCCTGAAACCCCATATGTTGGCACAACCTCTCTGGAAAACATGATCCTACTTCACTTTTCACCTTGAGCATCTTCATGGTGAAGATTGCTCTATATCCAGGCAAAACTGCCAGTGATTCACCTCATTAC
Source organism: Anarhynchus alexandrinus (assembly GCA_008711295.1). NCBI lineage: Eukaryota > Metazoa > Chordata > Aves > Charadriiformes > Charadriidae > Anarhynchus > Anarhynchus alexandrinus. The sequence continues at coordinate 1,727,331 of VUYV01000139.1, read as the reverse complement.
TGCTGTAACATGGTCTACCCAGACTTGGCATGGGCACATATGGATGTCTGACAGAGACTGTAGATGGACACAAACTATACCTTGAAATAAAGATTTGTTCATTATGAAGAGTACAGCACTGGCAAACAAGGAGGCAGTAATATAGTTACATGAGATGTTGTGTCCTGTCAGTGAACGAGGGGAGTATAAATAGGAAAAGTAGAAAAATAACACGTGCTTTCTGATAAAATTGCATTTCTCTTTCCATGGAATAACTTGATGTGGGTTTTTAAAAGGGAAAAAGATCTCTTAAGTAGCTAGAACAAGTTAATGGAAAAGGAGAAAGAGGGAAAGCACTGAGACATAAAACAGAGAGACGTATCTCCTCAAATCTCTGTGAGACCTCTGGGGAATGGCCAGTCCAGTTGTGCCAGTCCTGTCTGCCAGCTGTAGTGTTTATAACCTCGAGTCATCCTATGAAAGTCAGTGGTGGCAGCCCTCTGGGCAGAACCTGAAGTCAAGATCTCTGCTCATGTCAGAGGGCTTTGGGCCAGGCTGTGAGTGAGGGGTGTCAGGTCAGGCCCTCCCAGGAGAGAAGTATTAACTGAACGGTGTGATTCCGGTGTCGTGCTCTGGTCCAGGGAGGTTGAAACCAGGTCAAGGCTTCTTTTCATTGAGGTGACATTGAGGGGAATTTGTTTACCATCTGGCTGTAAAGATTTGGAAAAAAAAAAGAGAAGAAATAAGTTGGAGCTTGTTTTCTAAAAATGAGAACACATGCAGTCAGCCAGCATCTCTTATTTTTATGCAGCACATCTAAAATAGATGCAGGTCTGCCTACTTTCTTAACATGCATGCTTATGTTGGCATGAGCAGCTGCTCTAAGGGAACGTGCTGGAGTGCCTCATTTCAGCCTGCACTGCACTCTGCTGAATGTCATGACAGAGATAGCATTCCAGCCTGTTAGGAGAAGATACATGGGTTTGGTTTTTACACAAGATAAAAGGCACCATGGTATGGGAGGGAGGCTGAATCTTTGCACGGATGGGATCTGTACAGCGTTCTGTTGGAAAACCCATCCCGGGTCTGTCTGATGCTGCACAAAAGCTGTGTTTCCAGCATCTGCAGGGACATATTCCTGTCTATATTCCTCTTTCTATTCTATCTTTCCTCCATTTGTCGTCAGGCCTTTCCTATTGAGATCCAGAAGAGCCCTGCACCACATCCCTCTCCTTTCCCTATGCCCCCTCGCAGAACATCATGTGCCCAACAGGAAAATGCAGTCAGAACCACTTCCTGCAAACTACAAGCCAGAATATTATGCAGCAGTTTCTGGTTTAAAATTATGCCAAGTACCAGTAAGTTAGTTCTCTCATTGACGTCATGATCAATTATTGTTCTCAACAGTAATTGAGAGGTTGAGAGAAAATTCTCAATTGGCTTCAAATGCTAAAACTTAAAAAAACCCAAACAACTTAAAAACCCAAACAAATAAAACCCCAAAACACTGTAGTAGGGAACTATTGATGTTTTAGTTCAAGCTACTCTTTTTTTTTCTTTATCTTTTCAGAAGGTGGGTTTCTTTCCCCCCTATTCCTTTGTCTAGCTTCCTCTTCTCCTTCCTTTATTTGTAACAGCAGCAAATGAAAGTGAGCTTATTTCATTCTAAGACATTATTAGCTCCCTAAGGCACGATTTAAAAAAAACCAAAGGAAATATATTTGGTCATATTTTGTAGGCATAATGAGCAGAGTTTGAGTTTAAATTTAAATGGAAAATCTTGAGGGGCTTTTTTAAGGTTATTCAGAGTTCTTTCAATGAAGTGTTTAAGTAGAAATACCTAGGGAATATGGCATATTTGATTTTTTTTGTGTTTTTTTTTTCTTTGAATTTGTGAAATCTGTTGGGGTTTTTATACAAATCCCTAAAGTACTTTAAGGATGTAAGTAGCCAAGTATTAGAACTGAGGGCAAAGGTGCTGGAAATCAATGCAGCTCTGAATGATTTTTTTTCCCCAAGGCATCCTCCATCTAGCCTGAAAGCTAGCTATAAGATTTCAGTCTTTATACAATAATTGTATTAGAATACATATTTCTTTTACTTTGGAAAAAAATGTATAAAGCAGAAAACAACCTCCTTTTCAGATAACAGAACACAAAATCTTTGTTAAAGTAATAAAGACTGAAAGGATGCTAACCCTATGTTAAGCTATCCCATATAATATTTAAAAACTCTTCATGCATAAAGCCCCACAAAAATATAAGAAAAGGTACTGTCATGAGGGGAAGAGGGGGAAGGAAGTGGTACATGTTCAAATGCACAGACATATAGAAACTAAGGGGTTTTAGGGAACTTGCCAGATGTGTGCACACTCTCTCCTTCCTTCTACCTCAGTAAGTGTTCAAATTATTCCTTCTGACACAGAATTTCAGTAGATGAACTGAGATGACCTACATGAGTATTTCATAGGTAGCTGGCTACAGTAAAAAAGAGGAGTAAATTGCTATGGAAATGCCTTTATAAAAAGATAATTATTTAAAAGTAATACTTGCTCCTCCATTTTAAGAAATGACTTATCTATTTTGTGCACATGTAAAACAGGATTAATGGTTGACATCCTAAAAAAGATAAGAATCTCTTCCACCCTGGAACTGTACATCGTTTTTCTTGGAAGGTGGATACCTTACCCCACTCCTCAAAGGTTTGCTAATTTATCTAGCTTCTTTATTCAGTAAGCTGGTTTAAGCAAACAGAACGAACACTGGAAATTAATTGAAGAAGAAACCACAATCATTTTTATAATTATTAGGTCTTCAGAATGGGTTGGAAACTGTAGCTCATTTTCAGATTGTCTAATATTTAGATCTTGGTTCACAGTTAGCATTTATTTTCCAATTTTGTGTATATCAAAATAGTTAAATATGTTGAGATGAATTAGTTACAATACAGGACAGCAAACTTTCAAATAAAACTATTTCAATTATGATCCTGTTTTGGGATTTACTTACATTTATTTTTTCATGCATTTTTCTGTATTTGCCAAATACTGAAGGCTTCTTTCTTTTTCTCTGTTTAGATTGCTTATCGGTTCTCACCTGTTCAAACGCAAATCCTATGTTTATTTTCTTTGCCTGTCTATGGAAAGATGGATATAAATAGGAAGAAAGTCGGGTAAGTGACAAATTTCTCTTTTCTTTTATTTCCTTTTTTTCTCTCTTTGACTTACTTTTGACTCTCTTTTGACTCTATGACTTACACAAGTCTTGAAATGAGTAATTGACATTAATTATTGAACACAGTTGAAAAGCATCTAAACTTAAGGTTTTGCAAAATGGTAGGGAAGAGAGTATAGTTCAGATGAAGCTCAGATGTAATTCCCTGGAATAAAGAGACATTACTGATAGGATATCCCAACACATTTAAGCCTTATTTCCCAACCTTCTTAACAGCACTGTTTTCCAGTACAAATATTACAGAGAATAGAGTAAGCTCTTAAATAAAAAAATAAAAAAAAAGAGCAATGAGGTAGAGCTCCTTTTGGTAGGCATCTAGTACCTCATTGGAAAATGACAACCGTCTGCTTTGAGTGACCACATTAACACTTCTATATCCTCCATTTTTGGTGATTTAAGATAATCCATTCAATTTTGTCTTGACAGACTAGAACTGCTCAGGCAGTCAATTACTGTTTCTCATCTGGAAGCCTTTACAGATAGGCTGAGGGCAATACGGATGGACTTCCTACAGTCCCTGAATCTGCTCCTCTGCAATTCTCTGACAGCCTCCGGTCTACTCTATTTATATCTACATGGTAACACTGATGTATTCAGAAATTATGAAGTGGTTGTGCAAAAATACAAATCCCCTAAAAATCTATTTATGTTACACCCAAGCTCAGAATTACTTCGACCTCAAGCATTTTCTGTATGCATTTTCAAACACATACATTTCAGTTTCAGAAAATGCTGAGCTAACAGAGCTATTTGCCTTCCAAATTTAATTTCATATTAACAAAGACATTTACTTGAGACTTTGCAACATATTGACAAAAAAAAGTTTGCCTTTTAAAATTCTTCATAGTGCCTTGCTAGTCCTTTCCTGCTGCTCAGAAAAAAAAAAAAAAATTCATAGGTCATTGGCAGGAGGAGAGAATTGCATCCAAAGAGCTTCACAGATTTGAGAACTAGGTCTGCCTACACAATGTAAACAAAAGGCTTGACTTCTTCAAGTCTATGTCCATGTTCCAATGATCAAGACGGGGAGCTGACTAAGCAATCTTCATGGGGTTAGTATATACTGATACACCATCAGAAAGACCCTGCTGGCTCCTGTGGAGGGTTTGAAAAGTCCTGAATAATAACGATTCTTGTTAGCTAATGCTGAAATCAGTCATATTCTACTGTAGGGAATGGATAAAAATACTTCCCTCTTTGTGTGAGAAGGAGAGCTCCAATAATATTGTCCTAAAGAAACAAAGGGGCCTTCTACCTTTCCCTGACAGACAAAACACATAGAAGGAAAGTTTATTTCAGTCTATATTTTTTATTCAGCTTTTAAACCTTTCTGCTCTATTTCTCAGCCATATTATACTCTTTTTTGGGAGTCCTCCATTTATGTTATCTGTAATCTTCTATATTACTATATAATTCTGCTGCAGGTCACTATCTCCCAATTGAAATTCAAACCCTGCTGCAGTCAACAACCTTTACTTCTTCAGAAATTTGAGTATTTGGAGACCCTCTTTCAGTGTTCGTGTTACCAGTGACTAAAATCTTATGCAGATGTTTGAGGCATGATTTCTTTGGACTGTAATATGCGCTGTATATCATAAAAAAAAAAAAAAGTTTTTTAATCTTCCTTTTAAAGAGATAATATTCAAGCCTCTGAAGTAAAAATTGTATTTATTCTGTAGGTTAAATCTCAATGATACTGAAATGAATGTCAAAGCACACATTGGTTTTACTGGGGCTATAATTTTATCTTGACATATTCACACCATTAAGACTATCTGAAAAATGTATTATTAGCAACTTCTCTTTTCTGTAAAATTCTCCCTTTTTTGTTTTCTAAAAAAAAATCCTTTTTTATAGGTAATAATATAAACAGAGTATAGAAAGTAAGTTCCTATTAAAAAAATAATTATTTTCTTGCTTACAACATACTTGTGATGTTGTAAAATAAAAATTCCTCATTTTTTCTTGTTGCGTGAGATCCAGAAGTGTGAATCCACATTCCAGAGTAAGTAATTTCCATTAGACAAATTACACTTTTCTATAAATTACTGATATGTACTGAGAAATATTTTGAAAGATCATGTAACCAGTTGTACAACAAGTTTGATGTCAATACTGAATGAACTACACTGGGCTGGTGATGTGTAGCAATTTAAATTTGGAAAACCAGTGATCATTGCAATGGTATCAATATTGGAGATGTATATGATTTAGGGGAATAGTGTGAAAAACATAGAAGTGGATAATGGGAGCAGTGGCTGAGTGATGTTAAGATTCTTGTTGATTCAGACACTATGAATTAATACATGCCTATGTTTACGCAGTGTTGTTCAATTCTCAGCCATTCAAAAGGTATCACAGTTACCTTTATTCTGTATGATGTAAATGTAACATTTTTCCTATTATTTCATTTATTTGTATTTAAAATTATAGATGCTGTTGTTTCCGTCCTGTAGTACTCTGACTGTAAACTGAGGTGAACAGCAGTTCCCCATGGTTCTGGGAAACCGCATTTGTTTATCAGCTAAAACTTTGGCTGTGCAGTGAAGCACCTGCTGTTTTTCAGCTGTGTATATTGTAATAGGCATTTGAAGCCTAAACCATGTGCCAAAATGGAGCAATTCTTTAAATCTAGAGAATTAAAGCACATCTTTAAGCTCTAAGAAAAGAAAGCAGTTATTGAGCACAGGGCTCCTCGTGAAGGGCCAGCCAAGTAGTCCTTCCTGAGTGCTAGACTGCAAGCTGGTAGGAGCAGATTATACTGCCCAAACAGGGGCTCATATTAGAACCCCCAGAAGCCCTGTTTTGGAGACTCATATTTAACAATTTTCAAGAGCCAGAAAAAGGCTGGAGAGGAAAGTCACAATGTTCCATGTTTTCCTTCAGCAGAGACAGAGAGTAAAGAAGGACACGCTGGAGGAACCTAAATCAATACTGTTAGGTGTCTGTGAGCCATCTGGGGACATCTGCCTTGCCTGTCCAGGTCAGCAGAGGCTGAAGGAGAAAGCAGTGAACCAGGGAATACCTGAAACTGTCACATTTCTCAGTCCTGGAGACCAAGGGAGAGCTGCTGGATGCATAATTTCTAAGGGGAATAAACACTGACAGGTGTATCAGTTGCTTGAAAGTAGAAAATTAGAAAAAACAATGAGTGCTGAGTATAGTATGCTTCAGTTGCATATGACACAATATATAATAGATAGAAAGTATATTGTTTAAGATTTGCGATATCCAGGCATACCTTTTGTTCATGTCAGTAGGTTCCAGGACTGAGAACGCTCCATGTAAAATGACATGTTGTTGGCTCCACACATTAACTACTACTCATCAGAATCTAACCTGATGTCAGCTTGGATGGCAGGACATGACAAGTAGCTAGAGCTTAGGACATACAGGATGGTGTACCTGACTCAAAGTAGTGTTTATAGCACGGGTTTAATCTATTTTGTCAGCAATTCCTACAAAGAAAACAGCTCCTGTGGGCGATGGATTTACTTTTCTGAAGACCCTCTATCTGGTTGGAATCTGGTTGGAAAAAAATAGCTTTCCAATAAACATGCTGTTAACAAAAATAAAATTCTTACCCTGTTGGGAAGAAAAAGAAGTAATATCAGAAAGCATGTATCAGCATTCACTGAATGAGAAGTATTCTTCATAAGTGAGCTACCCTGTGTTGTTATATCCTGGTCTGAACTGAGGTATATAATGAAGTTTATTTAAAATTAAAGATTCTGATTTTGTGGAGGGTGTAGGCACCTTGACTGAGCTTCCCTGGTCATAGTTTCTTGTGTGTGATGAAATAAATCTGATACAGGATGGAAGCCTGTGTCCTTCTCCTGGGCCCTTTGCCAGGTTATCAATGGTAATTGTGACACAGGATAACAGAACAGCATGTTGTTTCAAGAATCATGTTTGTTAAAAAATAAGTACATCTATAATTGCTATAACTATACAAAATTTAAATTAATGTATATCTAAATGTATATCAACAGCAATAAACATAGCTAGTGTTTCCTGTATAATCATCAAGGATGTTGAAATATCTCCTGCAATGCAGCTTTAGTTCAATTCCAGCAAGAGAATTTGTAGGATGGAGAAAAAGCACCAACTTTCTCTTTAGTTCCAGTTATAGGAACACAGGCAATAGCTATAATACATTTTAATTTGCAGTAAATATTACATTTTATAATTTTCAAGTACCATTTAAAGTTCCTCCTAATGAATGAAAACATCAACACAGATGGAGAAGGTCATAGTTCTCTCCATAGTATTCTTAACAACAATTATTTCACTATGACGACTGTCATCTTCATATACATGGGTCTTGATAGGGCAGACCGACAGAACACATACAAAACTTCAAGATGGTAATGCTGAAGGTAGGGATAAAATTCCCAACAGTTTCAGAAGACCTCTGCATTTCTCCATGCAAGTTCCTCTGCATGACCAAATCATCCTGGAAGTGAGGCTAACCTTCTCAGCAGCAACTGCTTCTGAAGCAGGTGGAATTTTAGATGGTTGAATTATTTGTGGTTGTAGGAAAACAGATGATAACTATGATATATACTGGTCTGCAGCACTACAGGCTTGGGGAAGAGTGGCTGGAACGCTGCCCGGCAGTAAAGGACCTGGGGGTGTTGGTGGATGGCTGGCTGAATATTAGCCAGCTGTGTGCCAAGGTGGCCAAGAAGGCCAACAGCATCCTGGCTTGTATCAGGAATAATGTGGTGAGCAGGACCAGGGAAGTGATTGTCCCCCTGTACTCAGCACTGGTGAGGCCCCACCTCGAGTACTGTGCTCAGTTTTGGGCCCCTCACTACAAGAAAAACATTGAGATTCTGCAGCATATCCAGAGAAGGGAAATGAAGGTGGTGAGGGGTCTGGAGCACAAGTCTTATGAGGAGCGGTTGAGGGAACTGGAGTTATTTAGTGTGGAGAAAAGGAGGCTCAGGGGAGACCTTACCGCTCTCTACAGCTACCTGAAAAGTTGTAGCGAGGCGGGGGTCAGTCACTTCGCCCACGTAACAAGCAATAGGACAAGAGGAAATGGGCTCAAGCTGCACCAGGGGATGTTTAGATTGGATATTAGGAAAAAATTCTTTACCAAAAGAGTTATCAAACACTGGAACAGGATGCCCAGGGAAGTGGTGGAATCACCATCCCTGGAGGTATTTAAAGGACATGATGATGTGGTGCTTAGGCACATGGTTTAGTGGTGGTTTTTGGCAGTGTTAAGTTGATGGTTGGACTCTATGATCTTAAAGGTCCCTTCCAAACTAGACGATTCTAGGATTCTAGGATTCTAAGATTCTAATTGTGTTGTTTTTCAAAAAAATTCAGAGAGCGTTCTAAGTTCTGTTATCTGCTACAAGTACAATTCTAAGTACCATTCTACTATATAGTCAGGTTCAGGATTCATTTTTTACACAGTCTAGAAGCTCATGTAATTGTAGCACATACGAGTTTGCATTTCACTGCTTTGGTCACAACCTAAATATTGACATCAGGTTTTTCAAATTTTGGAGATAAAAATTAAAAGATTCTTCAGCTTTTTATTTAAACAATACATTTAGATTTCATTATTACCCATCTTGTGAACCAGTGAGAAAGTAAATAAACTCATACCAGTTGGTTGTTAGATTGCTGCTGAAATTTGAAACATGCATGATCTATATATAAATATGTAATATTCTCAGGAGACAACTAATATAATTCAGTCGTGGCTATGAGAAAATTCCAGGCTTTGTCATAATTTCACAAAATGAACAGAGAGATAAAGACCTTTTGTCACTTCAGCTCTTTAAAAGATCAAGATAAATGAGTAACTGAATTTTATTTTTAACTTGGTCTGTTGAGAAAAATAATCAGGTATTACAATGCTCTCCCACAAACTTGGTAATAATCATATGATAGTTAGAACAAGTTAATTTTTGGCAGTTCATATCATCTTCTTAAATGCTCTTGTTCACTGCAAAATTAATGTTCCAAATTCTCAACGTTATTAATCTTTGAAGTTAAAAAACAAAACCAAAACCAAAACCAAAAACAAACACCCTCACAAAAAAAAGTTACCTGCAAAATATGAACTTTTCTCTGAATAATGTGCCTGCTACAAGACTACTGGCTGTGGATCAATTTAGTAGTATTTTCGAACATGAAATCTTTCTCCTCCTCTGTTTTAAATGCCAGTGAAATAATGTTGTTTCTGCTTTTTTTTATAGATGGGTAATTTTTTCAGATTTTTTTATCTGGTGATCAAACACAAACACTACCTGGTATGTGAAAACAAACCCTTACTACTGTAATTTAAAGAGTAAAATAATGCTGCTACTTATGAAGTAGTCCAATCATAATTTTAAGTACAATCTAATTTTTATTTTGTTGTGTAACATGAATATTTCATTATAAGCTTTTATTCAGTTCATGTGTGGGAGAAAAGGTGGTGTTTTCTTAAAAACAGTTAAGAAATAATGCAGCAGCCAAGGGCCAAAACAGAAAAAAATGTATTTTTGAATCACAAGATGCTGATGAATTTTGTCATGATGAGCTACATATGGTGGAATACACTTTGGAAAACGTGTCAAACCAGGCATACTTTTCCTAATTTTACAAGCAGGAGCCCCACCATACTTTTTTTCATTAGATTTGCATACTGGAAGTTTGAAGTTTAACCACTTAAAATTTCTAATTCAGGGAGTTACTGTAATCACAAAACAAAGTAGTTAATTGTGCTTTGATTTGGCAATAGCAGGAGCTAATAAAAAAAATGTTATTTGTTATATTCTGCTTTTTGTATATGGCATGGAGAATAGAGATCGAGGGATGTTCCAATTTCTGCCTCTCTGTGTCCCTTTTAATCATACATATTTAGACAGTAGGATGATATTAATACAAGAAAACTCCTCTTCATCTGCTGTAGTGTCATGTTTAAAGTTCTTGTCTAGATCTTGACATCTGCATGGAAACTCTAATCTCTGTTGTGTGAAATTAACCAGTGGCTTCCCTTCCTTTGGAGGTCATAGCTCACTATTATTGTCCAAACTGTAGCTTTGCAAGACAGAAAAAAATTATTTACCACTTTCAAACTCTTTTTTGAGACTCTATGTTTTTAAGATAAAGTTGAACCTCAGAATAATTTCCCTTCAAAGGTTTTAAATAATTCCTTCAAGATTATTAAACTGGCAAAATACCCAAAATAACATTTTCTTCAACTTCTAAACCATTTACCAAACTATTTGAAAACTCAAAGAAACTAAAGAGTTTTTATTTAGATTTTGAGAGAGGTGAATGATAATTGAGTTTAACCTTCAAAGTCATTACACAGTTTTGAACTCTGAAAAATGCTTATTAAAGTATAGAAAACTTATGCAGACAGGAGTATATAATGAATAATATATATGTGGTAATATTAAAATTTCATATCTAGTTATGCTTTCCTGTAACATCTAATCATGAGCTACTGACTCTATATGACATTGCCATGCCACTGGAAATGAGAATCATTTATCGCTTTTGAAGGGAAATTTACAAAGAAATAGTGGCTTTGGACTAGGGAACTTTGAAAATTAGTCTGAAGTGTTAATTGTCGTTATACAACCTTATTAAAAAATGTTGGTTAGCACTGTCCAAGACAGTGTGATTCCACAGTAGGAAATCTTGTGCTTCTCTCCAGTAATGCTAAATTACCCACCTCAGCTCCCTGAGGTGTTACCCTGCTAATAACCACACTAATTGCGACCTCAGAATGTGACATGTCTAATCCTTTCTCAGTCCCAGCTGGGGTGATAAGGTCATTTCCTGGCTGGGATACTGTCAATAATTAATGCCAAAGGTACAGCCTGAAGCCTGGCAATTTGCCACTGCAGGATTAGCTATTTTGTGATGCTTCACTTCTGTGAAATGACATCTTACTCCAGGAGCGCTGAACTCACTGTGACTGACTGATCTTTACAACATGAGTCAGAATATCATGACCATGGCTAGAATCTGTCATTTTGATGATCTCCCCCATTCTGCATATTTTGTCACAACTTATTTATCTTTGGTTATCACCATGCTGCACTTGAAAATTTCAAAATATAATCCTCTGTTCATTACACTACATAGAGTAATGTGTAGTGCTGAGGCAGTATGGTATATTACCACAGTTGCCATCATAATCCCATGACTTCATATTTTTGTAAAGGACGTTTGAGAATTTTGAACTTTCTGCTACTTTTCATTGCTACACAAATGCCATAACAGGATGATGTACGCGAGGAAAAGTATTTTCTTAAGTAAATATTGCCCCTTTTCAAAATCTATAGCTCTAAAAATTCTATTCCTGTAATTTCATGATTGAATTTATTCAATTTTAATAAACCACAAAAGCCGCAAATGTATTCTGCTCTTAATGAAAGAGATTGGAGAGAAATATATCAAGCTCCTTTATTGTCTTTTCCTAATTGTTAAATTTATGTTAACTAAAATGTTAATTATCACTCTTGCTGCTTACCCTGCTTCCTTAAACGTGACCTTTATTAGCTTGATTAACTACACTATATTTTATACTGAGAAGCTGTTACTGCCAGTTTTGGTTAGGCAGTTTTATAGTCTGTTGCTATAGAAGTTTTGACATTTGTATCTTTATACGGAAGAGATATAACTTTAGGTTGACTCTAATATCTGGAAATTTTGACCTGAATAATAAACTAAAACTGAGTAGGAGACTAGTTTTATTATTCTTTAAATAGTATTATTATCATTGTTACACTTTAATTAGATTACCGAAGATTAAATATACTATAAATATTCATCATGTTGAACATATATTGCTGGCTTTCTTTTAGTGAATTGAGCACACAGAAGGTGGAGAATCAAAACTGATTGTAATATGATTATTAGAAGTTGAAGTCTTTGTTTCCTGGAAAAAGAATCTATTCTGACTGTGTCTATTTGCCAGTTCTGCTGATTCAGCAAACACTAAAATTTTGCAATTATTTTGAATCAGAACACACAATGTTTTGGCACCGGTTTAGTATCAACATTTTTCAGTTAAAGCATATTGCTCCTTATCCTACTGCAAGGAACATAAAATACATGTGTCTGCCTTATTATGAGAACATTTTCTTTCACACTATCTTCCATGTGAGATGATTCTCAGTAGTGTGGGATTGACATTGACATGCTATAGGACACTAGCAGTTAAGATACCTTGCATATTTCCACATATATTTATGTTTTGGTCAGTTAATTTTATTTAGTGTTTATTCTAGTCATGGAAACTATGCTAAGAACAGGCAAGTTAGACAACACCAAAACATATTCAGAGGTCTGGGATTTAAACCGTATAGAAAGTAGTTTTAGAAAAGTTGATATTCTTTCAGGAATTACCTGTTTATCTTGAAAAAGTCATAGAAGCAGTTTACCTCGAAGCAGTAGGTAAATCATACTTATTTATATTGACTGAAAATTGGTCATAGTATATTACAGTTGGAACACAAAGGATGGACAAGACAAGAAATGTAGTTCTAGACCATATTATGGAATTGTCTACTTTTGTTATAGCTGAAGTACCTGATGAATTAATGTGAAATTTTTTAAGATTATTAGGTACTTCTTCATAGAGGCTGGCTGTACAGAAATATTTGGTTTAATTAATATTTTTTGCAAGCAGTTACTTCTCAGTTTACATTTATCTTTACAATAAAATTAATTCAACCTTCAATCCATAGCTTCAAAACATGAATTTTAGTATTTTCTAAGGATCAGATTATTCTTTATAATGTGGTTTATCTTTAGAAATATAATCACTAAAAAAGCTAGAGGTATTTGTTAATTTTGCGGTATAATCTCTTGGATAAGCATAGGATTTTCTGAGAAACTGTGGACCATTTTTCAGAGACTCTCACCCTGTGTTACAGCAATATGAGTTTCATTGGATAAGAAAGATTGGCAGGTGCAACCTCATCTTAAGTGTGGAATAAGATATTTCCTCTTGGTAATAGTACAGACCTGTCTTATCTTTAAAATGACAACCTATTGCTATGCTAATGAGTAGAGATTGACTTCTGACATTGTTTGACAAAGAGACGTGAGTCTAATTAAACTGAAAGGCACAATGCTACAAACACACAGATACTAAATATGTAAGATTAAATGTCGTCTGGTTTGGTTTTTTTTTTGTTATTTAGCAAAGAAACAAAAGACAAAAATAGCTTTTAAGATCTAAGGTTAAGAAAGGACAAGGCAGATGAATTTGGCCTTGAAGAGCTACACTTGAACCTCTTTGAATCATCAGCCTGAATACTGAAGTTGCACTTAAAGATAACTAAGCAACCACTACAATTTTATATCTGCTTTGATTTGCCTGTTCTGAACTCCAAAATCATTTCTCCATGTAACTCACTCAAGATTCTGTTCCTTACATTACAACAGCTTTAAAGCTATCTTGTTCAAAAGTTCGCAGTGCAAGAAAATAAACAAAAGGATCACCCAGATTTCAGTTGACGATTGCTATTTAGTGCAATCTTTAGACTTATGTTTTGGTCCTTAACGACATAGCATAGCTGGCTGATGAAAGAATAGATCAGTGTGTAGGTCAAGATCTCCAAAGTGACTCATATATGCCTTTTTTTTTTTTGAATTCTTGATCTTTTACTTGACAACCTTAAATGAGCTGAGCTGCTTTGATAAGAAAAGCTGAACTCCTACCCTTTGAAAATAAGCTTCTTTAAATGTTCCAAGTTTTTTATTTAAAAATTTATTTGTATTCTGTTCTTTTGCACAGTCCCTCTTCTCTATTTTCCTCTTCTGGTGTCTTTTTATTTTATTTTGTTTTACTAGGCTGCCTGCCTCCCTGTCTTTCCATCTCTTCCACTTCTCTCCCTTGCTGATCCTTCATTCTTGACCCTTGTTGATCTTGCATTGTTCAAATTCTTTGACTGTCTTTCATGATCTCTTCTTTAACACTGGATGGAAAGATTTCATCCTGGATCATGCTAACCTCACACTCTTCTTTCACTATTGATCTGTTTTAGTTTCCTTTCATGTTAAACTTCAGTATTACTTCAGCATAATTTTGTATTCTCCTGAAGAATGTATAAATGGAATCAAAAGTAGCTGACAATACCTGAGATATTAAAAAATCAGGAGCTTGATCTTTGTACCCATTGTGAATGAATTATGTAGTTAGAGAATATAATTTCTTTCTGAGTTTTACCTGCCTGGCCACTGGACAAAGATGAAGCAGAACTAAAAGTCTACCAGTGGGATACTTCAGAAAAAGTAAGTGCTGCCGGATCATTTAAAGTTTTATGAGTACTTTAAAACGTGAATTGTGCCACTCCTGTTTAATATCACCATTAAAAATACAAATCATTGTCTCAGTAAGAGTGACAAAGATGATTATGAATGTTCTCCCAGAAAAGAGTTGATGGCAAGGAACCATTTATTGACAAAGTTGAGTTTTTATGATATTTAAAAATCTTAGTCTATCAAATGCTCATTTGTCTATTTCAAGCTTAGCAGGCATTCTCATGCAGCTTCACCATTTCTGCAAATAACCGTATGTCATGACATAGGGTGAAAAAAATTAGAAAGAAAGCACACAAAAAGAAATCCAATGTACTTTGCAAAATGTTAATTTATTTCTGAGAAGCAGATTGGTTACCTTTATGTCCTTGGGAAGACGTACCATTTGGAATCTTGTGCTCCAGTGGTGGACAACAATATGTTGCAGAGAAGGGAAATGATGCTCCAAATTGACCTGCATGCAGTATAACTCATCATATGATACAGTCTTTCTGTCTAGTGAAGTTCTATATGGTATCTATATGGTAGTTCAACAGGTTAGTGACATGTCTTCTGTAAACTTCCAGCTTTCAAAGGAACAGAAAAGAATGACTTGACTAGAAACATTCCTCAGGACCTCCTGTTGCTAATTGACCCAAAGTTGCTGGCACTTAAATTTCATGATCTGCCTCTTAATATGCAAAATCCCTTTTGAAAGATATACTTTCCCCTTTTTAAGTATTATGTTCATATGTACTGCCTCTGGCTTTGTGTCATCTTCATCTTTTCTCCTGCATCCCTACTATTCATCTGATTGAGTCTTTGAATTTCACTTATGGAGTTTTTTGTGATTTTGTTCAGCGCTTAGGAGATTTATGATCTAAACTGTTATTGCAGTGTTTGGGGCACAAAGTAAACTCCCTCTGACTGAAGGATAAGACACTTGGATGAGTAGCAAGGAGTGCAATCTTTTCCATAAATAGTATGAACTTTTCCATCTCATACTCTTATTGCCACCTTTCATTAATATCTATGATTGGGTAGATTTCATGATTTATATATAGGTAAAGACGTTGACTCTATTCCAGACAAAATCCATGCAAGGGGACAGGGCAGACTGGGAAAGAGAAAACACATTGGTGTTTTGCAAGCACTGTTCAGCAATAGAGAAAACATGGATGTGTTACCAACACTGTTTTAATCTCAAATACAAAGCACAACACCACACAGGCTGGTATGAAGAAAGTTAACTCCATCCCAGCCAGGCCCAGTACAATTTTTTATGTGAAACTGAAGTTTCTCTGCCCTGCCTCCTTGTATGGATTTTGTCTGGGATAGAGTAAATTTTCTTCATAGAAGCTCATACGGTGTTGTGTTTTGGATTTGTGACCAAAACAGCATTGATAAAACACTGATGTTTTTCTTATTGCTGAATGGTGTTTGTACAGCATCAGGGCCTTTTCTGCTTCTCTCACTGCCCTACTGGTGAGCAGGCTGGTGGTGGGGGACACAGCTGGGACGGCTGACCCCAAATGACCAAAGGGATATCCCATACCATATGATGTCATGGCCAGCAATAAAAGTTGGGGGAAGAAGGAGGAAGGGGAAGATGCTCGGAGTTATAGGGTTTGTCTTCCCAAGTAACCACTACACATGATGGAACCCTGCTTTCCTGGGGATGGCTGAACATCTGCCTGTCAAAGGAAGTAGTAAATGAATTCCTTATTTTGCTTTGCTTGCATGCACAGCTTTTGCTCTGCCTATTAAACTGCATTTAACTCAACCGACGAGTTTTCTCATTTTTACTCTTCTGATTCTCTTCTCTTGAATTCTCTTGAATCTTGATTCTCTCCACTTGAGGGAGTGAGCGTGTGGCTATACGGGGCTGAGCTACCTTCTGGGGTTAACCTACACCACCACCCTCCCCACCCAGCAGCAAGTAGGCTGGGGATGGGTGAGAGGCTGGCAGGGGACGCAGTCAGGACAATTGGCCCAAACTGACTAAAGGGAAATTCCATACCATCCAACACTAAAAATGTCAGTGAGAAGAGGAAGGGGGGACATTTTTGGTTACAGCATTTGTCTGCCCAAGCAACCATTACCTCTGCTGAGGTCCTGCTTTCTAGGAAGTGCTGAACATCGGTCTGCTGATGAGAAGTGGTGAATAAATGCCTCTTTCTCCTTTGCTTGCATGAGCAGCTTTTTCTTTCCCAATTAAACTACCATTGTCTTGATCCATAAGTCTTTTTGCCTTCCTTCTGTTTTTTCCCTGTCCCATGGGAGAGGGGAACTGAGTAAGCAGTTCTATGGGTGTTTGCTGTTGGTCAGGTAGGCCCACCAGAGAAATAGAACATGAATGGGTATGAATAAACTTTCTCTTCTGCAACTTTTTGCCTTCCAACTCTTGAACAGTAAACCATAATTTAAAAATTGTGCTGTATTCTTGAATTGTATTGTCTGTTACACATTTACAGATATGGGTACACTACATTCCTTTGCTGTTTTTTCCACGTCATAAATAGAGTCTGATTCATTAAATCCCTCTTTTTCTTCTCCTCAGGAGGCTTAGAGCAGTTCAGAGTATCCAAAGAATATTGTGAAACAGTCCAGGAACATTTTATTTATTCATAACCGGACTGGAGGAAGGGCTGTCTGTTAAAAGGAGGAGAATGTTGATTTCTAGAATATTTTTTCTTCCTAAACCAAGGGTATGCATAGAAATATAGGATAGAATTATTCAAGTTTAAAATTTTTATACAGTGCTACCCATGTTTACAGCTGTAAATTATGTAAAAAAGTGAAAAACAATGGTCTAATTTATCAATTTTCCTATAAAGTTTGAGAGAAATACTCTAAATTTAGTTAAAAATTCTGATTTGCATTTAGATAAATCATAGGCAAAAATGTGCCTGCAGCCACTTTTCAGATGTCAGGTTAATGAAAAGTTGGTATCTCATCTGAAATCACCACTAACTTTTTTCCTGTCTGCCTGAAAAGCAGTTACATTTTCACTCCTTTTTCTTGCAACATCTGGTGACAAAAGTTAATTTGAAATATTTGTTTCTTTGTACTCAAATTACACTTTTAAAGATATACCTGGTTCCAATGAACTAAGTTCATTTTCATGGAAAAAAAATAGTTTTCTGTTCTCTGGGGAGAAAAAGCAATAAAGCTAAAGCAGAAAAATAAAGAATTTTTTTTTCAGTTTCCTTTAAATTTCTACATAATCTATTTTATCATTTATTTTCTCTTTTTGTGCTTCTTTCTTTCTTTCTTTCTTTCTTTTCTGTTTCTTAATGTCTTTATTCTGATTATTGAAGAAATATCTACTTGATTTTTATTACAGTTTTTAATTGAGTGGGCAATTGAAATTCTTAGATACTGTTGTCTAGTTCAAAATTTTCAAAAATTATTCATTACTTCGACAGGAACATGGTATAATAGATTGGATTACCACTGTTAACATGTCTAATATTTTTAGCACATCTCCAAGTTGATGTAAAAAACCCCATTCACTCACATTCTTTCAGATGGTGGGCCTCCCATATTATCTGTATATATCTTCCCTCTGCCTCTCACTTTCTCTCCCTTGCATTCTAATTGTGGAAAAGGTATTCCTGTATTTTTTGAGAGGTTCATATTTAACAGAGCTATCCCTTAGTCCTTTTCCTCCACCAGAAAAATTTCCACTGTTTTCACACTGTCTGCCACTCAAGTGCCAACAGTAGATTTCTACCAGCTACGCAGACATGAGAGAGAACACATTATGTGAAAATGGATTTTTTTTCTTTTTTTGGATCAACAGTGTATTGATCTTCAAGGACAGCCAATTTGTGCCAGCTGTCATCTTTTCCTGTTAAAAATATTAGTTCTTACCCTACTTTGTGAACTTTTTTAGGGGTTGTCAAAATCTGTCTGCCACCTCCTGTGACCATCACAAATGTAATTTAGGTGACGAGGAAATCTGGAATCCCATAATCCACTCTGATTTAATATAAAGAGTATACAAGATGTTTAGTTTCCATTACAAAAAGAAATTATCTCCTATGGAGAACTGAGAGGTTCAAGACATATGGAAACTGTGTCTGCTAGTGTAAATTCAATAGGAAGCTGTTGATATAATGAATCACTTTCTTATGCAAGTTAAACTGCTTTAAAATGGTCCATAAGAGGGCAAGTGGGGTTGCTTACAGCCTAATTCACTGGCAGAGTCCTTCCACTTACCAAATTTGTCAGTGTTAACCCAGTGGTAGAGTCAATACATGCAGAATTACCTCATGCAACACTTAATTTTTATTTTTTTTTTGCCAAATCAGCAATATCAGCCTAAATCTCAGCCTAATATTTGCTAGGCATTAATAGAAGGCATAGCAAAATAATCACAAAAATATTTAAATGAGCTGCCAGCCTCTCCGTCGTATGTGGAATTAGATTCCTCCAGATACCAGTTTCAAAACAAGCTTTAAGAATCAAAGTTCTGGTTACCACAACTTCTTACCGTCTTTGAGTAGTTGAAGAGGTAAGAATTTTTGAACAAACCAAGTGTTTATCCCAGACACTGTGCAAAGTAGACAGCTCTGGAAAGAAACTGTCTACATCAACAGAATTAATACTCTTTGATCTGCACTTTTTCCTCAAGGGTTTTTACAATGGTAATGAGACCAGTAATTCATTTCCTAAGGTGTCTAAGAATGAAAAAGACTCATTTACTTAGACAGTGTCTGGACTGTAGTAGTCCTAGGACTACAAATTTGCTTTGCTAAGTACTCTTCAGCATAGAAAAATATATTTTATCCCTCTCTTCTTGTCAGGATTTTCTGAGATTCAAAGAACCTAAAATAAAACCTTAGGCTTAATTTTTGGCAAGAACAAACCATATTCTGCTTTGTCTTCCCTCATGCAAACTGATATAATCTATTTGTCTTTTTATTGTGTTCTCAGGGACAAAGTGCACTGCATCAAGCTTCAGTTATAGGATACCCATTCATCTCTTAGATCACATTCAGAATAATCATAGTTGTTTGCATCAAAATCTTTGGTTAGATCTTTTATAAAAAGCAATTTTATAAGATCATGAAACTTTGCAAATTTGATTTGCCTTCCCAGAGAAAATAGAAACTCTCACATAACTATAGGTTTTTGTGGATTGGACTTGGATGGATGATTTTTTTTTCTAATTTTGATTCGTCCCTGGTACCTAAAAATTCATGGGAATAACTGTTTGATCATATATTTTTATGGTCAAACCAACTGTTTGGACAGCTACTCAATGGACCAACATTTATGCATAGATTGTCTTTCCTCCTTTCCTAAACACAGTGATCAGTGCCAGCAATAATACTACACAATATATCCCATCTTGTACGCACACTTCTCTTTTAGAATCCTACTCTATTTAAGTTTCTTCTGTTGTTTTTTCCCTGACTTTTTTTGTGTGACTTTCCTGTGTCTTTGTGCCTGATATATTGATCTCCAGTCAGTCTCATTTTAGACTATGACATTTTTTGCCTATATATTTTCCGCTAAAATGTTACTCTTCCCCTTAGTTTCAGACTCTGGAAACTGTTAGTACCTTTTGTTCTCTAAATGGCAACTGTATTAAGCAATAAATCCAGAATTCAAAAAACAAAACCAAAAACCCAATGCCCCAAACCTTTACTAATGTATGAAGTGAATTATACTTTAGAAGAACCAAAGATGGAGAATGTGGAGGGAAACAATTTACAGGTGAGAAAAGACGTTTCCAACCAAGCAAAACCTCAGGAGCTGCTTCATGTCGTTTGCGTAGTGCTGTGCTCTTGGTACTTTGTGACTCTTAAATTTCACTATGATCCTGATCTTGTTTCTTGCCAAGAGCCTTCTCCATCTTTTGGCAAATTCAATTATTTTACCTACAGCCAGACTTCTCTAGCTCACTGAACAATTTCCCTGTCTGTTCCGGAGAGCTCCCACATCTAATGGGTAATAAGTCAGAACTTTCAAATTCATCACTAAGCAAGCAGAAAGAATAAAAAAAAAATCCTGGTCCTGCCCTGCATTCTGTCAGGGCAGGGATTATTTTTTAAAAAAAATTAAAATCGTACACCAGAGGCAGCTGTAATTTTTTTTTTCTTTATTACATAAGACCTTTTTTAGCTCATAAGGAAATGATGGCAACCAACTTAGGATCCTGGCTGTTTAGTTTCTCTGCCTCACCATGTCCTGGCAAGTTCTTTACTTCATTTCTCCTCCTTCTCACAGTTGGCTACCCTACCTCCAAGAAGATAGTAGGCAAGTCTAGAGTAAATGTCTGTATATGTTGACTGTCCTCAGCCAAGGTGAGATGACTAATTATGTACTTAATTATATGACATGTTCTAGGTGATGAGGACAACACATGATAATACGAATGAGTAGGTCATTGCTTCCTCCCTCACCCCCTTAACATTTTTTAATTAACAGTTCTTTCCTGTTCTTGCCTGCCTGGTTTCTCCTATGGAAGTCGTCTAAAGACAAAATGTTAAAACTTTGTAAATTATGCATTACAATAAACACTCATTTTATAGTGACCTCATTAAATTCATAACATTCACTAACTGTGAGCTTCATGTAAACACCAAATGTTCCACTTCAGATACTAAAACTTGGGATAAAAAGTATTAAGCCGTGCTTCCACTAAACATGCACAGATACACTTTAGGGCATTCTTTTCAGATGTCATGTTACAGAATTTAGCACATTAGCTTGGGTGCAATACTTTGCATTTGGAGATGAATGCAACCAGAAGACTTGGAACACGTGTAGGTATCTCTTTAAAAGAGTAATGTTACAAACAAACAAATATTTATGTGCACAGAGATATTATGTATGTATTTTTAACTTCTATAATTGAATGTCAAGTCCAGGGTATGAACTAAGGGTGGAAAGTGACTTTTATTTAAACAAATGCATTTTATTATCTTATATTTTCAAAAGACATCTAATATGCTGAAAGTAAACCTGCTAATAAAGAAAAGAAAGAATGTTTTGTATAATACAGAAATAGTTGCCCTGTTCATACCAGGATTTCACAAGGAAATCATGTAGTGTATATTACCTGCTCCTTCAAATGTCCTTGCTTAAGTAAAACAGATTTTTAATAACACAATATAAAACTAGGATGAGCTTTTAATTCCTCATTTAAAACTTATAATAAGAATTATAAGTACTGTTTCTGATTTTATACATGCGAATGAAGTCTAATTTAGTGACAGAAGATATTTAAAAAAATCACTAGTCTCTCTGAAATCTTGACAAATATTAACTTGCAAATGTCTACTAGCACTTGCTTTTCTATTTAGTGCCAAAAAAGAATTTGGCAGACTAAGGTAGGATTATCTATTTAATGCACTAGATAAATTTGGATCCTGAAACAAATTTCGTAAATGGATTAAACGCTTGCTCCCAGAAGCATGGCTTACTGGGCTAAGTATCAGGATTGAAATCCCCACATTTCTTAAACAACAACTTTGAATCTTTCTCAGCCTCCTTCTTCCTTCAAAAAGATGGATAGATCACAATTATTTCAGGTTAGATTTTGGGAATTTGTCTCTCCAGCTGAGACCTTTGCCTGCACAGTATTCAAGATTACTGACAATATGTGAACCGCATGGTTCTCATAATTCTTTCTTCTTTTCTTTTCTTTTCTTTTCTTTTCTTTTCTTTTCTTTTCTTTTCTTTTCTTTTCTTTTCTTTTCTTTTCTTTTCTTTTCTTTTCTTTTCTTTTCTTTTCTTTTCTTT
>VUYV01000139.1:1647238-1704707 GCA_008711295.1 Anarhynchus alexandrinus | reverse complement strand
ATGATGTGCCTGCATCTGACTGGCGTTCTGACCCGCCCTCCCCCGCTCCTCCCCTCTCCTCTCCTCTCCTCTCCTCTCCTCTCCTCTCCTCTCCTCCCCCCACCCCACCCAAGTTTCCACAATGGCTTTTAACACTGTTTTGCTTGTATGCAGTCTTCATTTGCCAAAGCTGTGGCATTTTAAATTGTTGTCTAGATAATTTTGCTAGGTACCTCTGGAGATCAAGTATCTAAACCCTCATGCTATTCTGCTTTCATTTTTTTTGTGATAGCCATCTGTTAGACAATACAATACACTTCCTTAAATTGCACTTAAATTCCTGTAAATTGCACTTTTTCATTAATATGATTTTTGAGCATCTACGTGTATATCTGATAAAAAATTCTAATGTGATTTATTTTCCTTCCCTGAAATGAGAATTTTGGAAGCTCAGCACAAGTTAAATAGCAATATTAAGAATACTAGTATGCCTAGCTCTAAACACTATGAAACCATCAGGGAATATTGAAGTTGTAATACATTCCTGCTGTTTGGTTTTTATATTTGAAAAGTTCTAAACTGAAAGGGTTTGGGGTAGCTATAGATCTTTGCTCAAGACAATGAAATTCTTACTGAGATCTTTGGATTCATTAATCCATTTAAAACTTAAAAAATTCTGGTAAGATATATTTCTTCAAAAATGGAGAAGAGGGGACTTCTAGAAAGACAGAAATTACTTGTAAAGGAAAGATAAAAAAAAAGTCTTTATCTCTAGCCCAGCAGATGAAAATAATATTGATATTGTTCAGTCTTTCAGGAAAGAAAAAAGATGCTCTCACCAAAGGAGTGGTTAGTGTATTTAATCTTCCAACCCTATTTAAAAATGAAAGCATACTGTAGGGTGATCGAAAGGCAGAAAATAAGATAAAATGGAAAGGAAAAGTGGCTAGTAGGAGCTGATTTTCCAGCTTGTTCATATTGGTCATGCAAAAGTGCTAATTTAATCATTTGCCTTTACTAAATTCTAAAACACAGTAGTTGCAAAGTGAGGATTTTTGTTAGGTAATATTTTTCTTCCGATCTTTAGATGATGGTTCCATAGATGACAGGACAGAAGAGTATCATTTACAAGAAGTGATGTGGCAGAAAAATCCCTGTAGACACTTTAAGTTAGCTTCACCTTCTCTGACAGACTAGGAAAACAAACAGTAAAACAAACCTTATACCTCTAAAATAGTACCATGATGTAACTAGAATGTTTTTACCATCAGGCTCAGCTTATTCTGCATCTCATAGCTTCTGGTACAAACAGTGATCAATTCTTTTACAAGCAGCCTTAAATCAAAGGCAGACCAGCACAACCCATCCCTACAGCATCAGCGGTAGTGTTTTTAAAGAAGGGATAAGACATGATACATACTACTAACAACAGGGACATGATTTGTCAATAATGTTCACGAAATTGTACATTACTACTGCAGACTATTCAGAAAGAATACACAGTTCCTGAATACATTAATGTAACGTGGGAATCACAAAACAATTTCTCAAAAGTGGTAAAACCAAACCCTGTGACATCTGAAAGACTAAATCTAACTTTTGTGACCAACAAATTACTGATTCTGACTGGATGCAAGCAGGAGAGCAACATTAAAAAAAGTACGTCTCAATTAAATGAAAAATTGATGATAAATATCACATCATCAGTCATTTTTGTGATCCTGGAAAGTTATTCTTTTCATTCAGAAGTTATTCTTTTTGTTGCTACATTATTTTTTCTCATGACAGATACTTCATTCACTTACGCATCAGAGAACTATGTATGATAAAAAGCAACACTAGCAAGGAGTTATCTTTGTGAATTTCATTTAATTGAAATGGGTTTATAGCACATTCCTGTTATTTTATGTCTCAATGTAATTAGTTGATAACATGTATCACCATCATATGATGGGCTGTCCATATCATTCCAAGACCACTATCCTATATGTATCGGTGTAAGGCTTATTATTCCTTTTTAGGCAGTTTCCAAGAATTAACTGAGTCTTGATAAATGAATTACAACAGCAGCTGGTAGCTGCCAAGTATATGTTCCCTGCAAAGACTGTCTTAATGGTACAAAATATTTGAAAATTGCCTTCATCACAAATAGAAGGGTGCTACTTTCTCAGTACCTAATCTTTTTTTTTCCTTTCTGGATAAATATTTGGGTCATGCTTCTGCAATCATTTCTGAGGGCTCTCTATGGTCAGCAGAGGAGCACCTTTAACAAGCTGGAAATTGCAAGCATGCACTTATTGGAAGTAATCATCCACTCAGAATCAACACAAACATTGGTTTAAATTGCTGTGTTTCTTGAATGAGACTGACAGAGTGAAATAAGTTTACCTCTTGAAAAATATTCTTTATTTTGATTAANCACAATGTTATTTGACTCATTTTCTGTTCTCAAAACACAGTGAGGATTAGTAGTGGGAATATTATCCTAGGCATTACAGGGGAGGAAAAAAGAACAAACTTGGTACAAGCAAGGCTAAGGCCTGTTCACGGGATTTAGTTTTATTACTGAAATAAGTTATAGTATTGAAAACTAGATGTGCACCACTATCCTTACCCGCCCCTTTCTACCATCAATTCTGGTTTGGGTCTCTCCTGCAACATTGAATCTGTGATGTTGTGATCTTTTAAAAGTTACATTAGTTTCTTTTGCTCCTTGCACTTATCACATGCAATTCTAAGAGCCAATGAAAAAGTTTGATGAAAGGGTTATCAAAATTAGTTGTCACATATATTCAACAGCAAAAGTAATTTTAATGGTATGATTTAACGGTAGCCGTTGATTAACTGTGTTTCTCACCGTTATCATTATCACCCGCCAATCCCTTTTTGCTCAGTAATTGTTGGGATTAATCCATCTTTCTACGGAATAACTAGTGTTTCTTAGAAAAAGAGAGCTTGACTTGAATGTTGTCTCCTGCGTGCCTGCTGTACAAAAGCGCCTGTGTCACAAAATTCAAACCACAAGTTTCCCTGCTTTTGATCTATCAGGAGAATCTTTTCCAGAGGAGACCGCTTTCCCTCCAGACCAGGTATGTATTGCCACTCCAGACCACTTCCCACTTGGGCAGGTAGCAAACCCTGCAGTGCCAAATCCCTGACCCAGCAAGGTGATGGATCCTACAACTTCCCTCACCCCTTACAAGGTTTCTTATAGGCATTGCTTTTTGAATGCTTGGCTTTGACCAGCCCCACCCATTGTGGTGAGATCTTGGTTCCAAGATCCTGACCCTGCATATTTTGGCTTCCAGTGTAGGGGAATTACAATGCAGTTTTATTTGATTCTTTGAAGAACCAAGACAGATTTTTGGACCTGAGGTAATGTTCTTACTAAGTGTTTCAGATCGTCTTTGGGTTGATAGAATAATAGGCACACTAACTGATGATGCTTGGGACATTGTACCCCTTCACACAGAGGAACATAAACTTTTGATAATGACGGTAATATCAGCAGTTGGTTAAAATATTATCTGCAGCCTACTATTTACAAGAAAATACACAGGGCTTTCCAAGCTGTTTAATGAAGCTGCTCTCTAGTTATTATCAGGAACTTTAGTATTCAGACTAAGAGCAAAAAATTGAGGTTAGTTTAACATGTCCACTTAATCCTTAATTACAGAAGAAGTAAGAATGAACACAAATTAATCGTCTGTTTTGGAGAAGCCTTTTAAAGGTGTAGAAAGCATTAGGAAAAACTGTTATATGTTGCTACTATATCAGACTGACACTGAAACATTCTACCATAAAGCTTTTAGATGAAGCTTTTATCCTATTTTGTCTATGCAATGATTTAGTTGCTTGTTTGATTTTTCTCATACAATTGTTCAAGTGCTTTTGGTAGTATGCAACTTTTTTGTTTCTGTTACAGTATGGTAACATGTTAACACAACCATCTGTGAGACATAATCTGTTAAAATCAGGCTCACAGATTAATCTAGATTGGCAGGGATCTCTGGCATCATCTGGAACAATCCACTCCTCAAACCAAGACAAGGTTTAAAGTTAGGTCTAACTTTAAAGTTAGATCAGGTTCCTCAAGGTCTTTTCGAATCCTATTTTGGGTACCTCCAAGGATGGAGATTCCACAATCACGTTGAGTGTCCTCATGGTCAGACAAAAATTTGTAACATCCAACCAAAAATTCCCTTGTTTCCTCCTCCCTTATTACTGATAACCCAGGTTAATTTTTGATGCTTCAGTCAAGAAATTATATTTATTTTGGGTCTACATTTCCAGATACTTACATACCTCTGGAACATAGAAAAGTCCAGTGTATTCACTCCATGAAGCACAAAGTCTACAATTTTCTGTCACTCTTCTGAGAATAGTCCTCTTCTTGCTTTCTGCTCTCTTTACTATATAGCAGAAGAATAAGAAAAAGGAGGACAACACATAATGAAACCCCACAAAACCTGGTATGCTAGGAAACTATGATAATATATTATACTGTCAAGTTTCTTATCGATCCACTTAAAGGGACATTGACCTTTAATATTAATGTGCTTAGCTACAAATGTCATTGGAAAAGACTATAGTACTTAATCTTCAGTGACAGAAAATGTGCATGTCAACTGTGAACAAAACCACAGACTGTAGTGGAGAAATGTAGCCTTAATTGCATCATCTACTTGTCAGGAGGCTCTCGCCATTTGCTATTATGAAAAATGGAGATTAAGAGTATTATGAGGCCAAAAGGCTACTATTCTTCATGGAAAGACATTACTGTGAAATAAAAAATAATTAGATTTTTGTTGCAGACAGGAAAGGTGGTTAAATTATACATGTTTATTTCAAAAGATTAATATCAGGATGCTCTTGATATAAAATGAGAAGTACCAGCACAATACTTACAACAGTAAACAGAAAAGGGTTTATTGATTGTTTTACATCTGCCTGGAATTTATTTTCTTATAGGATATAAAATATAAATTATAAGGCATAACCTCTATTCAGAGGGGACGCTGAGCAGAAACACCATCATCTGTGCACAAACCCACTCCAAAACCACTTTTTTTTTTTTTCTGGAGCCAGAGGCTCTTAAGAAGTTGAGGCTTTCTGGCTGTACTGGGTGCAGGTGCCCGGGTGCTGGCAGCATGGTGCTGAAGGGGTGGTTTCCCTAAGGAGAGGCTGGGGCTTCCCCGTGCCAGACACAGCTGGTTCAGACAGACCCACCACAGGGCACAGCTGAGTCCAGCAGCCAAGATGGTGGTGCCTCTGGGAAAACACGCTCAAGAAAGGGCAAAAAATGCTGGAAGGGAGGGGCAGGGAGGAGAAAAAAAATTACAAAAAGAGTGAGAAACAACCCTGAGAGAGAAGGTGAAAGACAGAGGAGTGGAAAGAGAGGCTCACACTGGAGCAGGTGAAAAGTGTGAGGAGGAAGGAACAAGAGAGAGAAACTGCTGTGTGCTGACCACAACCCACCCTGGCGCCGCACCACTCGGTGCGAGGGAGGTAGACGAGTCCGGAGCGAAGTTGAGCTTGGGAGAGTGGGGAGGAAAGGTGTTGCTTTAATGTTCTTTCAATTTCTCACTACCTAAATCTATTTTAATTTAGCATAAATGAATCTTCCCAGGTTGAGTCTGTTGTGTCCATGTCAGTGATTGGTAACTTACCTCTCTTTCTTATTTTCTCCCCTTATCCCAATGAGGAGTGGGAGTGAGTGAGCAGCTGGGTGGGAGTTTGGCCCTTAGTCACAGCTCACCCACCACACTGGCTAAAGCCCAGTCTGGGTAATTAGATTTCCTTTACATAAAACTACTTCTCTATCTTACATCAAGAAGTAATTATTTAAGCCTACACATGCAACACTGTGCTACAAAATTGCTGCTCCTAAACCAACAGCAAATCTAGAGAGAGGTGAGAGGAGGCTGAGTTGGAGCTGTGTTCAAAGGAACTTACTGAATCAGTTAAGACTAAAAAAAATGTTTGGATGACCAGTATTGTTTGCCTTTTTTTTTTTTCTTTCTTTTTTTTAACTTACATGTGACTTTATTTTTCTTATTTGCTCCTCTTCATCTCAATATATGTTTATATGTATTAATGTTGTCTGAGGAGCCAGTAGGAAGTTAAAAATATTGTCAATCACCAACCTCTTGTTTCTTATTACTGAAAGACTTAGCAAGTACTCAGCTAACACTACAAGGAAGTCATTCTGATCAAATAAGAAGATAAAACTGTTCAACACTGCTAGGTCAAGGTAATGAAGCAGTTAGATGAAACGACAATGGCAGTTGAAGTGATACACAGGTTACAATCTGGTGAAACTTTAGGACACTGAAAGTTACTTTGTACACAGTTAATTGGGCAGTTTGACAGCAGGCAGGACTTGTTACAGGGTATGAAAAATAGCTGGCTGCAAGACGGTTTCCATCTGATGTGCGTTGAATCATAGAATCGCTGAGGTTGGAAGGGACCTTTAAGATCAAGTCCAACCATTAACCTACCCTGACAAAACCACTTCTAAGCCATGTCCTCAAGTACCACACCTACCCTTTTTTTAAACACCTCCAGGGATGGCGAATCCACCACCTCCCTGGGCAGCCTATTCCAATGTTTAATAATCCTTTCAGTAAACAATGCAATCCGCCCAAGCTCAGTGGTGCGTAAATGTGATTTTCATAGGCTGCATATATTTCAAATGAAAGCATTGATCATATGTTTCTTTTTTTGAAAATTACATTCAACGTATCTTATTCCAAGAAGCTATCAGCAAAAAAACGTTTATGCACTTACTCTTCAGCCATTGTTCTCAACCAATATGTTGTTATGACAGGGTAGGTCTTAGAATGGATTACATGGAGACATCAAGTTTAAAGTAGCAAATATAATTTTCTCAAAGTAATACCATGAGTCATAGTCCGTTATATGATACAGTACAGAACAGAGCTGAACCTAGTGCGGGGAAAGCTACACAATCTAATTAACATTATTCCAAATGTTTCTGTCAGTCCCAATAAAGCAAACCATAGACACTTATAAAAATCATTTAATGATTTAATGATCCCAGAAACTCACAGTATGAGCTAATATAAATTGCTGTAATGCTTTCATTCAACTTTTTAAAAACCTTGAATCTCTGATAAACATAATTTTTCAAATAATACAGTGAGAATGAAAATTATATTCATAAATATATAAAAGAACACAGTTGTATTTGTTATACTGCTAATGTTAGCTATGCAAAAACTAGAATTACTTTCAGCCTGTAACAGACAAATGAGGTTGTTAGGAAAACCTATTAGACTATAAGAGAATTGTTAGAGACTATTATCCACTTATTAAAGATACTGTGGAAGTCTGAAGCATTATCAAGAATAATTTCTTGTTTTCCCTAAAAGGAGGTTTTCTCCTCCGTTTTTCTAGTCACCAAAGTTAGTCATTTCTGTTCCAGGATTGGAAGCTCTAGTTACATCCTAGACCCAGCACTATATTTAAGATATGCAATCATCAGTAACGTTATTGCTAGAGGAGCAGATGCTCAGTTTTCCCACTAAGTTCAATGAGTTTCAGCGCTCAGCGTTTCTGAAAATCCATTCTCTTTGTTGCATAGTAGATACA
Organism: Anarhynchus alexandrinus; assembly: GCA_008711295.1. Lineage (NCBI taxonomy): Eukaryota > Metazoa > Chordata > Aves > Charadriiformes > Charadriidae > Anarhynchus > Anarhynchus alexandrinus. The sequence continues at coordinate 1,697,114 of VUYV01000139.1, read as the reverse complement.
GCGGGCACTGAGCTTCAGAACAGCTTTGAAAATTTTGGGCTAAAGTGTAACTCTTTCCTTGTCATAGACTGTAATCTTTCATATTGTATCACTGATTCCTTCCCTGTCTATATAACATTGGACTTTTAGAGGCCAAACTGTACCTGAGATGGCCGAACAGCCAGAAGTGAAATACTGTGTTTCAGTCATATCGACCCTGGAATTCAGCTGTAGGAGGATATATCTGTGAAGTATGGGAGTAGGAGGAGCAGATTCACCTATGTTCACTCCATTGCTTTTCTGTCAGTCAAGGCTAAGATATTCCCTAGCTATGACAACAGGAAAAAAAAAAAAAATTAAACATGGGTTGACATCCATATTATTCATATTCTATACCTTTTATGTCTTTATTCAATCTACTCAGACTTCAGAATCAGGTATTGAAAAGTAAATTGTGTACTCTGATTGCCACTGCTGTAGGAACATACTGGGAATGAGACATAGTATTACTCTTCCTCAATAAGCCTAATAGCGCAGACTGTGGTGTGGCTTGTTTCAGTATGAAAATTCTGTAATGACTTGTCCATGTGAGCAAGGAGTAAATTCCTATTTCCATTTTGTCGTGGGTTAGGCCAACTAGGACACATTTCAAAGCAAGCAGGAGACAGGAAAGGAGCTACAATTCAGCATATAAACCTCTCTGAACTTTAGTGCCTCCTATTCTTGTTTTAAAAGCTTTCTTCTCTATCTTTCATGCTTCATTTTATTATTCCCTTTTCAGTCACACAACTTTTGACATAGCTGATTCCAGCTGTCGTTTTTCACAGCGGCTACCAGGGAAGAGAAACATACAGTCCCAGAGAGCACACTGTGAGGACATATATGACCCACCTGGCAGGAGCCTAGAAAAAGTTAATGAAAACTCTAATTATCTATCTTTGACATGAAGACAATTAGAAACAACTACTGTAATAGACTACATCAGGAGCACTCTCAGGAGGAGCTGTTGAGATTTTAAGCTATGGTGAAAAGGTGTAATGGGATGGAAATAGTCTGCTGAATTACGAAGGTAAGAAGAAAACCCAGAGAAAGCGTGAAAGATAATAGGCAGAAATAGTCTCTTGCCACTTATCTTGACCTCTATGGCAAGACACCTGAAGAAGAGTATAGGCCCTATTTTTACCTCCAAGGGATGTAGAAAGGGTCTGGGGATAAAGGGCCTGAAACTGACAGATACCTACCTTGTGTTTGTGACAATCCTTACTAATTCTGATCTGAAAGTGCTCTTCCTTACACGGATGGAAAGATCACATATGACGGAAGGACTGTTATACCAGACAGGAGACATAGCTATAACCATAGCTAACTCCTATATAAAAGATGAGAACAGATAAAACATTAAAACTCCTATTGAAATGTGCATTTAAGTTCAAAAAGACTAAGGTCCTGACTAAGATTTACTGGTTTGTAGTTAGATACTTGTTCAGCTGAAAGAGTGAGTATTTAGTGTTGACTGATGTGATACCATTTTATCTACTGTCATTAAAAGAAAATTGAGATGGCTAAATGTAGTAATAACTGCTGCCTTTAAATATTGTTTGGTGGGCACAAGTAGGTATTTAAAACATTTACTTTAAAGTCAGGACTAAAACTTAGTGTCCTACACTAACTCTTATTTAGTTTGAAAGATCTCATTAAGTGCCACTTTGGCATCTGGTCCCCATTTGTAATGTACAGCAACTTTTGCAGTAACAAGAAAAACATTTCACAGAACTCTGATTTGAAGCATTTTGTAAGTCTTTATTAAGAATATATAGCAATCATGCAGGAATCTTAAAATTATAGATAGAGTTTGCAGACCTCTCAAACTGGCTTTTGCAACTATAAGTTACTGCAAATTTTCTGGATAAGTTGTCTGAATTGCCTGATGCTTTGGTAAAGTATTTTAAATTAAGTTAAATTAAGACCCAGAGAAAATGTTTTAAGATATACAATCCTGAACCTACAGGCAATGTTTTTTAACATGAAACACTGAAATGAGTTCTAAATGAATCTTTAGCAGCAGGATGCATGAAAATATACTTCTACTCATACAATCTTATGCACAGACACAATTGTACTTAAATTAGATATTCACTAGTTATTGTGTCCCTCTGGAAACATCTCAATAGGAAACTTTATTTACATTCCTATTCTGACACTCAGTGTGTTTCCAACTTCTCCTTTCCTAGGTGCATCCTGAAAATTAATGCTAAATACAACACTGAGTAATGCCTCCCACTCTGGAGACATTCCAAAACTGCCTGGATGCCGTCCTGTGCAACTTGCTGTAGGTGACCCTGCTCTGGCGGGGCAGTTGGACTAGATGATCTCCAGAGGTCCCTTCCAACCCTGACCATTCAGTGATTCTGTGATTCTGTAATACCAGAACCAGGAAATCCAAAATACACCAGGGAACTGTGTCCTATTGCTTAATGTGGCATCTTTTCTGAATCCTGAAGGGAAAGGCAGGTTCTGTTTTTCGTCTCTCCTGCAAAAGGCTACAATGGATCTGACATATGGTTCCACTTTGATAACTGACCATTGCTAATTACACCCTGAATTTGGCTTTTTCTGTCACCTGTGCAAATCACTTTGTAGTAATGTCACATATTCCTACAAGAAAAAATGTCGTCACAGGTAGTTAAAATATACTAAAGTGCATAGTATGTAAAATGTAATTTTCTAATTTAATGGGATTTATGAATGCTTTGGCTGTTCTTTCATGTTAGATACTTAACAATAGTTCTGCCAATTTTTAAGAAATCTAACTCGTCTATGACCTCTGAACTCTTTTTAATAAATGGTACTAGGTTTACTTGTTTTTTTGTCTTCTGCAACCTCACCTGTCATGAAGGGGCTCCAAGGGAACTCCTGACAGTTCCTCAGGATAAGCCAATTCTCAGAGCAACCTGAGGCAAATTTCCTTAAACTGGACTGTTTTGAAAACTTTTAATCTCACCTTAAGTTCATATTCACTTATTGATGGAGTTATTGTCTGATATTGCAACACAGACTGATGACTTGAACAAAAATATCTTACAGACATTGGCCCTCTCATTGTCAGTTTTCTGTCCCTTCCAAGAAGTCAGAGGACTTACCTTTGCTTGACTCTTCTTTTAAGTTATTTATAAAATATTTTCACTATATTTTCTCCCTTTTACCTGTCGTGCTTCATCCTGAGTCTCAGATTTTCATATCATTGAACCTAAATACTTTTGTAAGCTTGTTTACTCTCCTAATTGGCTTGATCTTCCTTTATTTTCTGTACTACCACTTGTGCCTGGCATGGTACTTTGTGGTTTATATAATTTAGCCTTGGTGCTCTTTTCCTCAGCAGGCTGCTAGGGCAGTATGTACTTGCAACTTGTCCATTCTTCAAGGAAAAAGCACTTAATTTAACTCTTTCCTCCCCCCACCGCCCCGTCCCAGCTTATCCTTTGTCATATCTTAAACTCAGAATTGTGGCTGCCACACAATCTGCTTTCATGATGTCTATTGCATTTATTTCAGTATTCTTCTTTCTGCTGTTCCACAGAATACCAAAATCACTGTTTGCTTTTCCAGGAATGTCAATGGCAAGGACATGTGTTCCTCTTTTCCTGTACTGCTACAGGCAAGAACCTCCAGCAGAGAAATGCGCAGACAGTGCAGAGCAGCATCTCAAATTGCTACAGCTGGAGGATCAACAGCTCCTCTGTACATGCTCTCTGCTGTGAAGCTCTTCAGCATTTCAGGACTGGCATTTCTTTGCAGCCTTGCAACCATTTCTAGAACCATATTCTGAACATCAACATATTTATTACTCTTATCCTTGCTTTTGCTAGCTGTTCTGATCTGTTCCTTAAATATTTTACAACAAGAGGAAAACAAATGCGAACATATTAGTTTTAGAAGCTGTTTGTTGCTTGATGTTGTTGGGGATGGAATTGTGGTCTCAGCTGAAAAACTTTAAACTGATCTTTGCCACTTCTGTATATACCTTATTTCAGATTGAAATAATTAAAACTAGCAGTCTAGAAAAAACTTCACATATTGCCGAATCACACTTGTAGAAGTAATAAAAATTGAAATCAAATAAGATCTGGTGAATAAATTTTTATTCAGCTTTAGTCAGGCTACTTGAAAAATTCACAAATTTAACTTTGAAGCAATTACCTGATAATTCACATAGTACATTTCTTTTCTCTTTTTTGTCCCTGATTCTTCTATCTTTTGAAACATCTTTAATTAAAGCAAGTTAGCCACTGGGATCTTTATCTAAAATTGCTTCTACTTGTCTTATTTTGTTCAGAGATGTCACACAATTCAAGACTGGACTCAGTAAGTATAGCCTTGAGGCAGTATGCAGCTGTGTTTCTTTTTCACCTGTGCCCACTTCTGTAAAAATATCTGATCATGTCTTTAATGTTCCAAAAGCTTAGTGAATCTAGGTTAAATCCCAAGAGTCTGACAAGTATCAAGCTGCTTGCTGAATTTTCCAATTGGTTGACTCAATAAGAATACAGTGATAAAAATGGGGAGAAGTGCATTTGTGAGCATGTGTTGCTTCCGATGATGCTAACAGGAGAGCTAAAATTCTTTCTCGTGCTCCTTCTCTCCTTCTCCTTCTCCTTCTCCTCTTGTCAAACCTGTACACAAACACAATTATTAATACCATTAACCACATCAGACATACTTATTTTATGTTACAGTTCTAAAAGATTCAGAAGACAGAACCTTAGAGTTCAAATCTTGCAGCCTCTGAAAATATTTCACCAAACACTATAAATGTGCATTTTTCTGGTGTTGGTATTTCCACATATGAACTAGTGTAAATAACTAATCCCACAAGCTCTGGTTCATCAAAAATCTCTTGACAAGGTCGAGGCATATTAACATACTCTAAACTCCTATTGTTACCCTTTAACAGTCTCACAAAGGAAGATTCAATGTGTTTACTTACATGTGAACAACGAAGAACATCGCTATGCAAAACTAATAAGGCCTTTGATGTAAAAGGATAATTTCTGCAATTTTATGTTTTATAAGAACTATCCACTTATATCGTGATATCTGTTCCTTTTATAAATGCGTGTGTGTGTGTATGTGTATGGATCATGTGTGAGATTCATGGTGAGCCAGCTCAAGTTAGCTTTTCTTTATGCTGTAGAAGATAATTTTGGTACCAGTTACACTTTGATCTGTGTTTAGAAAAACGTTTTCTGGACAAGCAGGTGTACTATTTCACTGAGCAAGTCATTGTCCTTGGAAAGTCAAAATAATCACTTGTTTCTTTCATATTCACAATAAATAAAGAAATAAATAATTTAAAAGTAATGTAGGGTAATACTTAAGGGAAAGGCATTTAACTGGGGACGGAGAATTCTAAAATTATATTAAATGAAACTTCCTTCTTCCAAAAAAAAAATTAATTCTAGCATAAAATCTATCATTAGCAGAAGGAGAAAAGCTAAAGTAGAAGCAAATCTTGACTGTCTGCATAGGACAGATAAAGCAATTTTTCTAAATACCTATTTCATAAAGGTTTTAAACGTGGCAAGATTCTTCATAGTGCAAGTGGTGAAAATAATGTGAAATTTCATGAGGTAACAATTCAAAGTGTATTTCAATTTTATTTTCTATGCCATCTCCCCCCATTCACTAGTGATCTTGAGTTTAAGAACCAATACTGATTAAACTTTAATATTCTGGAATTAAACATTAATTCCTCAGATTTTTTCAAAAATGGCGTTGTTGGTTTTTTTCCAGGTGCTCACAGCAACAAAGCAGAACAAAATAAAATAAGTCACAGCAACAAAACACATAGGAGAACTATAAATAAATGAATACAGCACTGATTATAATATTTCATAGTCAAAATTATTTATTATTTATAAAGCAATTGAGAACTAATGATAAAGAAGAATCAGATACACATTATTCTATTTTTTGGAATCATGCATCAAGGATTTATACCTAAAAAGTTGCCAGAATAGACACACACACATGCACACACATATATGTAAAATTTCAGCTATCAAAAAAATTATGTATATTTATGTTCTTTATATATGCATAAATATATATATGTTTTATATATATATCTTTATATATGCTCTTCAAGCAAACACTAATGAAATCATTTTTTTCAGGAATTTTAATGGGAAGCTGAAACTGTTTATCATGCCAAGAAAAATCTTGAAGACATATTATATCTGCTTCCTATGTGTGCACAGTTCCCAGTTACTTCCGCAGGAGATGTGTTACGTGTACCCAATGTGACGTCCCTCTTAATAACATGCAGTACATAAAACTTTTTGCGTGAAGGATCTGATTTTGAATCCTGAAATAGAGTTCTCAGCTGTGTGAAGGGTATGCTAGTGACTGTAATGTAGTGTTAATATCATCTGATGACACTACTTGCACATCCATAATAAACTGGGACTGAATAGGTTAGAAATTGTTTAATTCCATCAGGTGGAAAGTCACAAGTAACAATCAGATATGTTCAGGTGCCAGGACTGATAAAAAAGAAATTGTCATCTTCCTTGGAAGGATTGATATGATGGGTAAGAATCCTTGCAAAATACACAGTTCTTTTCACCCCACCTTTCATGTCACTCTTACAGTCAATACCACTCTTCGTAAGCTCCCTGGACACTGAGTGTTCTTGCACTTTCTAAATGTTCTTGAAGTACAGGGGACCAATGTGCATGTGGGTCAAACAAAGGCAATGGATTTGGCATTGGCTGTAAGATTATGAGTGGACTGCTAAGGAGAATCAAGGCCGAAATTACCTACAGTGATTAAACTGAAGTTAGTGGAAATTACTCTGTGGTTAACATTTACAAAGTATGGACTTGGGACCTTATGTTCAAAAGATTAAACCCATTATAGTTGGCAATAATAATGGTAGAGGGTTTTTTTTCCTTNTTTTTGTTTTTCTTTTTTAATAATTTTTCTCTTTATGTTGTGCCTGTTTGATTTTCACTACATCATTAGGGAGAGAAGAAAGCGTAGGAAATGTGGAAGGGCAGAAGCTGCTGCTGGAGAAAGAACTGACAGGCTCAGTATTTTATAGTTTAGTAAAAGTGGATCTCAGTCTTGGAAAAAGTACAATTAACCTTTCTGAACATGTAATAAAGTTTGCATTAATTGCTTTTTCTCTTCTGCCCAAAATGCAGAATTGGTAGCTATTTAGCATACAAATATATTTGCTTTTGTTCAAATAGGTTGAACACTGTTGATTGTTCTCCATATATTTTTTCTGAACTTTGATGATAGTTACTTTACACGGAGTGGCACTTCTCTGCTGCTCTGATTTCTCAAGAAACTTTTCTGAATCAGTCAGTGAAGGAGAAAGAGCAATATTCTAATTACTGGATGGTAATTTACAAAGACTTTCTCTGTTGCCCTAGAAAGTGTGTTTTGAAAGTGTGTTTTAAATGTGTGTTATAAAACAAACATTTTGAGTGTTTGCCAAATGTACCTGGAACGGGCAGTTTTGAGTGCCACTCTTTTCTTTCAAATAAAAAAATATAAGTGGACAAGACAGACAAAAGAACTGAGAGGTATTATCAAGCCATACCATTAAAAAAAATATAAATTATCTATTTACATTTCTTAATGAATATTTAGGTTGTGATATAAGAGGATTGATGTGGTAACGGTGATTTGATTGAACGGCAAACACTAAGGGTACACTTAGCATGAGAGCTCCAAAGTTAGCTTTATTCTTACAGTAACTTTGCAGTTCTGTTCTCTTTCTTACTGACCTTTCGTATGTATTCCTGGCTAGAAGTTGGACTTTTTTCTAGGAAAGGAGTTTTATCTTTCTGTCTTTTAGAAAAGATAAAAAAGAAAATGGTTTCAGAATAACCTGAAAGGAGGATCAGTTCCATGCCTGTTAAAAAATAACAAAACTTATGTTATCTTCATTTCAGGCAGAAGTCCAAAGTGTAGATGCAGAGTAAAAACTGAAGGGGTTTACAAACTGAAAATGAGCTTTTCAGTAACTTACTCTATTTGTTTAAATCTCATTGATGTTTACTCATAGAATATGTGGATAGAATATTTCTTGGCACTATTCAAAATCAACCGTACCCAACATCATGCAGTTTGCCATTAAATCCAAATGCAAAATCAAGGATGAAATAGATGTCATGTCTCTGAGATAGACATCAAAGAAGAAAGCTCTGAAATAAAAATAGGCGGAGGAGGCATTAAATGCTGCCAGAAGAGAACTTAAGCTTTACTCCACCTTTGGGAAACAAGGGTAGATCTTCTTACATCTTTGATAACCTTGAACCTGTAGGGTTTCTTGCGTTGGCATCTCTGTGATGCTGATTTCTACGCATAGTGCAGGTCACTACGTACAAGCGCAGGTGGGGAAAACAGCCGTGAGCTCTTTTACACATCTTGCTGTACAGATGTGTGGACTGGCAGGGAGTAAAGGGAGTCAGAGCTCAGTCCCTATGAAATGACAAGCCAGCCAGGAGAGCTGGCCTCTTCCAATCCGTGCTGCTCCATACTGGAGAAGGCATTAAGATGGAAAAACTCTTTCTAAGTCGTTTTTCCCAGACCTTTACATGGGACTGTAAGGTTACTTCACTATGACAGCTTATCCAGTTCTTTATTATCCAGGATAGCTAATAACTACCATTTTCACTCAAAATAGATTACAAGCAGAAGCATGCTACACATAGAAACTGCAAGACCTCAGACGTGGATATTAAATTTCTTGTAAGGGATTCAAACTACCTGCTGTGGTAGTGAACAGTTGGTAAACTGAACAAATCAATCCGAAGTACCTGATTTTATTCAGTTATTACTTAACACATTTGCACTGATTTCTGCACGGTCTTACTGAAATATGAAAAAATAAAATAAACAAAAAGAGGTTTTTGGACAGATATGGTACAGAATGAGAAGACAAAAAAGGATAAAAGTCAACCTATTATCTTGTTTTTATCTGTAACGCTGCTGATCCAAAAAGAACTTCCATTAAGGGTAGCCTTTAGGGACAAGTTTTGAGTATATAACCTGAATACAAAATACTCAGGATCATGCATATTTATCTCTACTAATGAGAGACTAAGTGTTCTATTAGATGACATTCATTTTAAATGGCTAAGTCTCATAAATTGCGTATCTTAAATCATAATTAGGATCTGTGATTAGCTGAGACATTTCAAAAGAGGTACTTGAGGAATCAGTAAAATAGAAAAGATATATATCAAGATTCAATGAATAAAACACCTTGTTTGCACTACAACCCTTACACATAGAGCAAGAGGGTTGGAATAGAAATGTTAATACTCAGTTGAATTTATAGCATGATTCCAAATTTCTCAAACACTGGAGCTTTAAAACAGTACCTCTCAGTCTCTTTTTACGGTAATCTCATATTTCTAATATAAAAGCAGAATATATCATCTTCCAAGAAAGGGAGAATGGCCTGTGAGCCCTTACAGCATTCTCATGATATTTTAATGCAGCATATATCTCAGCATGAAGGTCCATGCTTTAAAGTGTAATTACTGTATTGGGAAGTGTTAAAAAGAAAACAATAAAGCCATCAATTCTTTTTTCTTGTCCCAAAGTATATCAGCATAAATATATTTTGACCTGAATTACATGAAGTCAAACTGGACTGTGTTGAACAGGAACCAGCTACTAAACATAGTAGAAGTCTTTTTAGGTACAGTGAGAATGGATATTACATACATTCTTAGCAACAAATTAAGCTGTTGAAATAAATGTTTTGATTGTAACGCTAAGTTCCCTGTCTTTTTAAGTTATTACTTAACACACAAAAATATTGGATTTTGCATGTACAGTATTGCTAAGATAGGAAAATATTATTTCTTGCATGTCAGCATCCAACTAACCAAATTTGCTTGCTTGATTTTGAAATGAGTTATAATATCTAATTAACAGCTAAAGAATATAGCACAATTTTCTTGTTCTTTCAGTTTTTCTTTCTCATGTGAGGGGTTTTACTTTTCAAAAATTCAGGAATCTATTCATCCATTTAATTATTCTTATTTAGTTCAAGTCATTTTTATCACGACTGTCTTGTGAAATCAGGGTTTTTAACAGATAATTGAGAAAAAGAAACCCAAACAAATATATTTCTAGGGAAAATAAAAATTTTGTGATAATTTCTATGTGTTTTGTTTAGTCTAAATGTGAAACAACACAAGAGAATTTGGAGAACAAGAAAAAAAAAATCACCTAAAAGGAAGATACTTACAACCCTTCATCTTCACTAGTTTTCACTGATGAGCTATGTAATATAATCTCCTAATAGACTGTCATTTAATCAAGGTTGATAGAAATAGATATAGTAGGCATAGGCACTTAGTTCTTGCAAACCAATCTATTTAATTACTGGTTGTGTATTAAGTGTGGGAAGTGTTACATTTTTGTTTACTGAATTTGAGAGGGTCTTTAATATGCTAGCAGGTGGTTTTTTTAATATATCTATAAAAAAAAAGTCACCTTCTTTGAAACTGGCAACATGTATTGAATAAGCTCTATTAACATCTTTATGAAAGACAACGTTTTTAGCAAAATTTATTAAAGAAAATCCTGAGGATTTCAAACAACTCAGCTTATTAGAGAGCATACTTGCCAATTGTAGAGTCATAGATGAATGTTTCAAGAAAGGCAACCTTGTGGCAGAAACCTATTAAATGACTAAGAGTTCAATATCCTAAGAATGCAGCAAATTGGACAAACTAAATCCACATTTTTTCAAATTACATCTAAACCTTGGCAAGCCAGGTTGTTATAGCAAAATATAAAGGTGGATGTATATAGACACATACACATACATAGACCTTGTATGAATTTGCTCTGCTGTAGTCTAAAACTGCAACAACCTCCTACAGAAAGAGAGAAATTGAGCTATATGTCCTCTAGTTCCAAATATGCATTCAGAAGCATGCAAAGCTCCTCCACTGACTTGTTTTATAAAATAATGGATGCTTGTTTACCACCAGATTGCTTCAAAAGATGTTTTCTTCACTCAATGTTATGATAGGCCCTATGTAGCCAGTCTTAATTGTCACTCAGAGATTATGTCACTCTGAAATGAATTTACATCTCACATTCTTGTAATGCTCACATACAGTCTTAGGCCTCTTATTCTATGATTCTATGATTCCTAATTTTGTGTAATAGGCTCAGACCTGCCAATCCCATTTATAGGAACTGGTACTTTAGGATAATTCACCTTTTATCATTTTTACTTCCAGAAGGGAAACAGGGTTTAATCAGCTGGAATCTGAGCTTTCATATCCTTTGTCAAGTTCATTGTGCTCATCAGTTTCGAACTCATATTTTTTCTTAACTTCATGATTCATTTCAAGAGACAAGGCAAATTCTATGGTATTAATTCAATCTGCTGCTGTTAGCCTGCTCTGCCAAGCTGTATTACATAACCACACATTTGGAGCTATCTATTGAGATTTCTATTTTAGTCTGGAAAAATGACAACCAAACCCAAAGACATGCATGTGGTACTTTTTGGTTCCTTCCTTCTCTGACCTCTGCAGTATTTCACAGAGCTGAAAATCCCACAAGGGGGATTCTGTGAGAAGGCAAGGATGGAAGAACCTGCTCAACTTAAGGTCTCTAAACTTATTCCAGAGTGATATTTAGTGTTTGAAGTAATCATTTAAAATTATGCCTTTTAATCTTTTTGCTTTGAATTGATTTTAAATCCAGTAAACCAGCCAAACTCCAGTGCTTTCTTTCTCCAAATGTGCTTATGCTTTCCTAAGTTTCATGTCCCATCTGTTTTCCTGAACTATCATGACCCTGTCTTTATTCCATTCAGAACAAAGGAAATATGATTAAGGGAGTGGAAAAAATTGTTTCCAAGAGAGGCAGAATAAAAGCAGCTTTGTTTACAGAAGGCTGGTGCAGAGAATTCCTGAGCTACAAAGTAAACTTTGAGCCTCACTAGGGTAATTATCTCTATTTCTCCTTAGCAGTGATGCCAGAACACTTTGGGAAGCAACTTTTTTTTGCATCCATACTCACCGAATATATTTATCATGGAAATAAAAAGGAATAACAAAAGAAGTTTAGTTTGGAATTCAGAGCTGGATCACTTAAGGTAGTTTCCATGTCCTAAGCTCCTCCTTCAAAAGCAGGAATAATTCTTCCTCATTATAGCAAACCTTTGAGACAACAAAAGACAGTTCCCTTTGTGTTTAGTTCCAGTTGAACTAGTAGGGCTTCTTCTGTGGTCTTCAATAAAAGTGGAGCTCGTAGTGTGCTAGGTCACCTTCAATGTTGTGCAACTTACTAGGATATTGAAACTTATTGGGATATTTTTGACTAATATCTGCAGAGTCTGCATCTTCTTTATCTATTTTGGTTATAAGCTTATTTTAGATCAAGGAGAGCAGCAGTTACTTTAATCTCTGGTGTCTATATGGTTCGTGGAATGATTTCTAATATAGTAACCCCAGATTACAAACATCAGTGTTTTTTTGTGAACATGATAAGACCCTCTTGTAAGTTCTAATTCATAAGAACAAAACAATTTCGGTATCTACACTACATGCATTACTCCAGGAAAAAAACATACATTGACAGAAATATTTTGTGCAGTCAGCGAGACCTACTCTTTCTGTGGAATATAACTCTACAGCAAACAGTACAGAGAAATTCTTACATCATTTGTTTGCCTTTTTTGCATCTCATGCTGACTTCTCATTGTTGAGATAGTCCTTTCCTATTTCTAGGAAGCAGGATTGATGGGGCAGGACTTGTGTTAGTACAAGTATGTTTGATTTTAAAGACTTTTGCTAACCATTTAACTAATGGCTTGCCTAAAGAAAGTAAAACATGCAAATAAAGAACACTGGAGTAGTGGGTCTGCTGGCAAAATACTCCATAGAATCAAACTTGATAGAAAAAGAAGCAGAATGTACCAAATATTCACACACTTCAACTTAAACTCAGTTTGGCTGAAATAATTTCCTTGTAATTAAATGAAAGGATAAGTGCTGAACACTTTTTTTTTACCACCACCCCACACACAAAAACACACACACATACCTTCTTTTAACAACCATCTTCTCTTGTTAAAAAAAAACAAAAACAAACATGAGGGAATACATGAAATACTTTATAACTGAAGTGGAAAGTGACTAAGAACTTCCTTTTTCATATTACTTGGTTTTTTAGTTTTAAAAACAGTTTTATCAGCTTATTCTAATTTAATTTATAAAATTTATTAAAGAGTCTGTGTACCAGTCAAGTAGTACTTCAGTTACAAGGAGTGAACAACACTTGAAGAACACTTGAATTTTAACTATCCCATGGTTTATTTTAGATTCATCTTCCCAGAGGAGCCCTTAGAACGGAGTGATAGGACAGAGGTCTTGCTCCAGTGGCAGGAAATTCTGGCTGTGAGATACTCTTTCTTTTTACAGTATTACTTGTTGGGTATCTGGAAATAGTGGTAATGATACGAGTACAGAGAATTACTCTTTGGCGCATGCAGAGTAAATTTGAGGTAATAGCAAGCTATAAGTGATAGCCCCCTATTCTCAATATGTAGCTTTCCTAACTAGAAAGACTGAGCATGACTTGTTTAAGATTAAAAAGAGAAATTAGCTTGCACTTGTTCAGCACAGGTTCAGTGGGCTACCCTTGTATCAAGAGTCTTGTCTTACAATGTGTTATTATTTTTTGTCATGGTTAAAATCTTCTTGTTGTCAACTCATAAGTTCATTTTGTGCACTTGCACTTAATCATCCCTGTTACCATTTCAACATGTTATTTGATTTAGAGAAAGCCAATTATAATCTGAATTTTAAAATTCCATCTTCCTGAATGTTATTTTTAAGTTACTGGAGTGGAATGACAGTTTTCATTATTCTCTCTGGACGAAAAGAAGAGAAGCAGCTTTATGAGAGTATTTCTTTCAGGATGCTGTCTTCATCTTTAAATTATTTGACACTAAGTCATGGTATTTACCACTTCTAAAAGACAGAAAAAATATACATTCTGTTAGACCACACAGATAGACTTTAAAGGACAGCAGTGACGATGTGTATTATGGGTAAAAGTTGAGTCTAAACTTTCCTTTTGAAAAGTATTGGAAGAATATATTAAGATAAGATCAGTCAGTCATCATCCTTAAAAAACCAACAAAGTCAGCAGTGAGATGATTTTTCCGTAATTAAGACTAACTCATCTTTTACATATATAGTAAATGGTAAGAAATAAAAAGCTAGCATATGCTGATGCATATAAATCCTGGGATTGGAGCCTTTAGTTGGACTTACAATTTGAACTATATTTTCAAGGACGACCTAGTCAGTAGGCTTCCTACATACATGCTGTTGGCAAAGCCCTCATTAAAACCTTAGTGGAATTTTAAATCTGCTCCAACAGTAATACATTCAAATTAACATCTTCTTGTATCCACCTCAGTGAATGTTACCCTGGCTTTCTCTTTTAACTGAAGTGGAAATTTCTATGGCAGTGGGGAAAACATAGCTTTGTGAACATGAGGCTTTTTTTTTTTTAGATAATTCCTAATATTGTAAAAGCTGATTACTGAACAAGACAGAAAATTAATGAAATACGTAAGTATATCAAGTCTTGCCTATCGTGCAGCATCCCAGTTGTCTGAACCTGGTTCCTTTTTCTCACTCTAGGTTGAAACTGCATAGGGATGAAGACTGTATATTTTAAAAGTGTAGCCTCCAGCACCCTGTTAATGTTAATCAACAGAAAAATAACTGCTGATAGCCTGCTGGTGACTTTTTATTGAGACCAAGTACTCTGTCCTGCAGAGCCACCATGAGCGTGACACTTGCTGCCCTGAGGTCTCAGTTCTAGCACCATCACAGTGGTCATTTAAGTGCAATATGCAGATTTCAATATTGTTGTGATTGATGATTTCTGGAGTAATTTAATACAAGCAACTTGTGCTAAAATATAATTAGGAATCAGAAGGTTAACTTGATGGACTGTAATGGCTAGTGCTACATAGGCTTAACCTAACCTGATCTTTTCTGTCCTTAAGCTTGGTGAATCCGTGAATTTACTGAGCTTTCAAAATTTCCACAGCCACTCAGAAAAAGAGTTTCAATAACAGGATCATATCTCACTTCACCAAATAATTACCTCAGGGTCCTTACTCTGATCTCATGAAATAGGATTGATACAAATATAAAACTGATAGAAAACCTACTAGAATTAACTATATTTCACCCTTCTTCTGAAAAGTCTAGCAGTTGAGCTTTTCTGAGAAGGAGAAACTGATACAGTGTGACTCAAACTTTACTTGAGGTCAAACAAAAATTCAGGAACCTCCCATTAGAAAATGCTTACACACACAAAAGTCATAGGGGAAAATTCAGGGAATAATCAGCAGTGCAGGTAGAGGACATCGCTTCCTTCTCGCCAATTTCTTTTTCCAGCAGCTTATGCAACTAAAATCAACACAATTATTTTCACATAACTAAACTGTTGTACATATGTTAATAAAAAGGCAATAGAGGATCTTGTACAACAGGATCGTATGCAATCATAATGGTGCTAGTACTTGATGTTTCCTCCTACAACCAGAACAAACAGAAGTTGATCACTGCTGTCCATTATTTCTGGATCAGTGAATGAACCTTTCATTGTGTAACTTCCCTATAATACTTACATAACCATTTCAAAGGGCCGATGATATACCATAGCTCTTAAACTTTTTTGCATATTTCTTTCCCCTGGTAAATAGTGACTGATAGAAGAATCAAGGATACTGACTGAAGGAAACTTGAGGGGTGACATTTTCTTTTATTAATCTTTTTTTTTCAAGTTTCTCAGGAAGTGTTACGAGTATTTATATCCTGATCATTGCATTTCAGACTATATATGCATTATGATATACGCAATCTTTTAATTCAGCTTTTATATTGCATTCTATAGCTATATATATTCCTTTTTTAGTGTGTCATACTTTATATGGTCTCACACTTTGCCATGCTGTTGATGCTTATACACTGCTTCAATGGAAGATGAAGTACAAATACAAATTCATGTAAAAGGCTATTTGGACAGCCTGAGATCAGCAAGGAACAGCTGTTACCACTTTCAGGTAGGTCTGCAGGATTACTTCTTTTTCTGTTGCAGTCTTAAGTCAGTAGATGTAGGTTAACTGATGGGATACGCCATTTGCAAAAATATCTTTCATGCTACTACACTGAACACCTTGATATCAAGCACTTTATGGTGTTTGTACCTTGTCAACCTTCTAAACGTGTTGTAAATAAGGTTTTTGTGACTGATTTAATAAGGCTTACAAATCAGTAAAATTTTGGGTGCATCTATATACATACCATATATATAGTGCATCATATATAAACGAGGCACTAAAAAGGAACTATGTGCAGATCACCTACTTTGACCTGCGTGACAGAGGTGAAAAAATGGATGCACCCCAAGTCTAAAACTTAGAACACAAATACTGGGGTTCAGCAGCTATTACTCATTTGCCAAAAGTAAGTGTTATAATATTGGATGCGCGGTTTCTCAATCATTCTTTTAAAGAAGGGAAATCACTTCACAAAACAACAAAATTGTAAAGCTCCCAATAGTAGTTCATCTTTTTGCTTGCATTCTGTGACAGAAGTTGTTTGTCTGATTGTCAATTAGAAAAAAAGATTTAATTTTGGTCTGACAGTCATCTATACTTGTTACCATCTGCTAACATCTTTCCACCTCTGGAGAAACACAAGCAGAAATTGTAACTGTCCTATTGTTCTGCCAAGGGAGAAAGAATAAATAATGTTAATCAATCCTGCTTCCGACAGTTGTCACTGTCCCACCAAATTTTGGTCACTATCAAGAATATAGAATAATAAAAACAATATTGGATTTTGAATGTTATGTGGTCATTCTTGATTAACATCGGAACATAACCGTTCTTGCAGAAGGAAACTAAAGTATTGAGAAGGATGAGATGTTCGATTTCAAAACACAGCTATGCTATACTGCTGCACCTCATCCGGAAAAGGTTACTACATGATGGATTCAACATTTCAAACCTATGTACATCAGAAAAGCATTTCACTAGTTTTGAATAAGCGAAGGTCAGAACTGAGAAAGCTGCAAAATGTGAAGGACTGAAGCTCTGAAACTGTCAGTAAAGGGAAAGACAGCAAATGTGGGTGTTTTTTTTTCACTCTAAGAGTGCAGATTCTAATGCTTTAATTAAAAAAAAAATCAATTCTTTATTGACTGGAATTACTCTAACTCCAGATTTAGAAAGGATACAAAGAAAAATAAATGTATATTTAGGCATTTTTCTACCTTAGAGCAACTAGAAGTGAAAAGTAGAGATAAGGAAATGTAGCATCATGTCCATGATAGCAGGGTCCTCTATATGGTGAAATTCATATTAGCATGATCCATAGGAATTTAGGAGCTGAGTGAGGATAACTAAGAGTTATAATGGATCGTTACACTGCTGTAGCTTTGAGGAGTGACAGGAGATATCTATGAGCCTATAGGTTTGCTTTTCATGGGAACAAAGCAAAATTATCAGTGGTACAGATTAGCAGCAAATCCAATTCCTTTTGTGTTACCAGTCTCCTCAGTTCTGTGTCATTACCCAGGTGGATACCATCTTATGCTTTCACTGTTATTTTAAGTCATTCTTAAACTGTGAAGTGCTGTGACTCCTCTCTGCCCTTTGATTCCACATTAGCAACCCGTGCCCTGCAAACCAGCACGGTATGAAAGTGCATGGTATGAAAGAATGAAAGTGAACCTGTGCCATTACATCCAGGTTAGATACAGTGAAACTCTGAGCCTATTAGTTGGCAGCTCCCAGATGAAGACTCTTTTGACCTTATGCTTTTTTGCCTTGCATGAAGAAAGAGAAGATAACCTTGGCGCAACAGGTCTTCTTTTAGGAATTTCGTCCCATCTTTCGGGGAACTACTTTGCTTCAAAACCTGACTTTTACTGGAGATCAAGAAGAGATCAAAGTCCTTTATTGTGTACAAAGTTTATCTGAAAAGAACCTCACTTTCATCATTTACTATGTGTTTGCATGTCTTCCTTGATTTGCCTTTTGTCTTATTGAAAGAATTTGGAAGATAATAGTAAATAATAGTGTCACCCAGTGATGCTTCTATAACAGTAATGTATTTCTTTTTCTGCTTGACTGGGAGCTGGATTTATATTTTAAATTTTTTGCTGATTATTATTATTATGGTAATCTGAGTTTGAACTCAAAGAGCCAGATCAGTTTCTTCTCCTGTATTGTTACAAAAGTTGTGGGATTAATTGCAAGTTGCATAGTTCAGTGAATCTCATTCTTTTTAAAGCTGAATTTCATTTGAAAAACCTGACGGTGTTCCAAACCTCACTGGTGCTGATTCCCATCTTACTTGCCCTCACTGCAAATTGCTACTTTACCTCTTCTGTAGAAGCTCTATATTTCCTGTCATAAATTTCAAGCAAATCTTGGAGCCTAATTTTGTAATGTAGTCATGCCTCACCAGTAAGACTAGCCCCTTTGGTAGTCTTACTGAATGACTGATTTAAGCACTTTAAGACCTATTACAAGCCTTCACTATCTAATTATTTGCTTATATGTTGTTCTAGGAATTTCCAGAGGTTTCAAAGATAATTTGTTTCTGTACCTCACTGCATTTGGTAGAATTATTTATTGTCTCCTCAAGAAGAAATCATCCTAATCATATTTTTTTTTGTTTAATATTAAGCTGAAGGTAAGTACTTTCAGATGATACAATACTTAAAATTTAGTTGCTGCTTAGTTCTTGCTACGTATATGACATACTTGCAGATGCTCCACTGTAAATGAAATTCATTATGATTGGAAATACCTGTTGTGAACTGTGAACTCAGAACAGATTGCATTGCAGCTATAAAAACATGGCCTTTTTTTACTTCACAGCAGGCTTAATTTTTAATTTTGGTTGTTGTGCCATAAGCTTTGCCAAAATTCCTCTTTTACTAGAAGATAATGATTTAAATCAGCCTGTTGGATAACTTGCCTGGAGTTCTTAATACTTATTTTTGTCCACTCACATAATTACACTGTTATCTAGAGTTTAATAGAACATTGCAACATTTAATTAAAACTGTGTAGAACGATTACTATTTTGATTAAACCTGGGTTTGGAACCAGCTAATTTGTCGACATGAGCTCAGCACGTCTGGCTTTCTGCTAAAAACCTTCATTAAGGTCACATCTGCTTCCCTTGACTCCTTCATCAAAAATGACCTTGGTGTTTACTCTGCTTTATGACCATAAAATCTCTCTGTGAAAGAGCCCTTCAAATCTGTTTACGACTGCATCCTTTGGCTCCTGAATATTTCCAAATTGGGGGTATACGGATCACTTTAAGTCAATATACAGCTCATCCCAGAGCAAAAAGTTACCGTAGCTACTAAAGTTATCTACGACACTTGCTTCCTGTGTCTAGCAAAAGGAAATTTTAGAGGACTAATACTAAACTTTAAACTTCATCCTACTGTTTTGTGAGAGCATCGGGACATAAAGAACTATGGGACTAAAGTACCCTGCTGTTGTATCACATAAATCTCTTCTGTTACCCTTTAAAGGTTAGAAATTGCATAAAATGTAATATAAGCATCACTGGTGTACTGATATATCCTAGAATGTGCACGAAGGGAAAACTTTGCACTCATTCAACTCAGATTTTATACATACGTGACTCAAACTTTTCAGAAAAATAGCTGGAAAAGTCACACAGAGCAGCCTTAAAGCAGCTTAAAAAAAAGTCCTGCACAGTTCAGATTCATGTTCTTCTATTACAAAAACCAGAAGGAAATCAATTTTTCTTCTCTCCCCTCTAAACTATCTGCCCTGCCAGCCCTGCTTCCACCAGCCATTTATTTATACTGGAGGGTGTGTATGATCCCTATCCTGCTATGCATATGTACGGGTCCAAGCAGAAGTAAAATGATTCCCATTATACGAGGTCCATGTTTCTACTACTTATGTTAGCAATCTGAAAAGTTAAGGGTGGGTGGACTTAGGACAATTCTCTTCTACCCCAGATTTCAAAATGTACATGGATGTTGCATTAATTGGTGATTACTTAGAACTGAACAAAAAGGGGATAAGAAATAAGGCTTATCACCGCTACTTTACTCATTACATCATTGTGTGGCTACAGGACTTTGTTAAACATCCCAGGACATCAAAAACCCGGGTTGGATCACACAACAATATTTTTTTAAAAATGTCCTTAAAACTACGCCTGAATCACATGCGAATGATAATATAGAGACTAGACTTCCAAAAACTAAAAAGAACTGTGTATGAAGCTGAGTGTTACTGTTGCCAGTAGCTGAAATTACTGGTCAACATTCATGAAGAACAACCAAATTTGGCTGTTACTGCGTGTTCTGCTTCTCTCAAAATATGAACTATCAACCTTGTCTAAAAACCAAAAGGAAAACCAAAACCAAAACCAAACCCCAAAACATTTGACTGGAATGTAGCCATTAGACTTCTGTATTCCCCTTGCACAAGATTGCAGACTTGGCCTGGTGATCCAAAGACAGCGGCTATGTTTTTGCACTGAAAATATTGACATAGATCCAAATTACACCAGAGGAAAAATTTCTTCTTGTAAGCCCAGTGCTGAAAAACTGTGAATGATAAGTGCCATATGCTCTTACCCTGACTAGAAGATTAAGTAGTTTATTTATTTATGTGGGTTGTGATTCATCCTTATCAAGAACAGACAGAATTGAACAGGCGTAAGTCAGTGCTTGGTCTTACACTCAGACCACTGTTGCTTGACAGTGTGTCCAATCATGTATGAACTAAATGAGGCAATAATATTTGTGACAGATGACAAATCACCTGGGCTGGCATATCAGACCTGTTGAAATCCATAAAGTGTCTGTGCTTGCACCAGCCTTTCTCATATTTAAGATTAATTATTATTATGATCTTATTGGCATCATGGAGATGTGGTGCGGTGGCTTTTATGTTGGGAGCTCAGGATCAATGCATTCCAACAAAGAGGAAGTCAGGCAAAAATACCAAGAGGAACAAGGAGCTCCTGGAGAATCTCAAACTCAAAAAGGAAGCCTACAGAGGGTGGAAACAAGGACAGGTAGCCTGAGAGGAATACAGAGAAATTGTGTGAGCAGCCAGGGGTCAGGTTAGGAAAGCAAAATCCCAGATAGAGTTAAATCTGGCCAGGGACATCAAGGGCAACAAGAAAAGCTTTTACAGGTATGTCAGTGACAAAATGGAGACTAGGGAAAATGTGTGCCCTCTCAGGAAGGAAATGGAAGACCTGGTCACCTGGAATGTGGAGAAGGCTGAGGTATTCAATGGTGGTTTTGCCTCAGTCTTCACCAGCACGGGCTCTAGCCACACCGCCCGAATTGTAGAAGGAAAAAGGCAGGGACTGGGAGAATGAGGAACTGCCCACTGTAGGAGAAGACCAGGTTCAAGACCATCTGAAGGTGCACAAGTCCATGGGATCTGATGAGATTAATCTGCGAGTCCTGAGGGAACTAGTGGATGAAGTTGCAAAGCTGCTATCTATCATATTTGAGAATTCATGGCAGTCCAGTGAAGTTCCCATTGACTGGAAAAGGGGAAACATAACCCCCATTTTTAAAAAGGGAAAAAAGGAAGACCTGTGGAACTACAGGCCGGTCAGTCTCACCTCTCTGCCCTGCAAGATCATGGAGCAGATCCTCCTGGAAACTATACTAAGGCACATGGAAAATAAGGACATGATCGGTGACAGCCAACATGGCCTCACTAAAGGCAAATTGTGTCTGAAAAATCCAAATTTGGCCTTCTATGATGGCATTACTGCACTGGTGGATTAGAGGAGAGCAACAGATGTCGCCTACCTGGACTTGTGAAAAGCATTTTACACTGTCCCACATGACATCCTTGTCTCTAAATTGGAGAGACATGGATTTGACGGATGGACCACTGGGTGGATAAGGAATTGGCTGGATGGCCGCACTCAGAGTTGCAGTAAACGGCTCAATGTCCAAGTGGTGAACAGTGACATATGTCATTCCTCAGGTGTCAGTACTGGGATTGATACTATTTAACATCTTTGTTGGTGACATAGACAGTGGGATTGAGTGCACCCTCAGCAAGTTTGCCGATGACCAAGCTGTGTGGTGCAGTCGACATGCTGGAGGGACGGGATGCTGTCCAGAGGGAGCTGGACAAGCTTGAGACGTGGGCCTGTGCAAATCTCATGAAGTTCAAGAAGGCCAAATGCAAGGTCCTGCAATCCCAAGCACAAATACAGGCTGGGTGGAGAATGGAATGACAGCAGCCCTGAGGAGGACTTGGGGGTGTTGGTTAACGAGAAGCTCAACATGAGCCGGCAATGTGCACTCACAGCCCAGAAGGCCAACCTCATCCTGGGCTGCATCAAAAAAAGCGTGGTCAGCAAATCAATGGAGGTAATTCTGCCCCTCTACTCTGCTCTTGTGAGACCCCACCTGGAGTACCACCTCTAGCTCTGGGGTCCCCAACATAAGAAGGACATGCGCCTTTTGGAGCGGGACCAGAGGAGGGCCAAAAAGATGATCCGAGGGCTGGAGCACCTCTCCTATGCAGACAGTCAGAGAGTTGGGGTTGTTGAGCCTGGAGAAGAGAAGACTCTGGGGACACCTTATAGCAGATTTCCAGTATGTAGAAGGGGGGCTACACAAAAGATAGGGTGGGATTCTCGATGAAAGAGTGTAGTGACAGGACAAGGGGCAATGGTTTTAAACTGAATGAGGGTAGATTTAGATTAGATATTAGGAAGAAATTTTTCATGCTGAGGGTGGTGAGACACTGGCACAGGTTGCCCAGAGAGGCTGTGGATGCCCTATCCCTGGAACTGTTTAAGGTCAGGTTGGATGCGGCTTTGAGCAACGTGGTCTAGTGGGAGGTGTCCTTACCCATGGCAGAGGGATTGGAACTAGACAATCTTTAAAGTCCCTTCCAACTCTAACCATTCTATGATTCTGTTATTAAGACTACTCTCCCAGGAATGTAAACATGAAATGATTATCAGGATGCACAAAGGCAAAACAGATATATCACCAAGGGATCCCTTCTCTGATTTTGAAAGATGAGACTGTCTGGTGTTCTCGCAAACTAAATATGTTTCATGAGGATTTTTTTTTTTTTTTTTAAATCTCTATAGTCACCCAATTAAGTCTCAAAGTTTCTTGATTCCAAAGATTATGTATTGTGCCCTTTCAAAGCAAGAGAGGTCTAGGAGCTGTTCAGTAAACTGATTTGCTTGTTTGCAACCAGTTTTGGACTAATGAACAGGGAAGTTATGAATTAGTCCCTAGAGGAGAGTGTATTACTTCTTCCACATCCATTCATAGAACTTGAGTTGTTTATGAAAGAAATATAAAGTAAAGATGGTAACAAGCTTTCCATCAAATAAAAAAAATTAAAACCTTTTTAGGCTTATGGTATTGTACAAATGTGAACACTTTATCTTGTACAAAAATTGTATTAATCAGCTAGAAGTATTCCAGTGAAGATCACAACTAAATCTATTCTGAGTCAGATGGGATGCCAGGTGACCAGTAACAAGTCCTGTAGCATCTAGAGTACACATCCGTGTATTCTGGCTCAGCCAGAAGAATAGGGGGTTTTGGTTGAGCAGTACACCAATGACAGGCACATTATATCAGCGGACAGGGAAAGAATAAATGTAGTTGTTTAAGAAAGTATTTCAAGGACATCATAAAGGCATGTTTGCTGTGTATACAACATAGCTTCTGGGGGCTTTTATTCAAAAGCAGGCCTGAGGTAGCAGTGAAGCCTAGGATGGCAGAAAGCATAAATTTCTTCAGAGAGCATGAAGTTGTACAGGGAATGTGTGCCGGAAGAGCATACCCTGGAAAAATATCCTGCTCATACCCTGGGTAGTGCTATGAATTGCACAATAACAATATGCAGTTATTTGTTCACCTGCGTGCAGGTCTCAGTCATCTCTTCCTTAGGACACTGTGATTCTCCCCTGAACAGTAAATTGAGGTATTTTTGCCAAATGATACTCTGCAATCTGACAGATCAGCACTGCCGGACTCTGACAGATCAGCACTGTATACTCAGCTAGGGCAAGGTAAACATTTCATATGTTAAAGTAACTATCATAGTTGCTAAGCTTGTGGGGAATCTTACTTATAAATCAGTGTGGTAGGTACCAATCATGTGTAATTTACTACTGATATCGCAGACTAGCAATTTCAATTGCTACTGTAATTTTAAAAATAGACTTGAGGAAAATAGTAAGTACTAGGCATTTCTACTATTTCAGGGTAGCTTTCTTTGAGTAAACTCTCTGAAAACAAAGGTTTTTTAAAAAGAAATGTTTTCATGAAAATGTGTAGGTTATTATTATTTTTAGTAATAGTGGTAGTAGTACAAATATTAACTGGAAATATTTTTCAGTTCTCTGAAAAGTTTGGCTGAAGAAAAGACACCTGTCCTATGTTTTCTTATTAATACAAGAGGAATATTCAAGTCAACATTAGTCCAGATGAGTATCTGAATTGTCACACTATGAGGAGTATTTATGCCCTTAAAAAGACAGTTTTGATGGTTTTATTTTCTAAAAAAATCTCAGCTAAAAGGAAAAACACACACACACAAAAAAAACCAAGTCAAAAACCATAGCGTCTAAAAAAATTTAACGAGGAGCACATTTTTAAGGGAAACATTTAAAGTGTGTTTAATTAATGAAGATAGTTGATCATGCTTTTTGGGAGTAGATGCTTTCTGTGAGTTGTCCTCAAAGTCCTCTGTGCATAATATTCTTATCTGATCCCAGGCTAACATCCCTGAACCATCAGTAGTATTTTCGGAGTTAATCATGAAGTTAATTCCGTGGTAACATGGATGTAAATAAATTCTTGTGATCAGACAGGATTTAATAGATTTTGTGTGCTACATCTTAGGTGGAATCCAACAGAGTGAGAAAGAAAGAAAGCAACAATGGTTTTGGCAAGGGCAGGGTAGAGGAGATGTTGCCAGGGAGACCGTGTAGGAAGTGTTGGGGATGTTTACTTGGAAGTGTTGGGGACATGTGGACTGGATACCTTAGGCACTGTATCTGAAAGTATTCAGTGAAAGTGTATTTTTTGATAAATGCATGATTCCGTTAAAGTCACATGAAGCCCAGTGTGAGCAGGACTGAAAAGTGATATGGAAATCTGTTTTTTCATCAAACAAAATTCATGAGGACAGAAAATTTTGCACATTATTAATCGTTGTTCATGTAGCCACAGACTTTCAATAACTCAACTCTATGTGACATGTAAAAACATTATTCAGTTACAAAATAGAAAAAGATGGGAAACATATTAAGCAATAATTTTGTACTGTACAATATTGAAATTCAAATTACTCTGAAGAGTTTACCAAGTTCTTATTTATTTGCTACATGAAGCAAACTTTGGAGCTGAAGAACATAAGCTAGCTTTCATGTAATGAATCTTGCTCCTGAGCTTCAACCAAAAAGATCTCTACAAGCTTATAACCAGACATATATTAAAGGAACACACTCCTCTATCTTTTGAAGTGCCACAAGAGAAAGAATGATGAAATGTTTCTGTTGCTACGTGACTTGTAAATCTAATTTCTTTAATAAAGCCTGGTTAACTGTAGAGAGACATCCCTGTAATGATTTTCAACCGGATAATAAAATTTGAGAAAACAGATTTATTTCTTATTTTACCGAAATACTTTTTGTGAGCTGCATTTCAACTGAACAGATGGTGCACACTGAAAAATAATGTTGTACAAAATAGCAGGGCTGTTTAGCCTTGACAATTTAAAGTGAGTATGCACGTGTTTTAATTTTGATATGCTGACCAAGATCATCCATTTGAAAACTGGCAACACTGAGATGAAATGCATGGGAAACTTTAGGTCTGCTCCTGTCCTCAGTGTGCTGCATTTTAAATAGGAATAATATATTTTTTATTTAATCTGTATTTACATTTAGTTGCTTTTGGCACTTGCTGTTCTGGAGGTAGCTCAGTTTGCTTCTGTCAGATTAGATGCAAATGTCATAGCTGTTTCCCTTACCAGCTGTAACAAACCTCCTGCCCTGCACACCTTATTGTTTGCTGTTGCCTCTTTCCTCTTGTAGGACCCTTCTGCTGGGCCCTTAGTTGGACAGGATCACCCAATATGGCAGATACCTCTTTTCTATACCCAGTTCCACTTTTTGCCCAGCATACTAAACTAAACTAAAGGATAAAGACATCTTCTGAGCTCAATAAAAAAAAATAAATTGATATGGGTTTCTTAACATTTCTTAGAGTCACAGAATCATTGAGGTTGAATGGGACATCAGGAGGTTTCTAGTTCAACCCACCTGCTCAAAGCCGGGTCTATCCTGAATTCACACTAGGCTACTTAAAGTGTTGTACCTCTGGTTCTTGAAAATCCTCAAGGATGGAGATTTCCCAGCCTCTCTGGGCAACCGGCTCCAATGCTTAGTTATCCTTTTTCCGATGATATTTTTTCATTATATCTAGTCAGAACTTTCTTTTGTATCAATGCATGGCAATTGTTTCTCATTCTTCTGCTGTGCATGTCAGTAAGGAGGCTGGCGCTATCACTTCATAATGCCTTGATTTCAATGGAACATAAGAGCAAAATTTTGGGATGAGAACAAAGATCCATTTAATACCTTATATCTTTTCTGGGATTTTACCTTAATCATATGCTTAGGAAAGAGCCCAGGGGCAGCCAAAGTGATACTTCCTCAAAATATTCCCCAATCCTCCAACAATTTATGGTCCAGGAATTTCCTAAACCACCAGTGATATTTTTGCATCAAATAGTGTGCATGAATTTGGTTTATTCACCATCTTGCTGCAAGGACCTCTACAGCTCAGCTCTAGTGCATGTGAAGAATCAACTCAATTTTTTTTCAACCTGCTGTCTAATATTTCCATTTGATGACCTATTAAGCACTATGAACTCTGAGAGGCACTGAATGATTGTTTCCCATTTCCACCCTTTACAACTTTATCGGACTGTATTGTATACACCCCCAGTTGCCTCTCTTCCAGCCTTGGCTTCCCAGTCATTGCCCATTCTGAAGTTGTTTCCTGACTTTCTGCCCTTCCTTGAGCCTTCCCTAGCCATAATAGAAATCCAAAAAGTATCTTGAGATAAGAGGATCAAAACTGCACAAACTAGTTACATGTTTATACAGCAGCATAGCACTGTCTGTTTTTTTCATCATTCCTGTACATATAAAATAACACTGTCTGTTCTGTTCTCCCTTCCCATCTGGATAAGCCTTGTTGGGACTGCTGCTGGTCTGTCTCCACCAAAATCTTTGAGATAATCCAAGATATCAGTCTGAATTGCAATGGTCTGATCAGAGTCCAGCATTTTATAGGTAAAGTCAGGACTCTGTTTTCCCTATGAGTATCGTTTCACATTTACCATCTTTGAAATTCATGAGCCGTTGCATTGTTCAGTAAGTCTCATGGATTCCTCTCAAATACCTTATGGCTGGTCTTTACTGGCCTGGTGGTTTTTAATTTGGGGCTTGGGAGTGTTTGGATTAAAAACTTTCAGGTTTTGTGTGTTTGCATAAAAGCGCGTGGTGGGAGTTTGGATGAGAAGGGAGTAATTCTTTTTGTAGCTTTTCAAAAGAAATGGTTGGTAGTAATCTTAGATGCAAAAGTCCTTGGATTGTCTGTGGTTCCCTTGTTTCAACCTTTTAATAAAATTGACTTTACAGTTTTAATCAGAAGGATCTTTTTCTTTACCAATAGAAGTATAAGGCTGTGACCATGTTTGCCATCCTAAAAGAATGAATGCCCCTATATTTGTAATTAGAATTCAGCCACTTTTCTAATAAAACAGAATTTATTCACATTAGCTGAGATTAACTGAGACTACCAAATAAACAAAGATGAAATAATAATATACTAAAAAGGCACATTTCTTTTACTATTTGACAAGTGTGTTTTTAATCATTAATGATAACACTGTATAGTAATCACCTTTTTGATGAAAGGCTGAAAAAAATATGGTTAATTTGAAAAGTAAGAAGGTTTCAGTTCTCTATATTAAATATTTGAGCAACCTAAAGGCCCTTTTTCATTTAGTTACCATATTAAACAATAAGATTCATATTTCCAAGTGACATCCTGGCACTTTTACTTAAGTGCCCTGATTTTAAAAGTCTGCTGAGCAGTCAATATTTAGTGAAAAGTACGAGTGAAATTCTTGAGATATCTAAGACAGACAGGATTCACATCATTTCCCAAACTGTTCACTGCATTTCTTCCTAAAGAGAATTCTTGTGTTAAAACTTTTGTTCACATGTGTTAGGGGCTTTTCCTCTGCTGCAGTTCCACACAAGGCACATGCCTATGTAAGTACACGGTTTGAGAGGTAAGATTGTTGAGCATCTCCTTTGGGGTTGAGGCTTAGCAGGGCTATATAGTACCATGTCACTATTTGTGAATCTGATAAGAATATCATGTAAGGAACCTAATTTGACCTGGTTACAGAAATAGAATTAGACAACTTGTCAGAGTTCATCTTTTTTCATTATTTTGATGTCATAAAAGTCATTCTTTCATCCATCAGAGATTCCCAGTAGATGTGGATGAGGAAAAAGAATCATCTTTCAGGTCTGTCATCACCCTAGTTGCTCTGAAAAGATGCTGGTATATTGGACTCTGAACACCTTAAATATTGCTAGAGTTCTTTGACAATATGGTGTAGTTTCTTACTTTGGGATATCTGGATGGTACAATATAATTGTATTGAGTGAAAGCAAAAATGAAATGTCTTTCTTGAGTGAAACTAGCATGGAAAGTTTTATTTTAAGAAATCCCCATGAGAAAGATTTTGATTATCGAGTTAGAACAGAGTTTTCACTCTTACGATTTTATTGAGTGTTTGATTTTGCTGAGGTTTATACTCCTCTATCTGCCCCAGCTGCTGAAATTAGATTATTATCTGAGGAGGTAAGCTTTCTTTTTCGAAATGTAACTGCTTGATGACTGCTTGCTTTGGGAAACAGCTTAACGAAAGCTAAATACTCAACACCTACAGGAAAACAAAGAGAAACCTAACTACGTATTCCCTATATCTCAAAACTATAAATAAATACATGCTTTGTGAAAACTAATTTATTCATATTTTATAAATGTTTATCAGAGAATAAGGGAGAATAAGGAGTGAAACAATGTTCCAAATTTAAAGCTGACAAATGAATAGGTTTTTTTCTGAAACAACCATAACTTAAGCTGACTAACACGGAAAAGAATGCAAAATAAATTCAAGAGCTATATTGTTCCTGTGTGCTGATTTACCTAACATGGATTGCTAACCTGGAGACACACTTTTTTGTACCTTGTCCTAGGCTGCATAGGACTGCATAGTTAGAAAATGCAGGCAATTCTATTAATTCTGAAATCTTAGTAAATTTTAGGCCATTACTGAGAACATGGTGAGATTATATGCTACCCTGATAGGAGTATTAAACCTTAAAAAGAAGGTTGGGTTGTGTGGAGGTGGGGAGCCCAAATAAATACCCTGACCCAGCTGCTCCCGGGGCTGTCACAGGAGAACCATCAGCTCTCTCCCCACGTCCCCACCACCACTGGGCCTCTCCAGGGCACTTTTCAGATTGAGAGGTGTGACTGCTTACAGGGCTACCAGATTTACCATGAGGTGCAGGGAAAAAGTTCTTGGGGATTGCACAAGTCCTGTTACAGGATGTTTAGGGGAAGAACCAAAGGTGGGGAAAGGGAGGGATCAAAGTGGCTTGGGGAGAAACAAGCATGGGAAAACAGAGGGCTCAAGCATGGGAAAACAAGAGTGACAGGTCACCTGTGAACAGGTCAGTATGCATGTCTAGCTGTGCTCTGCCCTTACTCACCACTGTCTGTCCTGTCTGCTCATTAATCTCCTTTTGTAACTTTTCCTTGGGCTCTATTCAACGTGCATGTGGGACTACATGACAAATGGAGTCAGAACACAGGTTGCAGGGACCCATGGGTCTGTGGTGTCACTAAATGAGGGGGCGAGCATTTGCAGGATGGATTGTGATAACAGGAAGTACTAAACTGGATTAGCTAGCAAATAGGTGAAGTGGTCTGGGAGCCATGGGTGCTTATGGACGGGTCTCTGGGAATGAGGCACCTGAAGGATGTGGCTGCTGGAGAGATCACATTGTCCAGGCCATTTTCCAGTGAGACCACGGGTCTGGATGTTGACTGAGAGACCCATGTGTGTGTATTTGAGAGATGGTCTGTACCAGCAGCTGGAGCTGGATGTGGCCTCAGGGACTCATGTGCCAGGTGCCAGCAGCTGGGGAGATTGGGATCCAGGGCCAGCTGCTGGGCAGCCTGCTGCAGTGCCAGAGCCCAGCTGCTGGAGGCATCCACACTGAACGTATGCGTATCTATGTTTCCCAGTAATGTACCTTCAGCCTGATAAGCAAGAGAGGGAAGCAGGATGAGGCCGTTGGTGTTGTGTTTGCATGAGCTCTGTGCTTTCTGTCTGTTGATCTATGCAGCTGCTGTGTGTATATGTATATATGCATCGCGTATATATATGTTTGTGTTTGCCTGTTGTGTGTATTGGGCATACACGCTCAGCCTCGCTACTGGTTGGACCAGGGAACATGAAGCTGTGGCGGCTTCACCTCCATTAGACCACCAGACTGGCAGCCCCTGACAGTATCCAGCTTACTTTTTGCCCTTGAAAAATCAACCCATTGTGCTGCTTGATTTGATGAGCTTTTGGTCCCAGAAATAAACAGAATTTAAAAAGTAGGAACAATTCCAACTTTGCAAAAATTTTGGCAAATGGTAGCATCTGTATTTTACAAAGACTCCCAAAACATTCAAGCTGGTTACCTGTGATGTGCACACTTGTAACAGGCTTCAGACAAACTGCCAGTTTTTAGTTAGGAAAAGCTTTTTCTATATGAAACCAAAAGTAAAATTTGATAATTTTGGGGGCTTTAGGAAAACAGAAAGGGTGGAGATAGAGATCAGTAGTAGGAGATGGTTGATCATTCATTCACTTTGCACGCTGAGTTGTGTAATCATCTAATCAGATGTGCAGTCAATCATCATATTTTTTTCTTATTTTTGATCTGTGTGACTACCCTGAAGTTAATTCAAAATATTCTGATAAAGAGCCTCAAATGAGGCACTTCACATTAAAATAATTTTCATAATATACTCAAAACCTGTCTCAGTCATAGATCGAGACATCCATTAAGCTGATTAGCCTGGACTGATCTGTCCCTACACAGCACTGAAGTGTTCCTGAGGTTACCTGTGTTTGTGGAAGTGTTGGATCATTCAAACTCAGCAAATGCAGGTAACACACATCTGTCAAAGTAATTTTGCCAGCAGAAACCATATTTTAAAATATAATTTAGCTTCTAGTGAGATAGGTGGATGAAAGAATGATACCAGGTGGGTAACTGAGGACAGAAGCACCTCATACTTTATGGAAACTTGCAGTTGGAACAAATTCTGGGTTCTCAAAGTAATAGAACTGCTGAAAAACAATATAATACTCACTTGCAGTCCTGGTGACAATTTGGTTTGAATTTGGATACAGTAATATTGTCTAAAGCTCATGACAAATTCCACGGGTGCCTACAAAATAATTAAGAAGTCATACAAATGTTGTTGCAAGATGCTTGGGAAAGATGGTGTTGCTTAGGAATAGGCCTCTTTTATGATGTTGCTATTCATAAGTGGAATTCATCACTCATGCTTTTAAATAGTCGGTAACTACCTTAATGGAAAGCGAAAACAGCTGTAATGTATTTAAACTACTGCAGAACTACTAGCACTAGTCAGCACCAAGAGGAAGTATGGAGGCAAAAACTTGTACTACCAAATAAAAACTAGCATTCTAGGAATCTATTATTATAAACTGTTATCTGAGTGTAAGTAAATCCCTTTATACATTATAGAAGAATTTGTAGTTGCATTAATTTAGAAGTGTACACCTTTAAAGATTACCTTTTATCTCCCTGAATTCCCCATTCAACCAGTGTTGCACTTGGTATTGAAATAGCAACAGTGTTTTGCTCCTCTATTTGCTGTCAGCAGTCCAAATGCAGATGCTGCTAACAGATTACACAGTCCTTTCACTTCCTCCTCCTCAGGCTAGTGTTTCTATATTATTTAAAACTCAGAAAACAACCCTTGCATTGAATTGCACAGTTAAGTCATATATCAATGTAGCAAAAATTATGGTAGTGTCTCTCAGCTCATTACGTGTTAAATTGCAGACGTTCATGGTTGTGGACTTCGTGCTGGCATTTGACAACAAAAGAGACTCTGGTTGCAGTCCAGGTTAGATAAGAGCTAGACAGTTGGTCCATTAATCAAGTGAACAATTTCAGCTCCACAGAAGGCTAGCCTCAGATGGTCTAAATCGGCTTAGTCAGTGGAGTTGTGCTGCCTTACTCTGGGGCCACGGCCCCCATTTTTTATTTGATTTGTAAGCTGAGACAGCCAATGGGTTAAGTTACGCAGGGAGAATATTTTATTTTAGTGCCAGTTACCTGCTGTTGACTTCAAGTGATGACACAATTTCTTACTTTGTTCTCAAATGCCAGTATTCCTCTGCTGGGAAAGTCTAATTTGTCTTGGAATACTACATTACATAGCATACGTTTCTGGGACGGGAATAAAATGTGTTTGGCTGGTGAGTGTCCTGACAGTAGAGACCTAAAGGAGCAGTGGTGCGACCTCATTCCTTCTGCCTCTATTGGTATCTTTGTTCAGTTATTTACAACGGTTTGCAAAATTCTGGGCTCTCTGTAGTCCAAGCTTCTATACCTATGAATCAGTAAATGCTCACCCCTTTTCCTAGTAATAAGTCTGTCTGAAGCCAGTAACTTTAAATTTGCAGAGACATCAATAGGGAAAAGAGAGATCTGTGAGAATACAGAGACAACCAGACCCGTTCTGCATGAGCCACTTCATGTCCACATCCAGGCACCTGCCTGCTCTCTGCCAGGCGGGGGATTAGCTCGGGCACCCACCCCCCTCTATGTTGCTACGCCTCTTCCTGGGCAAAGCTGCCGTGCGTGGAAGTGTTCAGCCACAGGATGAGGTGGTAGCATAGAAAGAGAAGGATTTGGAAGATTGCAAATCTCCTGCAAAGGAGGAAAAATGGCAAATTGACATGTGCCGAGCAGCTGCAAGGGATTTTTTTGTTTGTTTCTTTTTTTTGTTGTTGTTGTTTTTTTCATTTGTTTCCTGCTTGAATGTGGAGCGGGTCAGCTGCCAAACCAGACTCTGGCACTTGAATTTGCTGTGTGAGAGCTACGCCCCCAAGCTCTCGCCCCAGCCACTCTCCAAAAGTCTGGAAACAGCATTAAAGCTCTTTGTTATTGTTCATTCTATAAAGAAATACCAATATTAATTTCTTCTTTATTTAATAAAACATATCTGCAATGACGAATACGACTTTTCTCTTTTTCTAGTGCTGGGTGTGGTGAACATAGGTATAATTCTCCCAGTGATAGGCATGTCCAGTAGTCATGTTAGTCTGAGGCTTTATATCAAGTATGAAACCTGATTTTAGCTTTTAAAATGAAAGGGTATTGTGCCAGATATCACTTTGGGGAAGCAGACTGTGGCTTTTCCTCCTACAGTAACTGCAGTAACATTCCAACATGACATGGTAAAAAGGCATGTGATAAAATAAACCAAACCTCTCCACCAGTTTATTTTGTAAACATTATTAACTTCTCCTTCATTTCACATGGATAAATTGTTGGCTTTAACGGAAATTAGAGAGATTAATGTAAGTTCTATCACTATGATTGAGATCCAAAGATATTAATGCAAGCAAATACTATTAACTTGAGGTTTTCCAGCTAAAAGTGTTTCTCATGATGACTATGATTGAGGATGTGATGATCAAGGACCGGGGAGAAGCTGTGGTATAACTGGAAACAAACCAATTTTAATTTCACAGAGCAAGAAATTATGCTTAGTAAATGACAAAAATGATCCTCAGATATGTATCTTAGCCTAAAGGAAACTGTAGCATTGACAAATTTTTACATGGGCTGATAGATTTTTAAATTCCAATCATCTCTTATTTCTCAAACATGACATACAGAATGTACAGGTTATAACAAACTTTTAAAAAAGTATTTATTTACAATTCTTCAATGTCCTAGATGTCATCAAAATACAGATTTTCTCTATTGAAGGGTTGTGTTAATGGCCAACCATGGGAAATTTATATCGTAGAAAACTGAAATATGGAGAAAACCAACATGGCATCATTAACGTCATAGTAATAAGGAAATAAATTGTGCCTCCTGGATTTTCTACTTTAGTTTATAACACAAAACACAATTATTATCTCAATGGGCTGCTACAATTGTGACATTCACCAGGTCAGTGAAGTACCTTAGAGAAAACTCTCTTAAATCTGAATGAGTCACATACTACTGCTAAGTTACTAGAGATAGAGATTATCTGCTGCTTTTACACCAGTCATAATAGCAGAAGTAATTGGACTATTACCTGCACAAATCACAGATTTTTAAATCTAGTTTTCAGTATGACAATTCTGAAACCTGAGTACACTGATAAAAAAATTGCTGGTTTTGGCAACTTCAGACACATCCAAATTTAAAAAAAAAAAACACCACCAACAACACGTTTTAGCTATGAATGCATTCTCTTAACAAAACAATTCAAAAAAATCCATTTATGCACCTAATTTTTTATGCAGTGAAGGGGAGACATACTATTCATTCCTGTCCATTGCTAAGTCCCTACAATGCCTTATATTGCAAGTGTACAGCTAAGGAGCCTGTACATAAAGCTCTAAACCATGTTCCACCTTCTATTAACTAATGCAGATTGGTAAACTCTGCTGTTGCCAAAGATTTGGATTGGCAAATTTCTGTCAACTTTAACTGTTTCAGAATTTATTTATAAATTCTCACATACATATTTTTTTCTTGTTGAAAGGTAACACACAAAGAAAGTCTGTTACTTTTAACATGGTGGACTGATTTATTTTTGCTTGTATGATATGAACAGGAAAATAGTAAGTGAACCAATGTAATTACATTTTTTTCATACAGTACTCAATCATTTAAATGATGGAATGGAAAGTAAGTTTTGCAAATTAAGCTTTACTCATAAGCAGATCTTGTTAAGGATTAAATATGTGGTATCAGTTGTATAATCAGAGCACATAACAGTTAGGTTGCAATTGCAACAATTGTAAATACTTTCAGAAACCTGTAAGGCTGTTTGATTTCAGATGAAATGCATATTTAACTCATTATCTGACTCTAGACGTTAGGAATTTTTAGTGAATCCAGTAGTGATGATCTGATCATAGAACAACAGGGTCAGCTGTATAGCTGTATACTTATGTGATCTTTCTTTTGGTTTTTTTTTTTACACAGAATGTGCCAAATTCTG
This sequence comes from Anarhynchus alexandrinus, assembly GCA_008711295.1. Lineage (NCBI taxonomy): Eukaryota > Metazoa > Chordata > Aves > Charadriiformes > Charadriidae > Anarhynchus > Anarhynchus alexandrinus. Next base: position 1,661,600 of record VUYV01000139.1, on the reverse strand, counting down.
CAGTTTCCTTGATTCATGTACAAATTGATTAAATTTCTGTGGTTTCCTATAAAAAGAGTTGATTCTAAGATGTGAAAAAAAATCACTTCAAGTGAAGTCTAAAGTGTACCTGGAGAGTTAGCAGAAGGCATATGCACATTCATCTTGTACTGCAGTTTGATTTGCCTATGTATTCATTAGCACAAAATGTTGGACCAGTCAGCAAAATTACCCAAATATGGAGGTGTCTCACATATATCAGTGATTTGACATATTGCTGCTGACAACTCAATTAAATTAAATGTCATAGATGAGTATTTTTACTGACAAGTGCCCTTAATTAGGAAGATACCCACTTAATGTTCTTCAGTAATTAAATCATATTGAAGTATGAGGTGCCTGTCCACCTGCATTACTGGTCCTATTCATAATGTACTCAGAATGAAAATTAATAATCAGCATTGGTTAAATATGCATGTTTCTAAGTTTAGCCATCATTGTATTTTTTCTTGATTATTTATGTGACAGGGTATACGTCTGGTGATGCATAATTTTGATCAGACACTGTCCCAATCATATTAAGAAAAGAATTAAGAGTTACTTATTTTTGCTCAGTTAGTTGCATAATCATAAATAATAGTAGTTTTAACTGGCCTTTTCTGATCAGAATCTCTTAACATCTTGCCTCATAAAAACAGCATGCCCAAAATTGCAGTCACTCTTTAAGAGCAAAATTCCAAAAAAGCCTTGACTTTGATTACAGTCAGTAGGAGTCTCAGACAGAAGGTTTTGGTCTACCGGTTTTAAAGATGGGGGAAGGTTAATATCTATTTGCAGTGGTTATTACATAGCAGTGTCACAGGGAGCCTTGAGAGGACGTAACAGAATCATAGCCAGGGGCAATTTGTCAGAGGAACAAAGTCATAAGGCAGTTGCTCAGCTTGTGATTGAGATAGAAAACGTCTTTACTATCTCAGTTTTTACGTCCTTGCTATATCAAGTTTCTTAATAACTGAGGAGTTTTCTGTGCCTTCAGGTAAGCCCTTGAATCCATTTGGAATAACAGAGAGAAGTTACTTCTGCAAATATACCTGGAGATGCTGGTTGCCAAATGCTGTATTCTGATAGACTGATGGGCTGCGTCAGCCCCCAGTGATGCACAGCTGTCACTTTATTTAAGTGCATGGATGACAGTCTTCCTGTCACTTGTATTAGATGGGCATGGAAAGAATGTTACCAGAAGTACCCTCATTAAATATCCTGAGGCCTGAGTGAAAAAAAGCCATTTTTTTTACAGATGAAAGGAACAGAAATGCTGGGAAGAAATTAGTAGTCATTATTTTTGTGTTATTTTTTGGCAAAATTGACAATTTACTATTAAAAAATAAATAAATAAACAAAGAAAAAAAGACACACAGAAAGCAACAGAATGGAGGCAACATGACTTGAAGGTTACAATTGCCTTGTTTTTATAAACACATACCCCCAAATATATACCCTTTTGCTTCAGCCTCCTCAAACACTTGTGGGTAATGTATAACCCTTTCTCTATTTCAAGACTGTTTCACAGCTAAGATTTGATTTTGCAGCCATTTTATAGCCAATATCTGAAAATACAATCCTATTTAGGGTTTGTCTTAATTTCATAGGGAACACAATGGTACATGAAGCATAACAATCTGAGGTCACCTGTAAGACAGAGGGAAGGTGAAACTTCACAAGGTCTTATCTCAACCAGGCTCCCCACATCTGAGATCCAAAATGACTCTATTTACAGAAAACTTCACAGAATAGAAAACTTTGGTAAAGTGTATTTTGTTTTCTTTCTCAGATACTATTCCTTTCTGTGGAATTTGAGTTTGTGCTTGGCTGAACTGCAGTTAATACTCAGGTGCAACAAGCATATTCCTTAGGTCACGTGGAGACTTTGTAGTCTTGCTTTGGCTGACAAAATATATATATGTGTGTGTATACGTGTGTACTGATCTTTAGCAGCTTGAATAAGTGTTTTAAAATATTTCCCGTGCATAGTTCATGTAGTGATAGTTGCCTAAGTATTTAGACAGCCATTGACAATGAGAACAGGTTAAAGTCAGACAAGAAATTACTTTTTCCCCTGCCTACTACCAGGGCAGCCTTGGACTTGCACCTAAGGGAAGTAAAACAGATTAGCTAAGGTCTGGCGTGATAAGCTTGGGGAAAACAACAAGTTTGTGTGTGGTCCTGAGAAGCCCTACCTCAGAACTATTGTTTCAAGCTTTCTAAGGATTCAAGTAAGCATCAACGTATGAGATGACTTTGTTTCACAAATATGAGATTTTTTTTTTCCACCTGATTCTAACCCAAAGCAAATTTCATGCATCAAGTTTTCACTTATCAGAAACGAAGATTTTCAAACTGAAGCTGGGCATCAGATGATCTACTTCCAAAGAGAAAGCTGTCCGTTTGCCAGATATATGCTCTCCTTTCAACAACAGTATCTTCTTCTTTGAAAAGTAAACTAAAATGGTTCTAATTTTTAAATTTGTACCTATTTATTTAATAGCAGTTATGAAGTTCAAGCAGGGGTGTCACATAGCGTGACTGAGGCACTGTTTAATTCCAAAAAGCTAGATACTATGACTTATAGATCTGGAGATAAAAATAAGTCATTTTTCTATTAACTATATTATTGGCTTAGAAATGGATTAAACTTAATGAAAGCTTTCAAATAAACAGCACTTTATTTGTAGTTATATATATACACACATATTAATATAATTTAAGAGAATGAAAACTCTTAATGAAAATGGGTTAATTTAAGGAAGACATTCATTATTAGGTTTGTTTGGGTTTTTTTTAAAGAGTGTGATGGAGTTTCTGGTGAGAGCAAGAGACTTGACTTGGACCATGGGAGATTGAGGGTGAATGAGAGAGGAATGAAATGGGACAATTTTTTTGCCTGAGTGTCCTCTGGGCTTTGGCAGCGTGGCAGAGGAATCCAACTCTGCCACGTCCTTGTTCACACAGCTACTTGGAGTGCGTGTATCCTCTAAGCACGTAAAGTGATCTCACTTTCTTCACTAGACAGAATGAAAAGCTCTAGAAATTTTAAGAACTACAGTGCAACAGCAGATATTTTTTCTTCCTCCACCTGAATGATGATCTCTTAATCTGCATCTTTGTACTTTCCATTATAGAAGAATTACTAAATAGTTCAAGTTGTGAATATTTAAATTCTACATCATTCTGAGCAGTGTCCTTGCATGACAGGAGAGGTAAGAAGAACAGAGGGAGCCAGACCCATACCTACTTTACTTTTCATTACTGTGGGTTTTTTTAACTTAGTTTATTTTCAGGTATAAGAAGAATTTATTCATCCTTAAACATGGAACTTCTTCAAGAATTATCCAAATATTCCTGGTTTGGAAAAAGCTGAAAAGAAACTGCACCTTTCCCCTAGCCTACAAATCCTTAATGAGTTCCATTTTGTCATCTGACTGAAAAAGATGCGCACAACTGCTCAGTCATTCCTTTAAAATACTCAGAGATAAGTGAGTTAACATAAATCTTTTTCTTATACTTTGTCTGTGAACTTCATAGGATTAAGCTTACTGTTTTTTCAATGTCAGGGTACAGACTTGGGACTTTTGGACAAGGGGTGAAGCTGAAGGAGTCACAAATGAGTGACTTCTCAAACACAAAGGCCTGAAAATACAAAATGTTTTTCTTTTCCCCTAAGAAATAGGATGTGTCATATGTGACTCAGGTATGCTTGCCACAGAGGACATCTTCTAAGGAACATCCTGTTGTTATGACATTATGTAAAGTTTTACTCTTGGTATAGAAAGAATAGGATTCCGTATTATGTATACAAGTATATGTATACTGTATACATAGAGAAACCTTCACTTCAAAATAACTTTTGTTTACCATGAGAGGGACAATATTTTCACAATGACCTCTTCAACCAAAACTACTTGATACACTCTTGAATCCATTAGCACTAAGAGTTAAGTCCCAAGAAGGAGTTTTCTCTGTAGAATGGAGACTGAGAAGTCTTAAAATCTGCAGATTAAGCAATAGAGAACAGAGCTGGCAGACAGAGTGGTTTTTTTATAACAGTAATTAACAGCTCCCTAGGGTATGGTCTGATGACATGTTGTGTCAATTTGTACTGATGGTTGTCAGATGGCTGTAATATTGAAGGCAATATAGAGGTAACAAACCGGCTAAAGACTGAAAAACCCAGAAATCATACTGTATGCATTACAAAATACAGTGAAGCCGTTATCCTGGGTAAGAAAGGACTGGGACATCTAAGATAGTGAAAACTTGCTAGTACAATTATTAAAGTATATCCTTGTGTGTGTATCCACTTGGAACCACCTTAGGTGTAGCAGACCGTTAATGCTCCTCTCGCAGGCCTCGCCAGACCAATGCTTTCTCTCTGCACAAAGACAGCTCAGGGCTCCATTTTCAATAATAAACACCCGTGGAGATAAACACGCTTGAACAGAGACCAGCCCCGGTGTTTCAAAGTTTGCATTGCCATTAATCTGCAACGCTATAAACTCACTCCTGGGCAAACAGGAGATGACAAGACAAAAATGTGTCCTAGGTAGGAAGTATTGAATATGGGTAATACCATTTTCTGTGAGAAATTACCTGAAAAACAAAAGCGTACCACACAACTCATGATCATAAAAACCTCAATAGCTCCCCCTGATCGGGGTGCCATCTCAGAATTTTAAAAGAACTAAACCAGTGTTTTCCTCTTCACATGACATTTTATAGACGGTATCAGAATTGGCTGTTGAGATATCATTCCCATAAAATTTACTTTGTCCCTAAATTTTGATTCAAATTGCTAAAGAATCAGAATTTTGTGAAATATCCTTTTTTTTTTTTTTAGTTTAACAAAAACTAAAAGTAGTATGTAGCCACTGTTCCCTACATTTCTGCCATTGAATGGAAACTGATAATAATGATGTGACTGTGTGAAGAAATATGTTGCATTTAAAGTACAGTTCTGAAAGATACTTGTTTTTCATACCACAGGTTGTGGAGTGTGACTCTGACAAATCTTATATTAATAACGCTTTTTAAATTTAAACACATACAATCTGTAGAGTACTACATAGCTTAATTTTTTGCCAGTTATACTTTTCTTTATTTTTTTGTAGTGCCAAAGGGCAACTCCAACTTCACTAAGTTTCAAACTGATCAAATATTTTCTGATAAATTATAAGAAAAATAACAGCCGTGCAAATATGATTTCAGCATTTCAGGAGACATACTTCAACATTTTTCCAAGTAACTGCTATTCAGAGAAAGTAAAAGTGTTTCAGACCTGCTGCTTCTGTGTTGGAAGATGTGTAACTTTGGATGCCCAGGAATACTCTCAATATTACCACCATTTCTGTCAAAACAAATGATAAATGTATGAATCTCAACAGAGTTAATAATTTTGCAGATCGCTTCAAGTATAAGGGCTCTCAGTTGTTATGATTACTTCAGACTTCTTATTCAGTATCAGAAATCCTTAGAGGGCTGCTTGGATTTATTATGTGCTGTGTCTGCTTGTATCCTTACATTGGAAATTGTTCAGTAAGATTCTGCTCAGCGTGTCTCCTTTATACATGTGCCTGAAAGAAACTGCTTGCAGTAGGTCTGTCTCCACTGTAATATTTCAGTAATTTTATTGTTATGCAGACTTTTACCCATGTGTTCATTGAGGCATAATGAGGAGCAGACATAGTCTTCCAGAAGAAATTTCCACTTAACAAATTTACACTTAGTAGACCTACTAAATGTAACCAGCAAAAAGCCCTAGCTTTAGGCCTTTTATTTTCCTAGTTATCAGTCAATAAGAAATGAATGGCTGAATGTAAACTAAGGCATAACAGAGCATTCATTTGTCAAGCTACCTCTAATAACAGTGGGCAGTCACAAATTCTTGTTTATTAAGTCAAAATTAACCTAAATTCAAACTGTCACCAAGATCAGAAGTTTGTTAGAAAGGAATTTCTTCCTTATTGTAATTTTTTTACGTACAAACAAAGAATCATTTATGTTTCTAAAAAGCGNCCCCTCTCTTGTGAGTGGGGCGTGACACTAGTTTAGAGAAATTACAGAAGCAAGCTTCTTTTAGAAGTGTAGTCTAAGAGACAGGGGAATAGACAAGATGCTGTATCTTTACATCAGCATGTAATTTCTCCCATAGTCAAAACCAAATGAAAACACATGCATTTGCTGAAATGCCCTGTGACTTATTTGCAAGACTGGGACCCAGTTTGACTACGTTACGGGTGTACCTACAACAGCAACCCATCCAGCTGAAGAGGGAAGGACCAGGACTTGATTTGATGAAATCTGTTATGGTTCTGGGACCATACATCCCCATTACTTGTTTACTGGAAATAAAATTGTTCCAGGTGTCCTACCTAGGTTTCCACCCTGTGTCTGCACCTCACAGGGGATATGAAATAGATTTTCATCCAGCCAGCCCAGCTTGCCTTGCCATCACTAACAGAGCACTGCACCTATAGAGCCAAGCTACTGGAGGACTGCTGAGGAGATGTATTTTCCCCTGGGATGAAGCACCTTGACTCCCCTTTAAAGTGGGGTGCTCACAATGGTACCTAATCTGTGACTTCAAACTTGGTTTTCTTGTAGGTGTACTGTACTTCAATGCATACAACACAAATTCAAACTTACGGTAAAAACAATCCTTGCTGTGCTCTTAATCATTAATGTAGATAAATCCTTTGTCTGCTGCTTGGCCTCAGTACCTGATTTTCCCCCCGGGGCAGAAAATGAGAAAAGATGGTACGTGTCCCAACCCAAGATGGAATCAGAAGGCAGCTGGGGTATGCACCCAAACCCATAGCTAGGAAACACACTAGAAATCTAACTGCATTGCATGAGCACAGTATTAGAACAATAATTATAGGTCCAATAACTGTAATGATTCTATAACTATTGTTTAACTATCAGATCTAGGGAAGGCATCTTTAAATTAATCTCAGTGAAGACAAATACATATTTCTCCTTAACTGTGAATAGAGCTCAAAATGTCCAATAAGATCAGTATTTAAAAATAATTTAAAACTAACAAACAAACAAACAACACCCCCCCCCCCCAAAAAAAAAACCAAAACAAACAGAAAAAGTAACATTTTCACAGTCTATGACTTTAATTTTTCTCCTTCAGGTCAGTACACTACTGTACTACTGTGGTGGGTTGACCATGGCTGGACACCAGGTGCCCACTAAAGCCACTGTATCACACCCCTCTTCAGATGGACAGGGGACAGAAAATATAACAAAAGATTCATCGATTGGGATAAGGACAGGGAGAGATCACTCACCAATTAACATCACGGGCAAAACAGACTCAGCTTGGGGAAATTAATTTATTACTAATCAAATCAGCATAGGGTAATGAGAAATAAACTCAAATCTTAAAAACACCTTCTCCCCTTCTTCCCAGGTTTAACTTTGCTTCCAAATTCTCTACCTCCTCCCACCAAGCGGTGCAGGGGGGAAGGGGAATGGGGGTTGTGGTCAGTTCATCACACACTGTCTCTGCCACTCCTTCCTCCTCAGGGGGAGGAATCCTCACCCTTTTCCCCTCCTTCAACGTGGGGTCCCACCCATGGGAGACAGCCCTACATGAACTTCTCCAGTATGAGTCCTTCCCATGGTCTGCAGTTCTTCACAAACTGTTCCAGCGTAGGTCCCTTCCATGGGTTACAGTCCTTCAGGAACAGACTACTCTAGCATGGGTCCCCCCACAGGGTCACAAGTGCTGCCAGCAAACCTGCTCCAGCATGGGTTCCTCTCTCCACGGGGCGACAGGTCCTGCCAGGAGCCTGCTCCAGTTCTGGCTTCCCATGGGGTCACAGCCTCCTTTGGGCAGATCCACCTGCTCCAGCGTGGGGTCCTTCATGGGCTGCAGGTAGATATATGCTCCGCCATTAACCTCCATGGGCTGCAGGGAGACAGCCTGCCTCACCATGGTCTTCACCACAGGCTGCAGGGGAACCTCTGCTCAGGTGCCGGAAGCACCTCCTCTCCTCCTTCTCCACTGACCTTGGTGTCTGCAGAGTTGTTGCTCTCACATATCTCCACTCACCTCTTCGGCTGCAACTCCTGTTGTGCAGCAACTTTGTCTCCTTCTTAAATATGTTATCACTGAGGCGCTGCCACTGCTGCTGACGGGCTTGGCCTTGGCCAGCAGAGGGTCTGTCTTGGAGCTGGCTGGCATTAGCTCTATCAGACTTAGGGGAAGCTTCTAGCAGCTTCTCACAGTAGTCCCAGTAGTCCCTGCACTAGGAAAACCTTGCCGTGCAAACCCAATACAATTATCAAACAATGGAAAAACTGGGGAAGTCAGTTCTAAACCTGGCTTAAATCTATCACTTAAGGAAAAAATGAAGACTGAAAAAATCTCTTGGGAGGAGACAAAACAGTCAATTTTTTTTTTCATGTTTAACCTAAGCACAGGCCACTTCTTACCATTGCCGTCCTGTACTTACCAGGTTTACCTTGGTTTGTTAACGCATTTTAACAGGCTAAAAACTGAAGACAGCTGTAACTCTTTGCCAAACTGTGGACTGTTGCTGCAGCATGATCAATGCAGCAAGAGAGAATTAGTTACACACTCCTGTGGTAGTTATCACAGACCTCAGGTTTTCCGTTTGTCTTAAAACTTAAGCTTTGTATTCATATGATTACAAAGATAAATTTTATTATTAAAGCAGCAAATTTTTGGCTGTTACAGCTTTAAATAAAATCTTAAATCTGTGAATCCCCAGAGGTTTACAAAAGACTCCTTACTTACCTCAAGATTTTGAGGCCAGTCATGCTTTCCTGGGCAGAAGTACATTTGTGGCGTATCATAATTTTTCCAAGGCTAGCACAGATAATGCAAAAACATTAAGCAGAGGGTTAGCTGAAAACGGTGCTGTTTCCTAGGGTATTGAAAAGCAGTTTAAGACTCCTTACAATGCTCCAAGTGCTGTGATAGTCGCTTCGCGTGCTGATATATTTAAGGTGAATATGCTATCTTAAAGTTTTAAAATGAAGACCACAAACCTGTTTACATTCACGACTTTGTCTCACAGAGTTTTCCTTTTAAATGTATTTAAAATGTAAATATTTCTTGAATGGCTTGAATCTCTCATTTGTGCTGTATTCACAATAATGCTAGTCTCATGACTTCACTTAATTTACTCTTGATTTATAGCATTTTTATTTTTGTGAGAACCTGGCCTCTTGTTATATATTGAGCACAGTGTGTTGTTTCTTTTTTCATTTTATATTTTAGGGCTGAATTAACAGTGGTCACTGTCCAGTGAAAGTCTTCCAATTTGATATGAATAATCCATTTGCGTGTGCACTCAGTCAGAACCCATTACTTTAAAGAACACTGAGTAAAATGAGCAATGTTAGTATGATTTAGTGAAAGAATTTTTGCTACATTCAATATTATCTACATAGGTTAAAAATAGTATAACAATAATAGTACGGAATAACTCCATATGCATTGATACAATTATCAACACTGTACTCTAGAAGTGTTACTTTAAAGAAAAGGTAAGAAGTTACATATTTGAGACAGGACACAGCTAACATTGTTTGGCATTTTCATTTACAGCCTTATTCATGTCAATTATGACTATAAAAATCTAGCAAGAAATTTTATTAAGAATGCGGCAGTTTGGGAGTACCAACAGTACAGTTTTGGATTTAAAAGCGCTGAAGTGACAACTTTGCAGAGGCCAATATACATCACCAGAGCAGTAATTCTAATGGTGTATGTGAATAACATTCAAAATTGTCAGATAACATTTGTAGTCAGGCCTCTTAAAGACCTAGCTGAGTTAGTGTATTGTGCTTTAAACTAACAAACTCAGGGGAAGTGTCCAAATGTGTGACATCTGCGTATTCCTAAAGAACAGGGTGGATGTGTGCACCAACAAGAGTAGCGAGCATTGCTCCCCAACCATTGATAAGACACAACAGAAAGGGTTAAATCTTAGTCAGGGGAAGTTCAGATTGGAAATTAGGAAAAAGCACTGGAACAAGCTCCACAGGGAAGTCATCATGTCCCCAAGTCTGTTGATATTCAAAGTGTTTGGGCAACCCACTTAGATATATGGTTTAACTTTTACGTTGCCCAGTGTGGAGTCAGGAGTTGGACTCAACAATCCTTGTGGGTCCCTTTCAACTCAGGATATTCTATGATTCAGTTGAAGGAGGTGACTGGGAAAAGACAACACAGATCACCTTCCACAACAAATTAACATTTCTGTTGACACGGGGAGAGTGGTGGATATTGTTTACCTGGACTTCAGCAAAGTCTTTGGCACTGTTTCTAGACAGCCAAGATAAAGATTGGATGGTTGGTCTGCAAGATGGGTAAGAAACTGGCTAACAGGCTGGACTCAGAGGGTGGTGATCAATGTTTTTTACTCAGACTAACAGACTGTCACAAGTGGGGTCCCCCAGGGATTGATACTGGGCCCCATGCTGTTCTGGATGATGGGAGTGAAAGCACCCTCACCAAGTTTGCTGATGACACTAAACTAGGTAGTGAGGTGGACACATCAGAAGTGAGAGCCATCTTACAGAGACACCTGGACAGGCTGGAAGAGTGGGCTAGCAAGAACTGTATGAAGTTGAACAAAGACAAAAGTGAAGCCCTGTACTTGGTGCAGAATAACAAAAAAAACCAGTACAGGCTAGGATGTCTGTGTCTGGGGAGCAGCCATGGTGATGGAGACCTGGGGGCCATGGTGGACAACAAGATGAAAGTGAATCAGCAGTGCACTGCTGCAGCAACAAAAGCAAATAGGATCCTGGGCTGCATCTGCAGAAGCATTACTAATAGGGATAGAAATGTAATCATTCCACTCTAGTCAGCGCTTGAAAAACTGCACCTGGGGTACTGTGTCCATTTCTCGTTCCCACAATTCAAGATAGACTCAGACAGACTGGAGAGGGCCCAAAGAAGGGCCATGATGGTGATCAATGGGATGGAGAACATGCCCTATGAGGAAAGACTGAAGGAGATAGGTCTCTTCTCCCTGGAGAAGGCTCAGAGTGAATCTCATTGCAGTATTGTGTAGTTAGAGTGCAGCTACAAGGAGGAAGGAGGCTCTCTCTTCACAAGCAGCCTCATGGAGGAGACAAAGGGCAACGGGTACAAGTTGCACTGGGAGAGGTTTCATCTCAACATAAGAAAGAAATTTTTTACAGTAAGAACAATAATTCCCTAGAACAACCTCCCCAGGGACATGGTAGAGTCCCCATCACTGGAGGTTTTCAAGATGTGACTGGAGAGGGTGCTAGATAACTTCATCTAGGCTCCCTTTCCCTTGAAAGGTAGGAACAGATGATTTTTGAGGTCCCTTCCAACCTGGGCTGTTCTACAATTCTATGATTCTATGAACTGAAAGCCTTCAGAAGCCAGTACTAATCACCCGTGGTCATATGTTGGCATTTTCTGCAGTAAAGTCTTGGGTTTTTAATAATGTATACAAGTTCTATACATTTTTGGTGGTGTAGAACATAATTTTGGTTCTATAATGACTGAAATTTTTTGGTTTCGTTGTCTAGTCTTTGATTATAATACCACCAGTTTGAAAAAAAGATGGGCTGGCTTAAGTCTACTTGTTATTCCAAAGGCATCCGTATTTTTAAAACCAGTATTTAAGCTCTTGCAGACAACCTTAAATGAGAAACTAGAGAATAATGCCTACAGATATCAAAGGACCTTAAGTATTTCCTTATCCTTATTTAAAGGATTTTCTGAAGCCATTGACTTCAGCTGGTGGTGTTTTATACTTGAACAAAAAAAAGAAAAATATTGCTTGTGCACAACTGAGAACTTTCTGCTTGTCTAAAGCTTGAACTGACCTATTTTGTCATTAAACTTTACTGTAGATGTTAGAATTTGAAATCCTGTGACCTTTCCTCCAAAGCATGGTGTCTATGCAAACAGGCATTTTGTGAATACTTTCTTTTTTCCCAGACCTCTCTGGGAAAAAATACTATTTAAACACAGAATGAAAGAAGCCCAAAGGAACAAGTGAGAATACTTAAAATGCTTTATGTTATACGTAAACTTAAATACCACTCTCTTCTTGCTTGCAAAAAGTTCAGTGTTAATAGGCAGGTGTCCTTATAATGTTGGCTTCACAGAATCTAACTGACAGTTTGCTTATTTAATCAATTTTTAGATGAGAAAATGAGGTTAGAGTACACAGAACATTGCTTTGCTGGCACAACTTTATGAATAGTTTCAAAATATTGTTTGTGTAATGTTATTGTTTACAAATTGTTCACATATAGATCTTCAATCTCTGTCCCATCCAGTAATATAATCTCTTGAAATTAAACAATTTAATTTACTATGAAGAGTAAGTATGAAATATGACTAATAACTAAACATTGGAGATTAACTTTTAAAGTTTTTAAAAGATCATTTTGTTTGCTACCTTATAACAGCAAAGAAGAGAAATAAAATCAAGTGGAAAGATAAGTCAAACTAATTTATTTCTGTATAAGACTTCTACACCTTGGGCAATTAGTGACTCAGTAGGAGAAGTTGAACATTGAGCAGGGAACTGAGTAATGGAGTGAGAAAAAACAGAATGTCTCCAGGAAACTATTAGTTCAGCATATTGGCTTTTAGTGTTAAAAAAAAAAAAAGTGATTGCAATTGCTAGTTGTTGCTATGTAAGGTTTAATATATGCTCTGAAGATATTTAATTCTCTCTCAAAGTCTTCATTTTCTTTCTTGATTATTAATGCCATAGGTCACTTCTTTTATTAGTGGTGACTCACAACAGGAAGCTCCTCAACCACGTGGTCAGCGATATTCACTATTCACTATGTAGACACACAGTTCTTGATCAAAATGGCTGCTGTAAGATTCACTGTAAGAATCTTTTCTTAATTTCTTCCTTGGCTTTTTTTAAGTCAATGAAGTTTAAATCTGTCTATTTCAAGTTGCTTTCATATTGAATAGCGTGATCAAATTCTGGATGGTTATTATGTTCAGTGGCTAAAGTATGTGAAGAATGATTCAAAATAAGCATTTAAAATCTTTTCACTAAAGCACAAAAAGTGAGTTCTGAAGAGGAAGAATTCCAGGCATCAACTAAAAATTCTAATATTGCGTAAGGAATTGCAGTAAAAGATAAATGCTTGGGGTTAAAATCACATAAAACCCTGTTTCCTTCATTATTTTTTCCAGGGAACTGTACAAGGCCTCTTTTTCTATTACTTAACTTTTTCTAGACAAAAAAAAACGAATACAAAACTAAATAATTCCTCTTCTTCATCAGAAACTATTAGAGGAATTTTCTTTAAGTAGAATTTTGAAAGTAACTTTTAGGGTGAATGAAGCTACATTTATTGACAAATAAATGAGACCCCCAAAAGGAAAGAAATCATATCATGTCATATCATATCATATCATATCATATCATATCATATCATATCATATATCATATCATATCATATTATATCATATCTAGTACTTAGTCACATAACATTCACCTTTTGCTAGATGTTTTGTAACCTTTTGTAAGGTTGTGGTTTACCTAATGAGATTTTGATACAATATCTAACAGATTTGAAAATCTAAGGGTCTGAAACCTCTTAGGTATTACCATTACTAGATTTAATCTCCTGAATTATAAATTACACAGAACCTTATCCTGTAATTGCTACATGAAAAGTTCCTCATAAACACTGAAAATATGTATATAACTGAGAACGTAACACCATGACAACAGCATTTACATTCATAAATAAGAGCATAATTTCACTAACTGTCTTCATTTCATGAGTTGAATCCTTTTCATTCTCTTTGCTGTTTGTGAAGTTTCTGCCTTACGTTGTTTTATGTAGACAATTTTGAAATTAGAGAAGTGGTTTAAATCTATGCAGCTGAGAATTGAGGAGTCTTTAAGGAATTAAACAGAACATTTTTTGTCATAACTTTCAAATGTGATTTGAAAAGAGTTTATACCTTGCTGATAAATGAGGCATTGTGCAGAATCACTGGCTTTTAACAAGTAATATATAATTACTGACTTGTGCAAACTTCTTTTTCAGGAAGAATGATGTAATTTTAGCTTTTTCCCAGACATTTACAGATTCCATTAATGTGTTTTGGTTTTTATTAATAAGATATGGGAAAAAGTAACACCACATAGAAGATGAAAGAAGATGATCAATTCATATCATAGGTCAACTAGTTTCCGGATACTTGGTCACAATTTAATCCAATGGTCTCAAACGCCTTCTTTTTTCTTTTTTCTTTTCTTTTTTCTTTTTTCTTTTTTCTTTTTTCTTTTTTCTTTTCTTTTTTCTTTTTTCTTTT